>OY997595.1:20892773-21246917 GCA_963921825.1 Erodium maritimum
AGTATTTCTGAAAAATGACACTGAGGCAAGCACCGAGATACCATACTGGCAAGCTTGGAAGACCAGACGACTTGCCAACTTTTTTCTTAGAGGGGATCCCGAGAAAAGTTATGCACTCCTTCCGGCTTATTTGGAGATGGTTGTACAGAAGAATCCAGGAACAATCACTCATCTAAAGGTGGATGAAGAAAGCAGGTTCAAATATGTATTTATAGCATATGCTGCATGTATTCGAGGATGGAAGACAATGAGAAAAGTCGTTGCGGTTGATGGCACCTTCTTGAAGACACGGTTCAAAGGAGTAATGCTTATTGCAACCGCACAAGATGGTCATCATCAACAATATCCTATTGCTTGGGGAATTGTAGACACAGAGAATGATGCGTCATGGACATGGGTTTTTGAGAAGTTACAGGAATTTATACCAGATGATTATGAATTGGTAATTCTTTCTGATAGGAATCAGAGTATCATCAATGGGAGGTTGAAGATCTACCCCAAAGCAGATCATGGACACTGTAGGTGGCATCTCAGACGAAATGTACGACTTCATTCCAAAAAAAAGGCTGGTGCTGCAGAAGGTCTTCTAAATGCTTTCAAAAAATGCGCTGAAGCGTACCGGGTATCTGAGTTCAACAGACTGTACGAAATTATGACTGAATCCTACCCATCGGCCATCGAGTATCTTGAAGAAACAAATATTGCGATTCATCAGTGGGCTAGAGCACACTTCAGAGGTGATCGGTACAATATCATGACAACAAATGGAGTGGAGTCGATAAACGCAGCATTGAAAGAGCCAAGAGAGTGGCCTGTCATTGCATTGCTTGATGCTATGCAGGAGAAAGTTTCAGAGTGGTTCAATAGACGTCGCCATCAAATTGCATGTATACCTCCAGGTACACAGATGACTCAATATGTAGAGAAAGTCCTTCGGGTAAGGACACGAGTCGCTGCCACCTTGAAAGTGAAACAGCTCAACGCGTCAGAGTTTCAGGTTGTTGGTAACAGACATGTGACCATAGTTAATTTACTTGAGAAGCGGTGTGAATGTCGTGTGTTCGACTTGGATAAATTTCCTTGTGTACATGCAATAGCAGCTGCCAAGTTGAAGAACCTTGATTGTTATCAGTTCTGCTCCGACTATTACTTACTGAATTTATGGAGAATGACTTATTTTGAAACCCTTTATCCCGTACCAGCAGAACGAGATTGGGTTTCTCTTAGCTCCGAACTAGTTATGAAGGTTCTCCCTCCAAAACTACCACTAAAGCGCGGTAGACCACAAGTCAAGAGACTCTCATCCACCGGTGAGCCACGTCGGCCACCAAGAATAAGAAAATGTGGATTATGTGGTGAAATCGGTCATACAAGGACAACATGTGGAATGACAATTATTATGTAATAAGGCCAGTTTTTATGTAATTGGATTGGGATGGGATGTATCCTGTATTTTATGGTTGAACAATTTGTGCTTGTTGAGGAACTTGGAATTGGGATGTATGCTGTAGTTTATGAACAATCAATTTGTGCTTGTTATATGAAGAATTGCTTGTTATTTCCGGGGAAATGCTGAATTTGCTGAATATGAATATGAACATTTGTTTCTTATATGTGTTTTGAATAGTTGAATTCCGGGGAAATGCTGAATTTGCTGTGTGGTGTTCCAGATACTCAAGACAGTAACCAGCCTAGCAGTCCAAATCGGAATAATGTGTCTAGACTGGCAGTCCAAATTGGAATACTGTTTCTAGAATGGAGTGTAGAACGCTAATAACAATTTCAGAATTTCATGAGAACCTGGACAGTAACAACTAGAAAAGACATACAAACTGAAATTTTTAGTGAAAATCTATAAAAGTTCTTCTAGATCTAGAACATATTTTCTAGAGCAGCAGATTATAGACAAAATGAGAACAGAATTGTTGCTTCCCAGAAACACGAGTACAAGGTACAGAACACTAGAAATTGGGTTCATTCATTTGTTGCATACAATATTTGTTTTTTTACCAATTGTATTAAAGTTTGTATATCCTTCCAAAATAAATAAAAGCAACAATATAAATGAATTAAAATGGTTTGTTACAAAAAATTTAAATCTAAAATACGACTTCCATCCTCAAAAAAAATAATATACAAAAGCACTTCAAGAAAAATTATCTGACTGTGGAAGTTCAGGACCACGTTGTCATTGTTAAGTTTGCATGTTCTACATTCTCTTATATTCTATTCAATTTGTTGCTTATATGTCTTTAGAATATTTAATTTCCGGGGAAATGCTGAATTTGATGTCTGGTGTTCCAGATACTCAAGACAGTAACCAGCCTAGCAGTCCAAATCGGAATAATGTGTCTAGACTGGCAGTCCAAATTGGAATACTGTTTCTAGAATGGAGTGTAGAACGCTAATAACACTTTTAGACTTTCATGAGAACCTGGACAGTAACAACTAGAACTGACATACAAACTGCAAAATTTAGTGAAAATCTATAAAAGTTCTTCTAGATCTAGAACATATTTTCTAGAGCAGCAAATTATAGACAAAATGAGAACAGAACTGTTGCTTCCCAGAAACACGAGTATAAGGTACAGAACACTAGAAATTGGGTTCATTCAGTTGTTGCATACAATATTTGTTTTTTTTTACCAATTGTATTAAAGTTTGTATATCCTTCCAAAATAAATAAAAGCAACAATATAAATGAATTAAAATGGTTTGTTACAAAAAATTTAAATCTAAAATACGACTTCCATCCTAAAAAATAATAATATACAAAAGCACTTCAAGAAAAATAATTAAAATAAGAAAATGGGTGACAATTAAAATGGTTTATTAAAGGCAATATTAAACTAAACACATTAAAATGGTTTTTAAACTGAATAGTAAGGCAAACAGACGGTAGTTTAACTTTTACATCCAGCCAGTAGTTAGTTTTTTGACAGAATCCGTTACTTTGGTAACGACAATATAATTCAACCCAATCCACACGTTTTCAAACAGATTTTATTTGAACATTAAGGCGCGAACGCGAAAATTGTGTTCTTCATGAATAAGTCGAACGCGAACGCGAAGAAGAAGGTCCTTTGCCACTGTGGATTTGAAACTCCTGTACGAACCTCAACCACGAAGATGAATCCAGGACGAAGGTTCGTTGGGTGTGGTAATTTCATGGTAAGTCAAAAGCTTAGGGTTTTTCTTTTTTGATTTCGAAATTCCAGCTGAACTGAAATTAGGGTGATTTGGTAAGTCCTGCTGCGATTAGGTTTCCCTAATTTAGGAATTGCTGCTGAAATTAAGGTTTCCTTTTTGATTGATGTGGGAATTGAAATTTATGCTGAAATTAGGGTTTGTTCTGTTTTTTTGGTAGACTGAGGGAACCAAAAAATGCGATTTTTTTCGCTGGATTGATGGACCCAAAGTCGAATGTGGGACAAAGTCAGCTGGGAAGGCAGAGTAATTCAACAAAATATTAGACGATAGAGGGCCAAATTACCCAATTGCCGTTTTAGAAGATAGAGTTGCAAGGATGGAAGATGGGGAATTGCAATTGCGTGAGACACTGAAAGTTTGTGAACATACAATTGCAAGGATGGAAGCTGAGCTTTCTATTGTGTTTGAACAACAACAACAAGATGAGGAAATGATTCTGAAGCTACAATTGGATTTGGATGCTTAAAGAGACAAAGGCAAAACAGTGATTATGTTAGTTGTTGTAGGATTTGTTATCAGTTTTTGGATAAGTAGGTTAGTATGAATGTATGAATGTACTTGGATAAGTTTTTGTAACCAGACTGGCAGTTCAGATTGGAAAATGTTTTCCGGACTGGATTATAATTCTGATACTACAAAAAACCAGATTGGTAGGTCAGGTTGGAATATGTTTTCAACATAATTACATGTACTAAAACTAAACTGTGAATCATACATAAGGCATAAAGTATTAAAACTACACTGTAAATCATACATAAGGCATAAAGTAGAATTCATATTCATTCATATTTGGACAAAGGCCATTTAAGGCCTACAAAATAGGGATAGTTCATAGATAACAAAAAAAAACAGTACTTAAAACCAAAAAAACATTCCAAAAGCAACAGACATGGAACATATGTTGCTTCCCAAAACCCGGACGCCCTGCCCCTGCAAACCCTGAACTGAACTGGCATATATAAATATAAAAAACTAACTAACTAACTTCTTATACAAGAAGTTAGTTAGTCCCATGAAGGCCAGTTCGAGCCGACACTTTCAGAAGGGTCGGCGGCAGGTATGTTTGCAGGAACAAACAGGGCGTCGTACGGGTCGTCTTCTTCATCTTCCGGCCAGCCTGAGGCTGGTGCTGGTACTGGTGCTGGTGCTGTCTCCTTCGCCTTCGCCTCCTTGTTGTTCCCCTCCTTGTCCTTCGCCTTCGCCTTCTCCTTCTTGTTCCCCTCCTTGTCCTCCTTCTCCTACTCCTCTTCGTCCTCCGAGTCCTCCTCCTCTTCGTCCTCCTCCTCGTCAGAGTCCTTCTCTTCCACCACCGACCAAGGGTCCTCCTCCGAGTCGTCCTCCTCCGAGTCCTTCTCCTTCTCCCGTAAACATGGGTCCTCGTCAGGGTCCCCCTCCTCCTCAGCCCCGGAGAAGGGCTCGTCCTCAGGGGCGTCGGAGTCGTCGGACTCCCAACGCTTCCGTTTACGGCAGTCGGAGTCGTCGGAGTCACTGCTGCTTATGTTGGTGGCAGCAGACGGGGGACTGTTGTGGGGTATAGGCTAGGTTTGGAATCGTCGAATAACCAACCCTCGGGCGAGTTGGGTGGTGGGGATGGTGGTGGTGGAGAGTCCATGGATGGATTGGTTGAAAACGTAAACGAAGAGGAAGAAGAAGAGACATTTGGTACCAGGCAGAATGGATTTTCAGTGTGGGTTGCATGGGTTCTAGATTGGTTTCTTATATAGGCTAGGAAAAGCAGTTACATGATTACTAAAATTTATTTTGACATGACAAGTTGGGTTAAAGAAGTTATTACAAGTGATAATTACACCCATCTTCCAAAAGACTCTTCGGTTCACGTATAGGCATGGCCCTATAACTGTAATTACTTTGACAAGACACAACTGTTCATAATTCAATTACAACCGCTTGCCACCTAGATTCATGTATTTGAAATGATTATTCTAGAATTTAAATTCTTTCCAGAAATATATATTCTAGAATTCACATACATACGTGTCATATACCTTCTAGACTTCCAAACCATTCTAGAAACATATGTTCTAGACGGGCAGTTCAGATTGGAAATATGTTCCTAGAATGGAACAGAATTAGACTCCGACCGTAAATCTATCCTCATATGTTCAGTTTCCAAATAAATCTAACGTACAAAATAGTATAAAACCAATTAACAATACAATCCATTCAACATAAGGCTAACATTATACTAATACATGAAAGCAGTTTAGATTTAAAACCAATCTTGGTCACCAAAATAATAAAAATCACATCAAAGTGTACAATTCAAATTAAAATCCACCTCAAATATTCAAATTATAAGTCATTGAAACAGTAAAGTTTTATCCTCGATGATCATATGAAAACTCATTCATGTTTGTAATCCAAGAACTTCTCGAATTGTGTTGCTATGTCCACACACATCTTCAAGCGGTAAACAGAGACATACTGTGGACGCATGTAAATAGGGATCGGAAATGATTGGAGCTCCAGCTCGCAATACTTCAGCGCATAAACACCCGAGTCTCCTCTGCACAATAAATGCAAATTACTGACTACTAAGTAAGGGTAACAGTTATAGAACAATTAAAAAAGTTATAACATGCAAAGTTGTAGAAGATTCCATACCTAAGATCCGCTTGTTGCAAATCAGACCGCCTTTCACACGTCCATTTGGTGCCCGAATGCAGTAATTCCGCGTGAAAATTCTTGGCAGCAATGAGAATTTGTGGGAACATCACCACAAAAGGTTCCATCAATGCATAAAGGGAATTATCCGGAAGTGTTCTATAGCAGTCATACATGATGAGCTTGCAGAGAGTTACGTCCGCCTCCACCATAACCCAATGCTGTGATACTTCGTCTACCAGCAAAGGAAAAAATATTCTGTCACAACCTGCCCATTCCTTACCAGCAAAGATCGGAAGATCGCCCCTAACGTATTCCATTAAGCGATCTGCTACTTGGGGGTTCTCACTTTGACTCCATGCCATGTGCCCTTCCTTAACGGCATCTGCAAATTCTGCGTCCAACACCACAGCATTCTGTGCATAGTGCTTCTTGCAACGCCCCTGCCGCTTTCTAATTCCAAACAGGCAATCATTCATGTGCTGCATACATAAAAGTAATTTTATTACATTTAAATTAAATTGAAAACAAGGAAACAATGCAAATAATTAAGGTTCCACCTTACCCTTGCATTCAGCTTTTCGTTTGACCCGCTGAGAGTTGTGTAGTAAGACAAGCTGACCTCTCCGTAAGGTGTTTTTGGGATTTCCTCTAAGGGTATCTTCTTCCTCTTCAGTTTTGCGATCACATCCTTATACACCTGGGTTGTGGATTGATCAGGCATAAGGAGAGGGTTCAACTTCTCTAAGTTCCCTTTAAGTCTCCTCTTCTTCTCCTTCGTTGCTTCGCTGTCCCGCTCGTGTATAACAGGAGCCGAGACTTTCGTCGAGCTTGATTCTTCTCTCTTCCGCTTGCTTGTGCCAGGATTCTTTGTGGCAGCCCCCCTCTTCTTTGTGGCCCTTGTGGCAGGCTTCTTTGTGTTAGACTTCACCTTTTTTGCAAGACGCTTACTTCTAGTAACTCTAGCTGGAATTTCCTTGGCCTTTTCAACAACAGCCGGCTCATGGACCTCTTGGTTCACCTCATCTACTTCCTTCTCCACGGACTGTTCCTTTTCATTCACATCTTCCCCTTCATTGCCTTCCTCTTCTTCATTACCTTCTTCATTCACTTCTTCATTAGCTTCTTCATTCACATTTCCTTGTTTGTTCACTTCCACTACAGCGGGCACACCTTCTTGTCCAGCTGTCACTCCTTCTTCTTCTTCTTCTTCTTCTTCTTCTTCTTCTTCTTCTTCTTCTTGTTTGTTCACTTCCTCTTCAACGGCTGCTCCAATTTTTAAAACATCAACTTCCTCTCCATCCTCTCCACCATTGGGAACTCCCACTTCTTGTTGGTTCTCATCCATTTCCTCCTCGGGCACTTCTTCTCCTTGGTTCACTTCAACTCCAGTGGCCACACCTTCTTGGTTCAACTCCTTCTCACCAACATCCCCCGTCACATTATCGAACATGTCCATGTCATCTTCTTGGTTCTTCTGTTTGTCCTGCCCAGGAAATGATGCTTCAGAACCTGCTCCGAAGTGGTTTGATGGACTGTGTTCATGTTGTCGGGCTGACAGAGCTCCCATGATCGCCTCAAATTGTGTCTTCTGCACTTCCAACACACTTTTCACATCAACCTGCACTGACAGGACCTGGCTCTTTAGCAGCTCAATTTGCTCCATGACAGCCTTGTAAAGTCCATCATCGGACTGTGGGTGTGACGTAGGAACCTGAACCTCCTCTGGTGCTGCTGGTGGAGTTGGCGGTGCCACATGGACGGTCTGATCTTCTGGAAATGAAACAACAAAGCCTTGCTCCATCTTTTCCACCATGTTTTCCAACAACGGATTCAGATGTTCTTCTTCTTTGTTCACGAATTCTTCCATCCAAGGCTGCTTCTTTTCTTCCTCAGTGGGGACCAACAGACTTACGATTTCCTGAGCACAAAAACGAATAAAATTTAATACGTGGAATTTATATGAAAACGCATATATTGTATGAAAATTAAATTCCTAACCTCCGGTGAGCTTTTTAAGAGTGCTTCCCTAACAGCACTGTAGGACGGATTTCTACTCCACGTTGTCTTCCATTTTAGAATTCTAGGCAAGTCTACGTCGAAGTCTTCACGAATTGTTGCGAACTTCGTTGCTAATGATGGTATGCATTCAAATGCAAGTACCTACGACAAAAGATACAACTCATAAGAGACATCATGTACACTACGATATTAAAAAAATATTTGTGTGAAGGATTAGTTACTTACTGTGAGAGGAAGGAAAAGCCGGCATATGTCATACTACTCTCATTTCTTGGGTTCTTCTGAGCCACCAACATTTTATTTCTCAACTTCTTTGCTTTTATCTGTTTTAGTAGATAACTGAAGGACAGAGTACCCCAAGGGTATGCGTAGAACATCTTCAAGTTATCCACTAAAGCCAAATACTTGCGATCCAGCTTATGGAAGCGTCTGTCCAATGGCATCAATACTCCCCTGATGATCAACAGCAAGCAAACCCTAATAATATCCCAATTAGGCTTCGTAGAAGGCCTAACCTCCATTTGTTCGCCAACCAACTGGGTCAATTTCTTCTCTAAGGTCAACATACTAGCATCTAGTGTCGGGAAGTGTTTCGAGGACAAAACTTTGGACTTCATTTGTTTTTTAAAAAGTTTATCATCGGAAAAAGCTCCACACTTCAGCCCCGATATTAAACAGAATTCCTTTAAAGAAAACCTGACCGGTCTTCCTTGGACCAAGAACCAGATTTCGGACGACCGGTCCAAGTCAATTTGTCGAACTAACAGAGACCAAGGAATTTGACAAGAATTGTCACCACTCGGTTGGATGTCCATCAAATGACCAAATGGAGCTTTTTTAAGGGTACGAAGGTGGATTTCATCATCACTTAACCTCTCAAGTTCTCCTTTGATGAACTTAAAAGTTCCCCCTACATGACTCTTCACTGATACCTTGCAATCGAAATGTTCACTCTCGGCCAAAATAGGTTTAAACTCCGGCAGCTCAATTTGGACTAATCGTGCATTATCTAGGCTTGCACTTGAACTTTCACCCTCATCATAACTTGGAATTTCTCCGTCGAAGGAAGTTGACCTAGAACTTTCATTTTTTTCACCATTTGAGTTTTGCCTACTCTCTAGGGATGATAAACTTGCCCGGTAGGGTGCAAACAAGTAATTACAATAACAGAAAACAATGCATTTCAAATTGAACTGCAAAACTATAAACACACTTCATTTCAAATTGAACTTTAATTCCCAGATTGCCAACCATAACCGCCATAGATTTAATGACCTAACAATCCATTCTAGAATATCAACTCCCAGATTGCGAGCCAGAACAACCCCTGATTTTACGACCTACATATCCCCTAAACCGTATCTAAGCATAACGAATAAACCCCCCTAAATTTCTACATTCAAATAGGAATTCAACGTAGCTACACGACAATTAAACACAATTTCACCCTAAATTCAGCCTATCTAAGCACAACCAGAGAATGGAAACCGAGAACAGTTAGGGCTTACTTACCATCTCAGCTCCGACAATACTTGTAGCTCGTGGAGAATGGCCAGAAACTGGAACTCGATCCTTCGACCTTGCTGGAGAAGAACGGAGACGATTCCTTGCTGGAGATCAGTTGGGTCGAAGGTTTCTGGGTTTTGGGGGGGTTTTGGAGTCGAACAAGAAGAAGAAGAAAATAGAATTGAAGGAGGGAAAAACGACACAGCTTAACATAAGTTGTTTCAATTTGAAGTTGAAGCTGACTAGGATAATTTGAAGAGCTGACAAGGATAGTTTGAAGATGACAAGGCAATGTTGTTGAAGTGCTAAAAGGGCACAAATGTAATCTCATGCATTTTACTCATAAAAAGAAAATAAAAAATAAAAGAAATAAGTTCAGCTAAATTACGGGGTCTGCCACGGTAAGACTTTGCTAGAATAATGCCATTTGGATAATAAGGCCTTTGATTCACAGGGTTTGGCTGGAATGGAGCTGATCAGATAAAACAAACCAAAACACGTATTCAGTTTCTGGGCAAGCATGAACCGCTCCACATAGAAGAAAAAGGCTCATCATCGTCGCCGTCAACATCAACATCAACTCTGTTGTATAAAAAGCTCAACCGAGGCCAATCGAAAGAACCAGAAGCCGCTCGAGGTCTGAAACAGAGCACCTACCTACCTCTCTGCTCTGTAACAGTAGCAGGGGAGACGAATCAGTCTCTACTTTAAACTCACGAGAGTCACTCGAAAAAGGGTCTTTCGATCACGAGGAAAAAGGAAATGGCGAGCTCTCCCAGGAAGAAAGGAGGGAACGGGCAGGTGCTGGACGGTTCGGATATAATGGAGTTGGTTGGGAACGAAGAGGTGTTTACCAATTTCGTCGACCATAAGTTCAACGAACTCGACATAGACAACGACGGTAAGCTCTCCGTGAAGGAGCTCCAGCCTGCTGTTGCCGACATCGGTGCCGCTCTCGGCTTGCCTGCTCAGGGCTCTTCCCCTGATTCCGACCACATCTACTCCGAGGTTTCTCTTCTCCTTGAGGATTTTTTATTCAATTTGTTCGAATTACTTGCCTTCTCCACCGATTCCTCTGTTGGGTACAGCGTGTTTTGATGATTTCTTAGACTAGGCATTTGATCGAACAGTTGGTGTGCATAGTGAGCCGTGAGGAAAAGAGGTTATTATTTGTGAAATTCTTGTGTTTGGATGGTCAAGCTATTGGTTTAAAGTAATGGGTCGATTTTAGTTTGTTCTTCAACAAACAAGTTGAAGCTTGTCTGATTTGGTTAATACATTCCATTGCCAAAATGATCACTGCTCAGTGTCTTGTTTTCTCCAGTGTTTATCATGTTCTCTTCTGAAGTTGAATAGGTGTTTATGTTGAATTAGTGATGTTCATGTTTTGTCTGATTTGCAAATGATGTGTTCCAGACCTTGCAATCATTATTCCTTGTGGATAGAGCCAAGGAGGGTTTTGCTACTGAGTCATTGGGTTCTTCTATTTCATTTAGGTGAGAGGTGTGGCTGTGGCAGATCTCTCTCAGAGAAGATAACAATGGAACAAGAACTCTTTTGTTGTATCTTGACAGTTTGCAGTATAAGATGTTATTTATTATGAATTTTCTTCTGTGAACTATTCCTTACCTACAAGGTTGTATGGGAATCAGAGGGTAAAGTAGTGTTGTTGCCTTGTGACTTGAGGTCATGGATTCAAGTGAGAGAACCAACTTTCCTACCACAACAATGATAAGGTTGCATACATAGCCATTGTTGATAGCAACTTGGCCTAAACTCAAATTAATAGTTAGGTTTGTGAATGGCCGTATTTGCCTTCTTGGGGTTATCTAGGCTGCATATTTTTCAAATTTCTATTTCTAGCTTAGCTCAAGAAACTTCAAACCTAGGATTCAGCCTTTTCAGCATTGTTGAGCTTGACTTTTAGTTTGGCTTTACCTTTTTTACTTGGACTTTTTATCTTGATGCTGGGTCGGTGCTATCTTGTGATAAATGCTAATCTTGGACCTTTTATGGTATGCCAGAAAGCTCTGTGTAACCATAGTCAAAATACACATGATTTTGCTGGTTTCTTTTGATATGAGCAAACATAATTTTCTATGATGGGATATCAAAGCCAAAGGTGACTAATGTGGATGGGAAATGTAATTTTCTTGTACCTAACCTGTGAAAAATGGAGGGCATTATTCTCATGCTGACAGAAGAGGAAGACCCACACAAGCACCGTCCCATGTTTACATGATGTTCATGCTTTATTTATCTGTCCAATTAAATATCCCGAAAAGGACAGTAGGAGTTGGAGAAAAGTTGAATGGCTAACGAGATCTTGATTGTTTCGGGGAAGATGAGAATAAATGCACTTGTATGCAATGATTCCACTTTTGATGATTTGTTGTGAACTATGTAGGGAGAGCTTCATTTAATTTGTATTGTGTTTATGAACCTGTTTTGAATATCTATGCTGTAGGTTCTGAATGAGTTCACTCATGGGAAACAAGGAAACGTGAGCAAGACTGAGTTTAAAGCAGTTCTTTCAGATATTCTAATAGGCATGGCTGCAGGCTTGAAGCGAGACCCCATTGTGATTCTTCGAATTGACGGGGAAGACCTACAAGAGTTCATCAGTGGTCCAAGTTTTGAACAAGAGATCGTGTCCATTTATTCGGAGATAGATCCTCAAGGATCGCTTCGTGATTACATTACCAAGGCTTTGGAGAAACTCACAGTTGATCAGGGGATGCCTCCTTCAGATCCTTGGGTAATTAGTCGACTTTCAGTTAAGAACTTAGCCAAAAACCAAATTTACAAACCTAAACTATTGTTTTCCACAGGTGATGAACAACATCGTGGAACCAGCTCTGCACCACTGCATTAGCAATGGGGTGGAAGGACCCATATCCCAAGAAACATTCTTGGCGGAATTCAAAAAAGTAGCAGAGGCTGTGGCTGAGCATCTCAAGGACCAGCCTGTCATCGTGGCCCATAGTGAAAACACCTTTGATGGAAGCGCCATAAGGAGACTGCTACTCAATAAGTTTGAACTCGACAAGGTCTCACCTCACCCTCTTCTCTACACCAAAACAAGTAGCTCAATTATTTCATTTCTGTTTTGCATTACTAAAACTCATCAACTTATGCAGTTACTGAATTCAGCCATGGAAGGTGTGCCTAAAGATCGCAATGGGAAATTGTCCAAGGAGTACGTGCGTGTGGCCCTTGATGTTCTGGCTCCTTCGGCAGGCCTGCCTCCCCTTGGAGCAGTTGATGAGGTACTCTACTCAATCGTGTGCATAAATTGTGCTCTAGATGCCACTGATCAAACATGTTAGTGTATCTGATATATTAGAAAAATAACTCAGCTAAAAGTTTAAGATGATAGTTGAAGATAGGTAAGACATAAGGGGCCTATTATGGGCTATAAGACATACTGATCGATAATCAGTAACTAATAAAAAAAGATAATGATACTTGTATGTGAGGAACCAAACTTGGATACTATATTAGAGGATCAACTCAACTAAAAATTCAAGCTGATAATTGAAGGTCTGATACATTTGAGTTTGGCAGATGGACAAGGTGATAGCTGATGCGTTCAAGACATGGACCGTGGACGACGGGAAAACTGTGAAAGAAGAAGAATTCAAAAAGTTACTGACGGAAATACTGGGGAGCCTGATGCTGCAACTAGAGGCAAATCCTATATCAGTTTCTCTCAACTCTGTTGTGCACGAGCCTCTCGCCTCTTCTTCATCGCTTCTGCAGACATCCTCTCAGTAGTTCACTGCAAGAGTCCTCATATATTATATGGTATAACACAAGAAAAACAAAAATAAAGTAGAATAAAATTTGTTGAAATGTTACCACTATCGTCTATTCTGCAATTTACTTGAATGCGTTAAACATGTAAACGTCGTTCATGCTCTAATCGATCTCTTCTACCTGTACTACTGTGTGAGTATCAATTAATAGCAATCTTTTACAAATTCTTTATCTTCTTGCTTGATGCATAAAAGCTTCTTGCTCTATGAATTGTAATCGGATGATGAGCATGATCAGTTGTAATCATCCTGGTTGCAGATAATGATCAATTATTGTGTCACATGTATAAATGTAACAACGTTTGTTTGTGTCTAGAGTGGATTATAATGTCTTAACAAACATTCAACACATGGGGACCCAAGATATCCATCCATATCAATCCCGACAGTTCATGTCTTCCGGTCACGTGTTTTCTTAGAAATTCATTATTGTCGAGTTCTATCAACAGTCAGGCTCAGGTATAACAAGATGGATTAAAGCATGAAGTTAGGATAATAAGTGACAATTATTATCGACACTTGTTGATTCATTTGGTCTAAGTATATGATAATATGAATCCAGAAAGTCAAATATTGTTGTTTAAAATGTACATCACCTTCTTTACATCCTCTTGGTGATAATGCCTAAATTTCATAGATTCGTCTGGATTCTTATTCAAAAGGTCTATTAGTGTACGCATATCTATCCTTTGAGGTTGTTATATAAAGACAATTCTATTAATGAATCAATATTCAATTAATTGATCAAAATAAATATCTTTCAATCCACAAATGTCTATTGATTGTTTTCTTCTGCATGTGTTAAAACTCAATCTAATTCAAAAACTCGAAATTATGGGTGGAGACATCAAAATGAATATCAAGAAATCAATTAATCCTCGACGAAGTGGGTTCGTAGTAAGTAAACACTATACTCTCTCTCCCCTTTCTCCTCCGCTCACTTCAAACCCTAGTTTAGATCTGCGACCGTCGGTGTTTTTCTCGGCGATTCGTCGCCAGAAATTCACCGGTGGCCCTCCCTCCTTTCGGTTCCTTGCTTTATTTGCCTTTCCTCTTGACCGTTAGCTTCGATTTGGCTTCCGAGGCACTTTTTCAGCCCGTCTCTCCCTTTGTCTTTCATCGTCGTTTTCCCGGTTTTTGGCCGGTCGTTGGTGTGAGTTTTCACACCGTGGGAGAGTTTGGGGTTAAATATGGGTATTGGGGCTTGATTGGTGGGCATTGTCGCGGCTCCTCCCTCTTCCGGCCTCTCGGGTTCTTTCCTCCACCGGTGGCGACGTTTCCAGAGCGAGTTGGACGTTTTTCTTCTCGTGTTTGGGCTTTGGCCGTTTGCCGTTGTGTTTCTCGTCCTCTCCGGTTCTAGATTCCTCCTAGTGGTCGTTCTTGCTCCAGATCCATTCAATCTACACATGTTCTCGGATGATTCTGGACCTCGTGGGAGCGGCGAGGGGTTCTAGCCATGTGGCTTTGGTGTGGAAGCTTCTGATCTGCGGTGGGCGTGGCTTCATCTTGGGTCATCAGATCCGGTTTGGCGGAAGTGTCCTCTCCTCTTCCCTACGACATGGGGTCCTCGGTAAGTCTTCTGTAATTCATTTCCTTACAATTTACTCCTCCGGATCAAATCTGTTAGCCTTACCGTTTGGTATTGGCCTCTCCCCTTGGGTCGTCGGTAGATGTTGGTCGCCGGCGGAATCTCGTTGAGATTCGAGAGAATAGATCTGATCTGTACTAGTTTTCCCCTATCCCGTGCGAATCCAGATCTCCCCTTCTGTCCCTTCCCCCATCTTCCTATCCTTATCCCCATTTCTGGGGATGAAGCTCAATAGTTGGTGTTGGCCAATATTGAGATAGTGCCTAACGGCAAGTGGAAGATTGGTGGTTCGGATTTGGGGGGCTTGACCGGGCTCGTCTGGGTGAGGGAGAATTGTCTTGATGCCTCCTTAAGGTTATTGGGTAACAGGGTGGTGTAGTTGTAAAGGAAGGTCGGAGTTCTTATTCGTTGGTTCTTGGTTTGTGGGGGTGGGGAGTAGGGTGTCAGATTCTCTCTGTGGTCCGTTGGGTTGCTGTTTTGGTTGCTGCTTTACCACTTCTTCGTGATCTTGATTTGCTGTGGGTGGTTCTCTCGGTCCGGCCGGTGGTGGCCGGACTAGTACATTGTTGGGTGATCGAGGGTGATTGAAGCTACTTCACATTGCTTGGGGTTTGCGCAAGGCTCGACGTTGGTGAAGTTGTTTTTTTCCCTCTTGGGTCTGGTTTGTTTACTTCGTTATTAGGTTGGCCTGGTTTGTATTAGGATGATAGTGTTTGTGCTTGTATTTCTAGATTTAAGTTCTAGACTTGTTCTGGTTGGGTTCCCCTTTTTGGGAACCCTTGGTTAGAGACAGTGCTGGTTGGCCGGTTCTCTCTTAGTTTCTGATTTTACTTCAAGGTTGAAAAATCGGGGTATAGGATTGTTAGACCCATCCTAGTTCTAGTTTCGGTTTAGTTTCTTACACTGCAAGCTACTTGCGCTAGGGACCCCTACTGGGGTTTCCTTTATTTGTAAGATTCTGGTTGTGAGGATTTGCCCTTTGCCTTGTACTTCACTTTGAAGTTTTGGTATTTATAAAAAAAAATCTGCTGATCAAAAAAAAATTAATCCTCACACTTTCGATGTGAGACACATACTTCAACACTCCTCCTCACGTGTAGGGCTGAACATCTACACGTGGGTCATTGCAAGACATGACATCTATATATGGATCGGAGACCACAAGGTGAAAGTGACAAACGAGTCATGGGCCGAACCAGTTCTGATACCATGTTAAAGCCCAATCCAACCCATAAGTTCGAGCTTTTGGGTATAGGCATCAAGATATATATCAACAGGTCAATTAATCCTCACATTTTCGATATGAGACACATACTTCAACAATATGTTCATTTTGATTGTTGTCTCAATAAGAGTTTTCATCTTTCGCATATAGAAAAAGTTTTTAAGATTGTTGTTTCTTTAAGAGAAACATTATGTCGGAAGGTTCGGGTTTAATACTGATTATTAACTACGAATCAAATAAATATAAGTATGTTGCTTGGTGTATTGATCTTTTCATAGAAATGTGTGAGTTGTTTATGTTAGACGAGTTAGTCCATAAACAACTCACACATTGAATCATGGGATAGATTTTTGTTCGTGTTATGGTAGACTTTCCAGATTCAATATAAGATTAAGCACCCAAAAGATAGACATGGACAAGTGTGCGACGTTAAAATATGTTGCATGCTTAGATAAGAGAAAGCAACATAAACTCGTTGAAATCGGGCTATCGGTCTCAAAATCTTTAAACTAAAAGAAATGTCTACAAACATGAACCAATTGCAAAATAGCTATCAATTTCATGTTTGTATATGAAGTAATGTGATGTAAAGTAACCAAATTCATACCAGGGTATAATCATTTTTCGTGAGGAGGACCCAAACCCATAAAATGTGGCCTAATAGACATTTAAAAATACTTTAAAAAAATGTTGAACACACCTCTTTTGTGGAATACAACTACACTCTTTATTAAGACCGCTCAAGAAGAGATTACAAGACCAAAAGACTGTTTTAAAGACACTCGTTTATAGACTACTACACTTTGTGTTACTTGGATGCTTTACAAATGAGTTCCTACCCCTATTTATACTACTAGCATCCTAAAATGGATGGTTAGGATTTGTTCTACCCTAAGCACTATTAGTGGATATGATTTAGCCTCTAGAATTCTCCATGAAAATATCCTAAATGTCTACAAATGGAAGACTTGTCTTCATGCTTCTACAAGCTTCCACATCCTTCCACTAATGGACTTCTAATTGACTCTTACTAATAATTATTGGCTATGCCTAATTGGGTTAAACTTTATTGGGCTAGGGCTAGTGATGATATTTTAACACTTCCCCTCAACACTAGTCCCCGTTCGACGTACCATGTTAAGCTCACTGCGAAAGCCTTCACATTTGTCAGTACGTAGTCCTCTAGTGAACAAGTCTTCTATTTGGTTATCCGTCTTGATCTTTTGCATCTTCCAGGTTGTAGAATGCTTCGCATGTCTATGGATCCATCCGGGATCTCGCAGAAGGTTCTGAAACCTTCTGGGTTCTGACATTCTCCCCTACCAATTCCATCGATACCCTGGTCGATTAGCCTCATCGGATCCATGGGAAATTGTCATCGTTGTCTCGGCTTGCTCCCTAGCTTGCCTCGTTGGTACTTTCATGCCCAACTTGCCTCATTTGGCCTTTTTTCGCGAAGGCCTCTTTGACACCCATTGTTGTGCCATACATTCTTTAGGTGCTGGAGACTTCGTGCCCTTGGCCAGCTTGCACACCTTGCACTTACGCCTCGTGCCCTTGCCATCCTTCCATGGTGGCTTCTTCTTAGGCAAACTCGGTTGCCTTGCAGCGACCTCCACTGCCCCATGCACATCCCCATCTTGCTCTACCGCGAGCATGCATCCTATATTTTCTTGGGGAGCGTCCTCGTCCATCGTCTTCACCATTACACTTAGGCGAAGACTTCCCGTGTGGGCACGCTCCTCAGGTTCCCTTTCCTCATCTTTTTCCTCCTCGATCATTGTTGTTAGCCTTGACCTCTTTGGGCATTCCCTCGCCACGTGTGACTCGTTGCATAAGAAGCAACTAATTGTTTGAGTGTGCTCGCGCCCTTCACTTTTCCATGATGGCGTCCATCTCTTACTTCGTTGGTATGATGGCCTTGAACCGTTGGCTCCCTCGCCCAGTTGGTGATCGCACTCTTTTCTTCCACGTGGTTCGTCCTCGATAACCTCCTCGTCACTTGGCTCGTACTCAGGATACATGACCGCCTTTCCCTTGCCCCTTGGACCTTGCTCGTCCAATGACTCGACCATTGTAAGCGTTATGGAAATGTCTCTCTTATTACGTCGATCAAGCTCCGTCCTTGCCCATGGTTTTAATCCCGTTGTAAAATTGAACATCAAGTCCTCCTCCCCCATATTCGGGATTTGAAGCATGAGTTCCGAGAATTCCTTCACATACTCACGGATGAAACGATATGCCTCAATTCTTTCATACTTAACCATGCCTCGTAAGTAGCATTAACAGGATAAAGTTGGCGTTTAAGCTCAATCTTAAAATCATCAAAAGTATCTATTTGAGTTGTACCTTGTTGGATTTCGGCGTGCTTTCGCCTCCACCATACCGCTGCCATATCTGTGAGGTAGAACGTTGTCGCCCTTAGCTTCTCCCTCTCGTCCTTCATGTTGTGGGCCTCAAAATATTGCTCTACATGCCAAAGTAAATTGTAGATATCTTTGGTTTCCCGTTGCCCACCGTAGTTCTCTGGCTTTGGCACGTCCACCCAATGGACATCTTGGATAGTGGCGCCAATTGCTCCCCCCTAAGAGAGAGCATCGGATTATATCCCAATCTGCCTGGGTCTCCTCCAGGCACTTACACATCACCTCGAGCTGCTTGTTAACGTTCTCTTGTAGTTCATCAATCTTCATTTCGGCCTCCGCGACTAGATCGATGACTTCTCCAATGCCTAAGTGACATCTTTCCATGGGTGCTTCTGAGACACTAACCTCATTCTGCTCTTGGTTGGCTCCCACAAACTCACCTTTCTCATTCTCTTTGCACTCTATCTCGTTTATCAATTTCCTCTGACCACCGGTCATTTTTTTAGCATCTAGTCGATTTGATCTTCCTCCACCGCCATCAATGATATCTCGTCTTCTTCGATGGTACATGGTACCTCAGCATCCCATTCATCCTCTATTTCCTTTTTGGAAGTGACAGCATTGCTCTCGACAAGCTTTTTCTTGGACCAACAATCCTAGGACATTTGACCCTTCTTTCTGCAATTGTAGCACTTTCCTTCGAACCCATTCCCTTGGAAACTCTTGTTGTACGTCTTTTGAGCTTTCCAAGGTTGTGCGGTTCCTTGATGACTTCTTCCTTTGTCGTTATTTTTGTATCCACCTTTTGCGGGCGTTTTGAAGTTGCTCCGACTTTTACTTGCGTATAGTGCTTCGTCCTCACTCTTCAGCGTGCAACCTCCCATTTGCTTAGCCATGGCTTCTTGACTAGCTAGCAAATTTTCAAACTCTACAAGTGATGGTTGAACATGCCATCCTTGTACGACAATAATGAAGCTTCTATATTCCGGACGCAACCCGAGGATGATGATCCTCTTCATTCGAGCTTCTCCGATGACGGACTTCAGATCTAATTCAGCAATCCCTCGACAGATCGACTTGACCTTGTGGAAGTACTGATTAATCGTCATGTCGCGTTGTGAGATTGATAACAACTCATTCTCCAAGAGTTGTAGCCTCGTATAGTTCTTCTTTGAGAACAACGTCACGAACATGTCCCATACTTCTTTCGGCGTCTTCTCGTCACGAATGTGCTCTAACATCTCTTCTTTAATTGTGTTCTTCAAGGAAAACATCGCTTTCCCTGCCTTGATCATCCATTTGCGCATGGATCCATTAGCATCGCCTTCCGACAGTGTAGTTTTGCTCCCGCCAACGACCTCCCAAAGGTCTTGTCCTTGTAAGTAGGACATCATGCATGTTGCCCACGTGTTGTAATTGTTATTGTTGAGTTTCTTGATTCCTCCGACGATTTGGAGATCACCCATCGTGTTGGCAGTACCTCAGTAATACCAAACAAACTAATTTCGACACAAAACTTGCAGAGTCACAGACTACTCACGAGACGAAGAAACTCACTCACTAACAACATTGAGAAATATTTTTTGATGTGGAGAATCAGTCACGGCTGCAACCATAGAGCATACTAAGAATTTCGAGAGATTAGACACCCTAACTCACAACCAGGCTCTGATACCAGATTGTTGAACACAACTCTTTTGTGGAACACAACTACACTCTTTATTAAGACCGCTCAAGAAGAGATTACAAGACCAAAAGACTCTTTTAAAGACACTCTTTTATAGACTACTACACTTTGTGTTTCTTGGATGCTTTACAAATGAGTTCCTACCCCTATCTATACTACTAGCATCCTAAACTGGATGGTTAGGATTTGTTCTACCCTAAGAACTATTAAGTCTATGATTTAGCCTCTAGAATTCTCCATGAAAATATTCTAAATGTCTACAAATGGAAAACTTGTCTCCATGCTTCTACAAGCTTCCACTACTGGACTCCTAATGGACTCTTACTAATAATTATTGGGCTATGCCTAATTGGGTTAAACTTTATTGGGCTAGGGCTAGTGATGATATTTTAACAAAAAATAGTCATATGAATCGATCGATGTTGACTAAGTGTAAAAGCCATGAAAAAATTATACGGGCCAAACTCATACCTAATAGTAATCGATGTTATATATTTTAGACTAATAAGAGCATCCTCATGCATTCGATTCTATTGACGAATCCGACCTGGCTAGAAAAAACGACGAGAGCAAACAGGGGAGGGAGAGGCACAGACAAACCTTTTCTCACTAGGCGAATCGTCTTCAACGATCACTCGAATTGGTACAACGGTCAGTTGGGACTCCAATCATCGTCTGGCACGTGTTATGAGAATGCCAAAAGGGGAAAAAAGTATTGGGATGTCATTGGCATTGAGTTTGCTCTAACAAAAAATCCATTATGAACTCATACGAAGTTCGATAAAAAACACCACATTTACAAGCGTTAGGGTTTCTCGCTGTGTTCCTCTCGCCGGCCGTGAGATCACCGGCCGTTCGCAGGCGTATCTGACCGTATACTGGTATCCGGTTTCGTCGCTACCTAGCTATGATACGGGGCTCATCCTCGAGGCTGGGGGGAGCTTGTTCACTGGAGAACGATCCCGTGATCCCTGGCGATCCGGTTGAGCAGAGGAAGGGTGTTGCAGCTGCCTTATTGAAGAACCAACATCAGGCTCCGGTTGGCATTGCATCTCATCATGCCAAAGTTTTGACCGATGCCAAGAAGTCAACCGGTAATCGTCTGGATCATGGATCGGAGGAACAGGGTATGGTCAAAATTTTTGTTTCCAATCTTCCCTATGACACTACAGCGGAGTGGTTGTCTTCTTATTTCGGCAGCGTGGTTCCTGTTGCCAGAGCGCAAGCAATCAAACGTCCGAATCTCAGAGGCAAGTACTTTGGTTTCCTCTACGTAAATTCAAGGCGTGACGCTGAGAAATTGATTCAGAGTCAGAATGGAATCAAGTTAAAGGGTTTCATTATTCTGGTTGCTTTGGACTGGTCTGAGACGACCTCCAGGAAGTCGAAAAGGTTGACCAAAGTGTGGAAAGCTAAGGATGCACACTCGTTTGATGTGCATTGCTCTGCAGACGCGACTGAGGGCAATTCGGCTATGTGCGATAATGTTAAATTGCAACTCATCAACAATGGCGTCATAGGGATTCTAAGGAAAGGGTTATCGTTAATTGAAGTGCTGGAGGAGATGGAGTTACATGGTGGGAAAGGAATTGAAGTCCGACGCATCTCAGGCAATGTTTTCATTCTTACTTGCTCTGATATTCTCTTTTATTCCTTGTTACGGGAAACAAATTGGAAATGGTTTCATTCATGGTTTCATATTGTCAGTTTTGCTGGTTCGATGGCCGCCAAAGGAGGGTCGTGGGAATGGGTCAAACTTGCTGGGATGCCTTTCTTTGCGAATTTTGACGCAGCCGTGAAACGTGTGTGTCACGGCATTGGCGTGCCGGTCTACCATCGATCTGCGATTCCAGACACGGAATGTGTTGGCGATATTTGGTCCTTGGTTTGGTGTCCCAAACAGGGCGTTGAGAACAGATTGGTCGATGTTCAGTTTGGCGAGGGTCGGTATCGGGTCACCGTGAGCCCTGTTTCTGATGTTGAGGTCCAATCCTTTTTGGCTTTGGTTGATCGGGTTCAGTTTGTGTCCCCGGAAGGCTCTCCGGCGAAGAAAGCTGGGGATTCTAAATTTGCATCGAATCCCCTTTTTGTCGCGACAGATTGCTCTGATTTCGCGAATCAAAAATCGAATCAGGATGGGGAGTGCCAAGCTGTTGTGTGCGATGTATTCGGAATGGACAAAGTGACCACCGTTTCTAATCACGTTACAAACACAATGTTGGGAACTGATTCAAACTCTGCTGCTGATCCAATCGCGCCACAATCGGTTCTTGCCTCGGTTTCTGATACGAAGATCATCGTTTCTCCTGTCACAGACTCAGCAGCGTTCCCGTCTCTGTCTCAGGTCACTGGAGATTCTACTCCACCTTCGAATCAGGTTGCTCTGGCTGATCATGCTTTTGCTCAGACTGTATTGCCTAGTGATGGCCCACCAACTCAAGCCCTCGTCGCATGCAATCTTTCAGTGACCACGCCGCTCCCTGAGACTGCTACAACGCCAGCTGTTCGGACTATTACTCGCACCATACAAACACGTTCCCAGACCCGATCGTTGGATCGTGAGCGAGCTAGAGCGGCAGCTCCATCGTACTTCCAGGTGCTTGCAAAACCACTCGCCAAACAAGCTACTAAACCTGCTGAGAAATATAATTATGTGAAGCATCGAAGTCTGAAAGCTTTGAAGAAGAATAATGAGTTAATTGATCAACTCGACAATTTGGACATTGAGGTCCCTCAAAAACGGTTATTTGATGATCCCCTGTTGACATCGAAAGGGGAGGAGTGGGTTGAGTACTCGAGCGATAGTGGCAACTCGGAGGAAGGAGTTGCTCTCGGCTGAAACTGACTCATGCGGGTCCTCTCATGGAATGTGAGAGGACTGAATTCCTCTCAGAAGCAGCGGTGTCTGAGAGATGTTATTGTTAAGATCAAGCCGTTATTTATCATGTTACAGGAGGTGAAAGTTGAAATGATTGATTATTCCTTCTTACGTATGATTGGTTTGCATGCAGGGTGGAGCTATCATCTGATTCCGGCTATTGGCACTGCAGGCGGGGTTTTAAGCTTGTGGCAGGATTCTTCCTTTACTGTCACTAACGTTGAGACTTGTAACAATTCCCTTTGTTGGTCAGGTATCTACAGGCCTCGCAGTGTTCAGGTGTCTTTTTGCAACGTTTATGCTCCAGGATCAGCTGCACTAAGACGGTCCTTGTGGGACGACCTAGCCCTTATTGCCCCTCGTTTGGCTGAGTCGACTTTGTGGGGTGGAGATTTCAATACTGTTCTATCAGCTGCTGATCGTCGAAACACTGCTTTCAACAAGTCGGACAGTCGGTATTTTCATTCCTTTATTTCGAATATGGGGTTGATTGATATGCCTCTAGTAGGTTCTTTATTCACGTGGTATTGTGGGTTGAAAGCCTCTCGTATTGATCGTTGTCTGCTTACAGATGGCTTTCTGAGTAACTTTGGACCTTTGATTCAATCTAGCCACCCCAGATTATTGTCAGACCACCGTCCTCTTTTGGTCTCGGTCGAGGAAGTGAACTGGGGTCCAAGGCCTTTAAATTTTTTGAATGCTTGGGTTGATCATGTCGATTTCTTACCCACGGTGCGCAGGTTGTGGGAGTCGTACCCGTCGAGCTCTTCTGCTAGTTATTCTCTGTGGAACAAATTGAAGTCCCTGCGCCATGATTTACAAACTTGGAACACTAAGGTGTTTGGTAATGCGGAAGAGAAAGTTCATTTATTGACTAAAGAAATTGATTTGATCGATTTGGCACAGGATTCACGGGAGTTGACGG
Source organism: Erodium maritimum (assembly GCA_963921825.1). Taxonomy (NCBI): domain Eukaryota; kingdom Viridiplantae; phylum Streptophyta; class Magnoliopsida; order Geraniales; family Geraniaceae; genus Erodium; species Erodium maritimum. Next base: position 20,916,624 of record OY997595.1, read on the forward strand.
ACTCGGAAATCGCTCATCGAAACTGGTTGAGAGCTCTGCTTATTCTGCAGCAGAAAATTGTGGCAAAAATATGGAGGCAAAAATCCCGGTTATACTGGTTTCGACATGGCGATAGATGCACGAAATACTTCCACAAGTATGCAAACTTCCGGGCTTTGCGCAATAGACTCTCTGTTTTGCGAACAAGTCGGGGCTTCATTTCAGACCCGGTGGAGATCAAGGAAGAAGCAGCCAATCACTTCGAACAACGGTTTCACAAAGGGGCAGGTACGAGGTTGCACATTCCGCTCCTACCCTTTAAAATTTTGTCCAATACTCAGAGGTTAGACCTTGAGAAACCTTTCTCTTTGACTGAAATAGAAATTGTTGTGGGGGAGTGTGGGTTGGAGAAGTCTCCTGGTCCAGATGGGTTCACGAACAAGTTCTTTACTGTTGCTTGGGATATTGTTAAACTGGATGTTTTAAATTTTTTCCAAGAGTTTTATGATTCTTGTCTGCTGGGGAAGGGCATTAATTCGACTTTTATCACCCTGATTCCGAAACATGCTCAGGCTACTGGTTTGAATGATTTTAGACCGATTAGCTTGATTTCTAGTCCTTATAAAATTTTAGCAAAGGTCTTTGCTAACCGGTTGAAAGGTGTTATTTGTGATCTGATTAGTGACAATCAGAGTGGCTTTATTGCTGGTAGGCAGTTGATTGATGGGGTGCTAATTGCTTCTAAGATTATTCATTATGTGAATCGGGCTAAGCTTGAATCGGTTTTGTTAAAACTTGATTTTGAAAAGGCTTATGATATGGTTTGTTGGGAGTATTTGGATGAGGTGTTTTTACAGATGAATTTTGGGGATCGGTGGAGGAGGTGGATGAGAAGCTGCTTTCATGCTTACTTGTCTGTATTGGTTAACGGTGTTCCAAGTAGGGACTTTGCCATGCTGAACGAGATCCGACAAGGTTGTCCTATGTCTCCCTTTCTTTTTCTTATTGCAGCAGAGGGTCTCCATTTGTTTTTAGAGCCAGGAAAGGCAGCCGGACTTTTTCAGGGCATAGGTATTCGTCACTCGGGTTTTTCTATTTCCCATTTACAGTTTGCTGACGATACTTTGCTCTTTTTACGAGGTTCTTTGGATGAGCTGTCTAATGTCAAGCGCATTCTACTGGATTTCCAAATGACATCGGGCCTTAAGGTTAATTTTAATAAATCGAATGTTGTGTTACTGAATGTGGACTCTTTCTCCGCTAGGGATGTGGAAATGACTCTTGATTGTGGGGTGGCTGAATTACCGATGACGTATTTGGGCTTTTCTCTCGGGGCTTCGCCAAAGAGACTTTCCACTTGGGACCCGGTTTTGGGGAAGTTTAAATCAGCTTTGGCGCTTTGGCATGCCAAATACCTTACCATGGCAGGACGTATTACTCTAATCCAATCCACTCTTTCTGGTTTTCCTTTGTTTTATATGTCTTTGATGCAGGCGCCTAAAGCTGTTATCAAGGCGTTGGAAGCTCTACAACGAAAATTCTTATGGCGGAATGGAGGGGATGGAAGAGTTCTGAACAGAGTCAGGTGGTCTAGAGTGTGCACCCCGAAGAAATTGGGGGGCCTTGGCCTCCGAAGGTTGAAGGAAATGAACTTGGCTCTTTTAGCCAAATGGTGGTGGCGATTTGCTACGTCCTCTACTTCCTTGTGGAAAGAGCTGATTTGCATCCGAATGAGGTGGTCTAGCCAAGATTGGGATTTATGTAAGCTTGACAAGAGCGGGAGCTGCTTTTTATTTAAGCATATCCTCAACTTGGCGGCTGATCCAATTTTTTGTAGCTTGTTTGATAATCAGGGAGTCAGATGGAATTTGGGCAAAGGTGATCAAGTGTCTTTTTGGGAGGATGTGTGGATAGGAGAAGCTCCACTACGGGAACGCTTCCCTGCGGTGTTCTCCCTGGCCGTGAACAGGCAGGGTAGGGTGGCCGATTTTTGGAATGGTTCGGGGTGGTCGGTTGAGTTGAGATGGTCTGGTTGGGATTGGGACAGGACCGAGATCGAGGCTTTTGAGGAGACCATATCTCACCATCCTCTTTTTCCTGATTTGGATGATGTCCTGTTCTGGAAGAAACACAGACTGAGGTTCTCGGTCTATGCTGCTTATTCTATTCTCATGGATGAGGAGAATTCTTCCCCTCAACCATGGGCTTCGGTTTTGTGGGTTAAAGGCATTCCGCCTAAACATTGTGTTTTGGTTTGGTTGGCAGCTCAGCAGGCACTTCCCACTACGATTTTCTTGGAAGCTAGGGGTCTCCTTGTGACCATCAGTCAGATGTTCTGTTCCCTATGCAAAACAGGTATGGAGACATCTGATCACTTATTGTTGCATTGTTCGGTTTCTTGGTGGATTTGGGGCCTTGTGCAGGAGTGGTGGGGAGTGGTGTGGAAATCCTGGGTTCGAGTTTGCTATATTGTTATCTGGCATATCTGGCTCTTGAGGAATGGTTTGGTTTTTAATGGGGTGATGGATTGCAGTGCGGTTGTTTTTGGGAAGAGTCAGAATCACTCCTTTTGTGTACTTTGGCAGGCAGGCTCCCTGAGATCTTCAGTGTCTTTTATGGGTGGTGCCTCCGGCCTAGGAAGCGGGGGAGGCGGCTGATAGTTGATGTGTGATGTAGTCCTGCTATGGACGAGTGGGTCCGATGAGTGCCTGTTCAGGAGTCAGTCCAGGTTTCGCCTGTTCCCATCAAGGTCCGGTGAGTACTATCTGGGGAGACTTTAGGGGCTGATCTGCTAGGATAGCGGAGGGGCACGAATCACTTAGTTCCTTTGGGACCAGAGGATTCACCCTGTCTACCCTGAGGTACCGTTCATCGGTTCGGGTGGGACGCCTGGTTTCTGGTCTCTTGAGTCACTGTTCATCGGCCTGGTTTTTATTTTCAGGTTTATTTTTTCCTGTTTATTGTTTTGCTCTTTTTCGGGGTGTGTTCCCGCAGCTCCAACCGAGAGCTCCTTTCTTATGGTTTTGTTCTAGATTGATCCTCCTTGGTTCTGTCTTTATTTTTAATAAAATTTATGAGCTTATCCAAAAAAAAACGAAGTTCGCTAAATTATAATGTCACGCCCCAAATCCGGTTTGGACCGGACTCGAGACGTGAACTAAAACAATAATAATTTTAAACGAAAATAAAGCCAATAAGTCTTAAACTCATAATTTTAAAAACTTTAAACACCACACGAGTCACAGCTCGGTAAAACCAACGGTAAAACAATTCAAATAAAACGGTACGTCTCTAGACTATCTAGCCTAGGACCCTCGTAGCTCCCAAGCGTCGAGCATCCGGCTAGTACACTTCCCGCTTAGAACCTGAAAAACAACAAGGTAAGGGGTGAGCTTTCGCTCAGTAGGAAAAGTAGTTAAGGTTATAAGCAAGCACTCACCACCACGGGTAACCGTCCAATTAGGGCATACTAGTACATCACACAACTAGTTTCTAACGGAACTCGTAACCACCATCCTCAACTCAAGACCAACCCATGCTCACAACCACCCAAACAGCACAACTATTAACAGTCAAACTAACCACGGGACGCTCTCAAATAGTCATACCAGAATCTCTAACGGCCTAAATCTCTTTCCCGGAACTCCTTCGGGCAAAGGATAGATAAGACAACCTTCCCGGAACTCCTTCGGGCAAGGCAAAGGATAGGTGAAACCAGGTGAGACAACTTCCTCGGAACTCCTTCGGGCGAAGCAAAGGATAGAAGAAAACGGCTTTCCCGGAACTCCTTCGGGCAAAGAAAAGGATAGAAACGACCTTCCCGAAACTCCTTCGGGCAAGGCAAAGGTGAGACTACTTCCCCGGAACTCCTTCGGGCGAAGCAAAGGTGAGACAACTTTCCCGGAACTCCTTCGGGAAAAGCGTCAAGAATACTAAAACAACTGTCCTAATTAAACATGGCTAACCCAGCCTATAATCCTACCACAACCAGTCACATCGATCTATCACTCACCCGACCATCACAGAACCAAGGGTTTCACATCAACACAACCACGGCACACTCGCTCATACATATCAACAACAAGTTCAACGATTATACTAATCTTGTCTATTAACCCTAACGACAACGACTCACAAGGCAGACATATCAAACAACAACAAGCAATTCAATCAATCACGCAACCTACGGCTCGACAAGGCCGATCTACCAGCACGACAATTCCCAAGTATCGAAACGTAAAGGTTCGCAGTTCAATCGACTACTCTAGTTGTTCGCATCCTACATGTTACTACGACTCGTCCGGTTATTATCTTATATAAACGTCTTTCCAGTTTTATTAATCCTAGCATGCATACTAGTAAATTTCCACAATTAAACCGGTATCCGCTACTTCCCTACCTCAACCGACGTACAACCGCTACGTCTCCTAGCTGCTGACGTCCTGGCTCGCTACCTCCGGTCTTCTCTTCGATCGAAGCCGGACTCTACTTTACACAGAAAGCTACAATTAAAACCGGTTTCACAATTGATTTAAAAAGGTACGACGGTGTCGATTTAAATTCAAAAGTTATCTTTTAGACTCGAGCGGGCTAAAAGCGGTTTTACGACGAATCGGGTTCGAGCACCCGAGTATCGAAAACGGTGCACGTTTCCCGAGGTACGGTCCCAATGCACGGGTTTCATGGCACGATTCCCGAGGCACAATTTTCGGCACGATTCTCGAGGCACCCGATTCAGCGTTTCACTTTTATCCCGTTCAAGGTCCGTTTTACAATCCAGTTCACACGTTCGATTACCAAAACAATTACAGTTTGTTTCAGTCCAAAACCGTCCAGTTTACGATCAGGGTTCGATCGACAGATTCGATTAAACAGTCCCTTTTAAAAATCATTTTCTTTAATTTCCCAGATTCACAAAACTGTTCCAAAAACCTCAGGTCCGAGAGAAAGTGTTCCATAACTAGGAAGAACTCGGGATAGAATAAAGAGAAAGACGAGGGAGATCTCGGTTTCAGAAACCGCCCGACCATCGGCGGTGACTGAACCCGCCGAGGTCTCACGGCGAAGCTCACCGTAGGGGAGGACGACGGTGGTAGGAGGCGTTGGTGCGTCGGATCTGGAGCGGTAACACACGACGGTGACTGGTCGGAGATGAGTGAGAGGGAGAGGGCTCGGTACGGCGTTCAGATCTGAACGGAAACGCACGGAGAAGGGGGGTTGTGGCCGGAGAGCTCTTCAGATCGGAGAAGACGAGTTGCCGACGGACTCGGGCTGACTCGGAGAAGAAGGGGAAGAGACGGTGGCGCGGCGAGAGGGTCGGAGACGGGGTCGAGGGCGGTTGTGGCTAGGGAAAGGAGAGAGAGGTCGGAACGGTTTCGTCGAAGACGAAGGGAACGGACGACGAGGAGAGGAGGAAGACGGTGATGGAGGCTCGGAGGTGAGGGGAAACGGTGACTCGGCCACGCGCGGGATGGAGCTCGGTGGCGTGGCCGGCGAACAGTAGACGGACGGAGAAGAGAGTGGTGGAGGGAGGCGTGCGAAGGGAGAAGGAAGAGATAGGGTTCGGGTGAGAGGAACTGAGGAACGGCGTTGAGGGAAAATGGGGTAAACCCTATTTTTTCGCGCTTTTATACCGAAGCTCAGGTGGGCTTGAGCCTAAGTGGGCCTCAGGCGAGCCTTTGGGCTTCGCGGCCCAAAGCGAAAGGGAGGAGCTGGGTCGGCCTACTCGGGCAGGGTCTGGTCCAGCTCGAAAGCTTTGATACTTTTTTTTAAAAAAAAGCTTTTCTTTCTTCCTTAATTATTTATTTATTTTTTCCAAAACGAACTAAGAAATTAAATCGAATTTCAAATCCGTCGTTACCAACAACTGACCCAAAAAGCAACCTCGACGTTCCGACGAACACTTTTAAATAATTAAAAACTTTTTAAACCGAGGCGGTCTTCACATATAAGGATCACGATCCTCTATGGAAAGATGCAAGCATTTCACGGCAATTGGGTCGAGTGTGAACACCTCAACTAAAGTGAGAAGTATGATACGACTTAAGAAAAGGAAATATACAAACAAGAGCAAGAGCATCATTCGAATATATGGGTGGAGACTCTTGAAAGATCAAACAAAAATGGAAACAAAATGGAATAACATATAATCTTGATGGAGATAATCGAAGCAAGAGAACAATTTTAGATGAGGTCGGGATCTTCACATCATCTAAGCATGACCCTTCTATTGAAGTTTGACATGAAGATCAAAAGGCTGCAAAGACAGGAATAAAGGAAAGGACAAGACGAGTTCATCACAAACAACATGAGTTAGCCCACGTCGTTTCACAAATGTTAACAAATCAAGCGGGTTTTTTTAACAACCTAGTCGAGAAATATCGATGAAATCAATTTAAGAGTGTTCAGAGCATAGGAAGAGATTTTATGAAGTAAAACCCCGAGACATATCAAATAGACCTGAGAAAAATTTGATAAATCATAAATATCTTTTACGAGACATTAGGACATCGGTTAGATCATTCGCTCTAGGGACACTCGAAATTATACATTCGGGTAAATTGGCTCATGTTTTTACAGTTCTAGTCTATATTTTTTTTGTTTTTTTTTATTGAAATATGTTTAAATATTTTTTCTTTAATTACGAGTTTACAGATTTATTTTTTGTTAGTCGTCTTGATTACTTATTTATAAAATTACGATTGAGAAGAAACTAACAAATATACATGGAAGCTTCTGCAATCTCCAACACCGTTAAGTTCATCCTCCTCATGGTGAGAGGCCATCAGGCTAGGCCTAGGGAAAGCCCTGAGCACCCGTCAGGTGCGAGTTTCGTCTTTCCCCTTCATTGTAGCCTTTTACGCAACGATTAACATATGACATTGGGATCGGGGTGGGACGGTAAGACGGTGTACGGTTCCACAACACCCCAAGCTGACTTATCCCGGAATTTTAAAACTACATGCCGATCGGTCCTTTCCGTGCAAAGCATCCTAAGATCCCGAAAACAGGATCTATCATGAGGGTTCGAACAATCACCTATGCAACTCTCTTCACAGGTTCTTAGGGAACTTCGATCATGGATTGATTTACAGTAATCTGTGTTTCACTTTAGCTTTAGTCATGTCTACCCTTTAGTTTAGTTGTCTAAAATAGAAATGAGACGTTTTATGGTTCTAAGAGCGCCGAGAACCCTATAAAGATCTCAGACATATTCTGATACATGCTATTAATCAGAATTATTAATAAAATCCTATATCATAATAAATAAAACCACTATATTTTCATTGTTTTACATTTTTATCAACCATTATACTTTTTCTCACGGCGCGAGAGCGAGTGCGGGTCCTAGCTGGGGAACCATGGGCTTTTTGGGAGTCCCTGGTGTTGCTTACGGATCTGCGGGCTCACATGCAGGTGAGCGAGCTGAGCTTCCACCATTTCTCGGTATAGGCTAGGGTCTCCAATCTACCTGTGGGGGCTTGGAATAGAGCGGTGGGCTTTCGGATTGGAAGTGCCCTGAGTACTTGCCAGGCAGTGGAAGTGGACGGTTCTGGGCGCTGCTGGGGGGATTTTATGCGGGCACGGATTCGAGCTGATATTCGCCTACCTCTGCAAAGCCAAGTTTGGTTCCGACTGTCGGAATCGCAGGTACGAACGCTACTCTATGTGTCTTATGAACATTTACCGGATCATTGTTATGGATGTAGTTGCGCGGGGCATCTGTTCCCGGCGTGCCCGGTAGCGGGTGGGACCAGGGGCCATTCGCTTCGTGCCCCGGGGGATCCGAGGTCGGCCCTAGAAAAGGCCAAACATGGGAAGGAGATCCCTGAGACGAATTGGAGCTATTTGGAGACAAGGAACAAGAGTCGGGGTGACCTCCGTACACCGTCCCCGCGATATGACTCCCGGAGGGAGCAGGAGGAGGCCTATGAGGCGGGGACTGAGGACATTCCGTCGGAATGGGTGGAGAAGGAGGTGAGCCCGTCTTTGTCTGGGAAGAAACGCCTAGCAAGAGAGGATGCTCAGGACGAGTCAGACGGATCGACATCGTCAGATGGAGAATCACAAGCGGCAGCGGCGGGGGGCGTCAAGCACCCCCGCCTACAGGAATGAGTCTGAGGTGGCCCGGGGAGGGGTGGGTCAACTTTAACCCCTCCCCGACGGATGGATGGCGACGACACCATCATCAGTTGATACTTGTCTCCCCTGCCAGTCCGGAGTGAGCACACCCGCGTTCAGGAGCCCTACCATTATCAGTCCACGGAGGACGACACACGCTGACACACCGGGGGAGATGTAGGTCCACCAGTATTCCTTTTAACTTGGTTGGCTCGCCTAGTCCCCTTTGGAAGAAGCATGATGTATCAGTGTCTTTAGACGCTACCGCAGATATCACATTCGTCCGCCCCCAATTACTAGAGCCTAATTTACTGTTTTGCTTTTCCCTTCTGTTTGTTAGTTGGATTTACTTTTGTAGGTGGGGTACATTAGTGTACCTACCAAACTCTCTTATTTTATAATATTTTTGTAATTGTTATTCTCAAATTTTTATTATATAAAAACATATATTAAATTAAATTTGGAAATAATTGAGACGAACTATTTACATTGGAGATGCTATATGGAGAGGGTAGCGGCTCCGTTCCGTTCTCTGAGCGCAAGCACGATAGTTGTTCCTCCCCCAAATAATTTCCCGGAAAACGGTTCAAACTCTCCAATCTTCCTGAGCGTTACTGATCCCTATGGCTCCTCCTGCTGACAGATCCGACGCTGCAGAGGAAGCCATGGTTGCCCAACCTCAGAAGCGTCCTATCTCCTCCATCGTCATCATCATCGGTACCTCCCAATATCTCTACAACCATGCCTAAACGTTTCGGTTTCTGATGTTGTGTTTTTGCTATCAGCTATGCAGATCGAGGCATTACCTCTCGTGGAGAAGTTTCAGCTCGCAGAGGACCTGGATTCCGTGTCAGTTTCCTCTCCCTCAATGGCCCTCTTTGGTTTATGTTTCTTGTCACTTTTTAGGGTTTATCACGAGTGAATCATGCTGGTTTTGTGTTTTTGCACGAAGTTGCTGGAGTAGCAGAGTTACATTTTGGATTGTTTTGATGCATTTCCGCATGTGGATCGTGATTACCGTTCCGTTCCGTGCTTTGTCTTTTTATTTTTATTTTTGTGATATATTAGGTGACATGAATATGACCCATTGTTGATTTCGGTGCTGTTTGTTGGTGCTGAAATCTTTGAAAAGTTGTTTGACTGGTAGCTAATGTACATCATTGATTGATTAACTATAATTACCCTTTTTTATATGAAAGTACATCCTTTAGCTGTACAAGGTAAATCCAAGAAGTTCATAGTGACTTCCTAATAGGTCTGCAAAAGTGTTTCTAACTCTTTCCTGATGGAGAATTGGTTGTCATTCCTCAGTAACAAAAATTGTAAAATTTCATTTGGTTTACCATCTGATTTGAGATTCTGAATACCAAATTAATATGCTCTAAAGTAAAATTTTGCAGGTTTCCAAAGGAGCTCCCTTGGGTTCGATATCACGGTATCTACAAAGATCTTCGTATTAATATAATAGGACCAGGAAAAGACCCAACTTTGGGTAAGTTGGTTTTCTTGTTGTTTTGAATTACTGTTTGTCTGTGTTTTTTTTTTGAAACATTTTCTGTAGTTTTGGTTGAAGGAGATGGTATTGTGAGCGCCAATGTGCCTTTTAGACCATTTTACCCACATCCTTTTTATTTAGCATCGAGCTGCTGTAACCTGTAGGTTACATGAAACATCTATACCCTGCTCATACTAATGTTGCTCATCTCTTTAACCTTTTTGTTGGTTATGACATTTTCACTCAAGCCATGCTATACTTATTATTCAATGTAACACTGTTTAATTTTAGGGGAAATTACCTTTAGTTGCCCTAAAGTTTTGGTCACGTACCTTTAGCAGCACAAAGTTTAAAAGTGTCCAATAAGGTACCATTAGTTTCGGTCAGAGATCATTTGCATGCCTTAATGAATTTGTCTTAGATCATTTACCTGCCTTATGAACTGGTCACAGATCAATTACATGCCTTTAAAAATTGGACAATAAAGTGAAAGTGTAGAAAACTTGACCAAAGTTTTGTCCAATAAGTGACCATAACTTTGTGTAGCTAAGGGTACGTGATCAAAACTTTAAGATAACTAAAGGTAATGACCCCTAAATTTCATCAATGAAATATCAGCAAAGTAATGTGGGTCACACGGTTAGGTAGCTCAACCCAAATGTTTGACCATATTTAGCTAGCACAACGAGTCGTTAGATTCAGCTTATATCGAAAACTTAAAATAGTGTAGTATGTGGGCACTGCTGTTGAGTAGTTTGCAAGACAGATTCATTTAACAGGAATGTCAGATAAAGGAAAAGTTTCTTATTTCTGACACTCATTTTCTTTTCAGGGGTTGATAGTGTTGGCACAGTTCCTGCTTCCCTTTTGACCTATGCTTCTATACAAGCACTGCAGCCTGATCTAATCATAAATGCAGGCACTGCTGGTGGCTTTAAGGTATGCATTTTGTTGTGGAGACTGTTCTGAGCGCTCTTTAGTTGTATTTTATGCATTAATGTGCACGAAATGAATTAATATGTCTGCCTCCCTCCTTTCTTTCTAAAATTCTTATATTAATACTAAGGTGTGGATGTTTTCAGGCCAAAGGAGCTTGCATTGGTGATGTGTTTCTTGTGTCTCATGCTGCTTTCCATGACAGAAGGATACCCATCCCTGTAATTGCTCCCCCGTTTTCATTCCTATTCCTTTTGTGTGTAGTGGACTATGGCTTGGATGATGATAGATCTTTCTTAGTTGAAGTAGTCTGGAATCTAAGGGGTTTAAGCTAAGCCGGACCAGTACTGAATACATGGAGTACAAGCCTAGTAAGGGTAGAGGGTCAAAAGCCTCCAAAAATAAGCATTTTGGAACATGGATCGATCTATAATTCAAAAGCATGGGGAGATGGAAGAGAATGTAAACGAAAAAACGAATCATGTTGGGATGAAAAACATGTAGAAGCTCTTTGTAGTTTTGATTTTATAGGAAAGATCCATGTTGAAGATTTAAGTTTTGTAGACTAATTATAATGGAAATATGTATTTGTTTCCTAGGTTCCAGGTTAGCTGCAATTTTTTTTAGCCTTTTCTTCTTCTGATCTTTAGTACCATCTCCTTCTCAAATCATACTCTTCCATTCTTCAGGTTTTTGATCTGTATGGAGCTGGTTGTCGGCAGGCCTTCTCCACACCTAATCTTTTGAAAGAGCTTAACTTAAAGGTAATTGCTGTTACCAGGAAAATCGTTATGTATTTTGTTTAATCCTCAAAACTTTTTTGTGTTCCTAGTGCACAAATATATTTTATTCTCTGTTCGATAGTTATTTCGTTTAGTCACTTATTTTGTTCGCTGGGAGGAAATAGTGGGCGGTGTGTGAAATTGTTTCAACAATTACTAATTCTCACATGAAAGACAGAATTCAGCAGTGGTAGGGTAAATAGTTACTCCTGGATACATACATATACAGTCATCACCATTACAAACTCGATTCATTTGGACTGGCATGACAAACAAACAATATGTGATTGTTTTTATTTGAAAGGTTTGCTAAGAATGCTCTACTTTGATAAGGGACATCTCTTCTATATTTCTTACTCTTGTATACATTATACGCCCATCATCATTACAAACTCGATTCCTATGGACTGACATGACAGACAAACAATATGTGATTGTTTTTATTTGAAAGGTTTGCTAAGAATACTCTACTTTGATAAGGATATCTCTTCTATATTTCTTACTCCTGGATACATAATACCTCATCATCATTACAAACTTGATTCATATGGACTGGCATGACAGACAAACAATATGTGATTGTTTTTATACGAAAGGCTTGCTAAGAATGCTCTACTTTGTTAAGGGATATTTCTTCTATATTTGATATTTTTATAATTCCATGAGAAGAAGTAATAAGATCGCATTGAAACTCATTCTTGATGGTCCCAATGATAGTCTTTAATCTGGTCAGGAGAAGAAAGATTTAGGTATTTTGAATGGTTATCACAATTGCTTGGGTCAGGTTTGAAGCTTATTTACAGGGTTGCACATTGGGCACATATTTAGGTTAATTATTATTTTTATCAGGTTTAACATCAACTGTGCTTACCACCTTGGATTTTCAATCCAAGAAGATGCAGTATCTATCACCTAAATGAGTGTGCTATGTGCTTAATGATTTCATTGATGTTAAAACTGTATGTATGTATTGTATCGAATAGTGGCCCATAGATTGTAATATTTGAACTGATCTGGAGTTGGGCATGTTTTAGAATTTGTGCTCTAAAGAGCTAATGAAGAAGTACCATTACTAAAGTTCTCCAAAAATTGAAATGCAATTAGCAGTTAACATGAAAAAAAAACTTAACATATGCAGGGGAGTTTGTAAAAATCAACTGTTACATACTTACATTGTTTTGTATAGCCAACTCTAAGGCTGTTGCCTACTTGGGCTGGTCTCTTTTCCAATTTGTATCTATACCTTTTCCCCTTCATATCTGATGTATCTTGGATGAACCCAAAGTATTGAACTCTTCAACAACATTTGTTTACATGTTTCAGGTTGGCAAATTGTCCACTGGAGACTCCCTTGACATGTCCCCACAGGATGAAGCGGCAATAAATGCAAATGATGCTACTGTTAAAGACATGGAGGTAACATTTTAAATTATGCTATTTCCTACTGATCCTGCTAGCAGAAAGAACTGTGCATTGTTGTTCTCCTTGGATTATGCAAAGCCTTTTCCTTGGATACAGAAGTCATTTTGTGTCCAAGAATAGTAGAATACCCTTTGTGACAGTTCAAATCACAGTAATATGTAAAGAACCAAGTTCAGACATGACGAAGAAAATGAGCCTATACAATACGTATGGCTGTTTTAGGATAGTTTCCTTGCACATTGTTCGTGCCACTAGTACTTTTATAGCCTTATAGGATGATTAATTGATCAGTGTCATTGGCGGTGCTTTTGTGTCTAATATTTCCAAAACTTGGTTATAGGGTAATAGAAGTAAAGAAAAATGGGTATTAATGGACTCTGATATTTTGTTGTGTAGACATCCACCTAAAGTAAACTATGTTGAATTACATTACATTTTCTTTTTTAAGGAAAAAGAGAAGAGGTTGGAACCAGCAAAATAGCATGTCTTTTATTCATCAGATTTAAGAAACAGTAAAGAGATGACGAGGACCTCACTGGAAATACTTTCTGTATCTTGATTTATAATTGAAGTTGGTATACAGGTTGAAGTGATTTCCCTTGATATATGTTTCAGGGAGCAGCTATTGCGTATGTGGTGGATCTTTTCAAGGTCCCTACAATATTCATAAAAGCAGTGACTGACATAGTGGATGGGGATAAGCCAACCTCAGAGGAATTCTTGCAGAATCTGGCAGCAGTGACAAGTGCACTTGGTCAGAAAGTGAGCGAGGTTATCGATTTCATCAATGGGAAGAGCCTGTCTGAACTGTGATCCGACTCGTCCTCAGCTCTGGATTACTATGAAAGAATGTATTGCTTAGTGAAACTAGTATATTGATTGTTTAAGCAGACATATTCTTGAGTTAGCCAGTCCTGCAATGCTTCAATGGCCTATATTTGATCTCTGTGTACAAGTATTGAATCATGTAATGCACTGCTCTCCCCATGTTGTAGGTCGAAGACCCTATCAGGGGTTCCACTTTTCTTCTTCTTCTGCCAGGTGCAGTATGAAATTGCTTATTGATGAAAATTAAACCAAATGTTGTGCATATTGTTGGGATAGTTTCTTGATGCTGAACCATTTGCGTATGTTTCATAATTTGTCAGGATTATAGTCCATTGGACTCATTCAGAATTTGTGTTGGATTGAAAGCGTGTGTGATGCGAACCTCGGTAGATTGTTCATCAGTTGTTGCTTATAAAGTTATCCTTTCATGTGGAGGACAGATTCTTTCCTTAAAATTGTGATCATAATACACTTATGGTTTATATAGATGGTTTTTGTTGTTGAAAGGCCTTGAGCAGGACTTCCAACCTTTCTCTTCCTTCTCCCACTAGAAAAAAAACCCTATCTTCCATCGCCGCTGTCAGCAGTGGCCTCGGGGCCTCGGCCTTCGAGGTCACTGTCGGACCTCCTTTTCTTTTCTTTTTCCTTCTCTCCAGTCGATCCTCTCCTCACCTTCGGTGCGGTGGTGTTGATTTCTCTTCTTCTTTATCGGGGTTCGCGGCTCCGATTTGGACGTGGGACACGCTTCCCCCTCTCCTCCGAAGAGAATTATTGCAAACCAGGCTCGCCTGCGCGGTTTGAGTTGAGGTTTTGTCGTCTCTGGTCTCCTGTCTTCTCCCTGGTGTGTTTTGGCGTCAAAGCGAACCAGATCTGACCGTGGGACGATATACCTCATTCCTTGGGGAGGTTAATCGCAGATCTGGCCAGACCTTGATGTTGGCAGCGGCTCCTTCGAAGTCTTAGTGGAAGATGCCTCCTCTCCAGATCTCGACGACGCGCTCTGACTCCGGCGTGTGACACGCTTTCTCTACAAGGATCGTAGCGGCTCTGAACCGTTGTTGTCGTTGGTGGGACGACTGTTCTTCTTCTTGGCTTCGACTTTAGATTTGGACCTCGGCCCTCTGTGGCTCCTGAGGTATCTCATCTCCATCTTTGTCTGATTTTCATCTCCCCCGTACCGCTCTATTTTTACGATTCGTTTCCTTGTGCCCCGACCACGTTTGTGGTTCGAAATCGCCAATTTGGTGTCGGCTGTCGGCGAGGACATGAAGCTCTCGCCCTATGAAATGTATCGTATTAGTAATTTAGATTTATGGACTCTGGTGGATTTCCATCGATGTGGTCTCAACCACTCGTGGTGTTGGCCCCCGACATTTTCAAAATCTCTATCCCGGGTTCGGGTTTGGGGGTTCTGATGAGATGAGAGATGTTATCAATCTTGCATAGATTTGAGAAGAGGTCCCTTGGGTTGTAGGTGCCTACTGCATTTTTAGCGCTTAACGGTTGACAAATATGGGTTCTCAGACCTTCTTTTTCAAGGACTACAGGGTGGAAAAATCAATTTTTTTTAGAATTTCTCTGTTTTTGTGTTAGTTTCTTAGTTTCATTATATTGTTCATGTCTACCCCTGGTTGAGTTTTAGCCTGATGTTGTTTTTGTGGTTGGATATTAGTCTTCTGGTCTTGTATGACTGTGGAATGGTGTTGTTCATGGATGTTGTTCTTATTTGGTTCATGTCATGCCTCAAGTCGCTGAGGTGGTTTATTGAGGATTCTATTAGAGTAGATCGCTCCTTCATTGTACTTCACCCCTTACTCTTTACTTCAAAGAGAAGGTTTTAAATATGCCTTTGCTGATCCAAAAAAAGGTCTTGAGCAAGTGACTTGAAGCATTTTATCAATTGTAACAGGCGTTTTTTAAAGAATGAGTATGTAATAGAAAAATCTTGTCAAAGATCGATTGTAATGATTCAAGTATTGGAAGTCTCAGAAACTCTAAAATTAGAGTTATCCTATCTTCTCTAACCTGCCGCCGTTTTCACAAGCTCTATGGTCATTTCCGGCTCTTCTTCCTCCTTCTCCTCGTTTCACACGGTCGACACCATCAAAGACTTGGCCTCGTCACGCTTGACAGCCGTGGAAAGCCTCACAGGCCATGGCGGCGGGATCCCAAGTCACTCCCCACCGCGATGCGCCACCTCTCCCCATCACGAATCCATCTGGCAGCACCGCTGCGTGATGGAGCCCTGTCCCTCTAGGCCTACACGTCGCGCGCAGGGTCTTAGTTCTTCCTGGCTTCTCTTTGAGGTCGGCGTCACAGCCGACATCGATATCTACAACCCGTCCCAATGAACACCCCAAGTAGCCCCAGATCCGAGAGAGGCAAGTTGTGGCATGGCCACCACTCCGCCCCACGAAGACACCCCCGACAATGAATCTCAGGCCGGGCCAGCCACTTCTGTTTGATAATCCGGCGAGAGGATCCGTGGATGTCATCTCGGACCGACTGGGTGGGGTCTCTTTGGAGGACGATGTCGTAGTCAATGTCTCGAGCGAGGAAATCCTTGTCGTTTCTGATGGTTGGTATCGACTATCGTTGGTTGTGAGGATCGTCGTCGACGTCAGCTGTAACCCAAAGATTTTATGCGGCGTCATAGTCCAACGTTGGCAGGTGAACGGTATGGAGGTCAACGTCCTCTCCAAGGACGTCGTGTCGTTCATTTTCCCGTCAGATATAGCCCTCAACCGGATCCGACACAAGGGTATGTGGACCTTTAGTGGGTACCCTTTTCTCCTGGTCCCCCTCATCCCGTGCATGCAACTAGACGCCATCCCTTTCCGATTGATGGAGATCATAGTGAAGGCGTACAACGTCCCGGGAATGCCCAAAACGATCCCATCCGGTCCCTGTTGGCAAACTCGTTGGGTACCGAGGTGGTTGAGGCTCCCTTACCCACCCTACGGCCATAAGATAATTTTATCTGGTTCTGGGTTAGTTTGGATGTGGACAGACCGCTTCGGTGAAGTATCTGGTTACAGTTTTTTAGGACATCGGGAGCCCACCTCGATGGGATTGCAATACGAGAGGCTCCCAGGCTTCTTTGTCCGTTGTGGACGCCTTACCCACCGCGCCAAGGCCTGCTAGGCCCGTATCCCAAGAGTGGGATGAGAGGAGCCCCAGGTGGAAGACCTCCTAACTTCTCTCATCCTTGAGTTCGAGGTAGTAGGCAGGATACAGGGAAGACAACTTTCTCCTCCTCCGGGTTTTCCTACTTTACAAAGTACTAGAGGGGAGGTAGTACCAAAGACTGATGACTTGGCTAAGAAGGTTACTGAGGGAACACCTCCGTTTTCTCAGGGGGCGTATCCAGAATCGTCAGATGGGACATGCACGATCACGAATACCATTGGCCTGGCTAACCTCAGTTAGGAGACTGGTCGGGAGGCATTGGGAGGGGAGCTCAACTACGTTAGTGGGAGCCCTACAAAATTACCGTCGCCTTCTCTGGAGGGCCCTCAACAGATGATGAAAACTCATGTTCGGGTCGGGAAATAGAAAGAACCTCGGGAGCTCGAGAGGAGCATGAGTCCCAAGCGCCTGAAGATACCGAAGACCAAAGGAAGAAACATGACAAGGCAGGTCCATAGCCGCGCTTCCTAATCGAAAAGGGCCCTAGAGACATCGGGATCCCCACCCGCATAATACCTGCTCCTCGATGAAGACGAAGTTGAGGACGACTGTGATTAGGTGCGGGCTGCAAAACAGCATCGCCAGGAACCATGAGTTTCTATGGGGCTCGGGGGGTAGACGGGTGGTGGCCTACCCCTCACGTACCGGGACCGGTTCTACAACCCGTGACTTGGGGGAGCGTGCCTACACCAAGGATTTCCTGCTGCTTTTGTTGTTTCATTTATGTTTTAGTTTGGATATTTCTATAGTTGTTTGATTTCGGTATTTTACATTCCCGGTTCAGGATAGGACGTGTGAATTTTTATCTTTGTTTAAGATTAAAATTAGACTACTCCGACGGATTAAAGACCACCGGTTTCCTACGGGAGACTCGATTTTATTCTGGTTCTCAGGGCTTCTGGCCCTACTTGTATTGTTTGATTAACATTAGTAATGCAATTCCTCGTCGCCCGTTTAAAAAAAAGTATTGAAACCGTATGTGAGAAAACTTGTTCTTGTCTTATTAGTGATAAAAAGGGATCACCAAAGCTTCTTAATTGTTTCTTCTCCAACATTTCAGCACAAGAAACTCCTCACATCGACATTTACAATCGGCTACAACAAAAAACCACATGATGCTCTGTCCACGAAAAGAGGTATCAATTATTATTACGACAACAATTAAAGTCAACATATGCCAGAGTTTGATTTTGTTTTGATCGAGATAAATATTAATTAGTATTTTTTTTTGACGAAAAGCGGGAGGCATTAATTTTATATATCAATCAAAGTGACATACATACAATCTGATGAAAGCGCACAAGCAAACGATAAAGTTACAGACTCCAAACTAACAAGCCTATAATATAATATTACCGAACTCCCTACTAGAACGCACATAGGGCGCCCTAGAACGTGCAAACACGTGCACGTCAAAAGTGCAACAACGTGCACACCAAACCGTGTCACACAACGGGCACACCAAACCGTGCAACTAGTGCACACCCAATCTGCACCAAGTGCAGTTATTGAAAAGCTGTAAAACGAAAGGAGAAAAAAAAAACTAGCCGATTCAGAGTCGCCACCGTCCGACAAGGGACCTTGACCCGAGGAATCTAGAAAACGCGAACTCCAGATCCCCGCTAAAGGTAACCGTTCAGGCCGGATCTGCAGCGTGACGAGTCGTCGGAGCTGCCCACCACCGCTCAGACCCACCTTGCGAGTCCGTTGGCACCAAAACAACATCAGCCGGAGTTAGAGAGAGGGAGACGGAGGCTCCGCCGGTAATAGCCAAGGCCGGAGCCCCAACTATTACCGGCGGAGAAGAATGATTGAGAGGGGCGGCTGCTACTTCTTCTCCTAGGGTTGAGGGGGGGCGGCACCGAACTTTAGTTTTTTTTTTAATATTAATTAGTATTGGTAATCAGTTCAAGAGATTATTTATATTTGTCTTTTTAAAAGACATATATAGTAAGATATTGGTCATGTTTACTAAACTATCCAAAATTCAAAAATATCACACTAGGTACTCTAAGTTTTAGTCACAGACAATCTTTTGTGAATTAATCACAAGCCATTTACATGATTTTACTATGTAACCGATAGTTATCAATACTTTAAGATAAGTGTACGTACGCAACCAATATTTAGGTTAAATATTTGTATTTAATCCTTTCTAAAAGGCTAATATTGCAAAACAGTGATAGCGTGAGAGCAAAGAAAAAGAGATCCAAATGGCTTATTTTTGAAATTTAGAAATAAAGAACATAAGCTAAGTTGGACTTAGATCATATCATAGCCACCAACTTAGAAACACATTATCAACAGTCATGAACTTTGTCTTTGTATTACCCCTACTAAAACTAACACAATACATATGAAATCGGTCATGCACATCTCACATTGTTACTCCAAACTTCATGACATATGATATTATTGTTACTCTAAAACACATGATATTATAGTCTGAGCTATTATTTTTCTTTTAATGTAGCAGAGGTAATACAGTTTAATATCGCATCATGCAATTTCCCCCAACAATAATCCTCTCTTTCACTAGTATATCTCTCAAAATCTTTCATCTTTTCTTTCCCACTTATTCAGCTTTCGCACTCGGGTAGCAGAAGCAAGACAAAAGAGATGCAAAAGTTAAGGTCAGAACCAAGACATAACTAGTTAGCTAACAATGTCACATTAATCCTTAAAGTCCTCCATTGTCATTGGCTTCCAGGTCCATCAGAACCCTCGGGACCCATCACCCTCCTTAGTTTTCCAGGGGGTGACAACACAGTTGGACTCTGCTTTTGATTCAGATCAAAATTCTGGGAACTCAGATCCCCCTTGGACGCTGGTATTCGAAGTTTAGCTGGTTCTGTTGGATGTGGTGCTGAAGAGAAATACCTACCAGAGCAATACCAAGGTTACTATTGCAAAAAACAACACATGTGGATAAAAGGTTAGGTTAATACCTGTGCTCCAGTGCCTGCTGAATGGAGATTCTAGCTTTTGGATCATAGGTGAACATCTTTGCCAAAAGATCCAGAGCATCATCACTTGCCATTGGGAATAATGACCGCAATGGAGGCGCAGGTACATACTGGTACTCAACATAATCCGGAAGAAAAACCATGTCTGGCCACTGAGAAGACTTTGGTGTCCCTAGTGCTGCAAATATCTTCCCTAATTGATCAATGTCACTCGACCCCTGACCAATTTCAAACCAACCTCTGAACAAACAGCTAGTAATATATATGTCTACTGATACCAATCAACATGATACCACAATTCTAGCCAGGACAGCATTGCCTTGCCACTTTTATTGAGCATATGGACTACATGGGTTCATCATAAAGACAACATTGCAAATATGTGGAAAGTGGCCACCCATCGTGAACGATGACCTGATCATAAACCTTTTACCAGACATCTACAAAAACCATACGCCAACCTACTACAAACCATGACACTGAGAAACAGCAAGTCAAGGGACTTGTTGCATCTAACACCCAATTATTGATACAGGACACACCAAATAGATAAGCAAAGAAAGGGGGATATTGATGATGCAACAATGATCAGTGAATGTGTTGGTGAACAATGTATACAAAAGCTACAAAACCAAGGATATTTAGGTTTTGGATATGAGCAAGATTACCGCAAATGAGATGTGAGAAGTCAACATGAGCATCACAACATGAAGCTAGGAACAAGACAAAGGGTCTCTAAGCATCATACAGCTCACAAGACTAGGTTCCTCAACTCTTGGGAGTCCAAGATCAAAAGACAAGTCCCTTTTACCTTCAGGGTAGCATATAATTATATTCAGCCAGTCCAGAAGAAAAAGGAACTTTCTTTACAGTTTGATTAGCCTCTCAGTAGTAATTAAGAATTCTCAGTCACTTTATGTAGTACCTAACTTTTTTTTTGGATAAGTCTACTAGTTTTTATAAGCCTCTTGGTCGTAGCAGCAGCATTATGATTTAAGTACTTGCCTATTTAACTTTCCAGTTTTGAGCCTTAATTCTTGTGGGACAGTTATGAGCCAATACATATCTTTCTAATTTATTTTTGGTCAAATACTTGTATTTTCAGATGTCTGTTTTTAGTGGGAAATCCTAACTTTAACAAAATAGCTCATAGAATTTGTATCTCAGCAGACATGCACACACAGACAAAGATAATAACAATAAACATGCCATCCACCAAAGAAACAATTACCATAATTCAAGATTTACCGGAAGAAAAGGTCTACGAAGGAGAAGCTCGGCGAATATACAAGCTGCAGCCCAGACATCAACCCCAGATCCGTATTGTTTGCTGCCAAATAACAATTCAGGAGCTCTATACCATCGAGCAAACACCTGTTAACAAGAACTGTGCCTCATACTTAATAACAACCTCCATTTTAAAATTTAAACACGCGAGAGATAATTGGTTATAACATATGATAGAGACGATTGACTCTGTTTTTCCAAGAACCGTATTCGTGAACCACAGAGATGATAGCTACCATGTTTACTGAACTAAACTATACCATGAAAATTATAATCCTCAATTATTTCTTCACAGGCAGAAGAGTAGCAGAAACCAAAATATTTTCTGATACACAAAACAACAGATATACATTCATATTACCCATAATTGTTTATATTTGTGAACGGGTTAGTTGAGTATCATTTTCATCTTACTTTTACCTAGTTCATCATAACTGTATACTGGGAGATGCAGGTTTATTATCAGGACTGAAGGCATTGTATATCCACCAGTTAGAAGAAGGAACTAATGTATATATATAGGGGTAAAGCAACATTCATACAGCCATAAAAGGACACCTTCTACCAGAGGTGTCACGGGTACTTCCATTTTCCTGTGGTCTAATGATGCGCCCAGATAGTACTTCCAAAAAGAATTAGTGAACTTTTGGTGCAAAAGGGATCGAGGTCACTAATTACTCAAAAAGTCCAGAGCAAAGAACCTTCACAAACATAGACGAGTGTAACGCCTGGAAAAACTTCAAAACAAACATTACAAAATACCTGGTGGGTGAATTTGCGGTCTGGGCTCCCAAATACACGGGCTAAACCAAAATCTGCCAACTTCAACATCCTGTTCTCTCCAATAAGTAGATTGTTTGGCTTCATATCTCTGGAGAAAAACAAACCTCAACCATCAAAAACACACTTTAGCTGGAACAAAAACACACAATCAAGAATAATTCACAGCACACTACCTGTGTAACACCCATTTCTTGTGACAGAATGCAAGGCCTTTGAGGGTCATCTGCATATACGATTTGATATCTCCAGGTGAAAGAAAAATGTTCCTATCTCTAATGACTGCTTCAAGGTCGGTCTGCATGTACTCAAACACGAGATGCAAGTCCCCCTTGTGAGGGAATGCATCAATCAACTCAATCACATGCGGATGTTTAATCTCCTTGAGCAGTTTAATCTCCCTAAGAGCAGTAAAATTCACACCCTCCTTCCGATTCCCAAGCCTAATTTTCTTGATAGCCACAACCTGCCCAGTCTGCAAAATTACAATAATCAAACACTTCCCAGACCAAAACAATCAATACCCATTACACAACTACATTACATCTAGCATTCCAGTTCATCCAAATTCAACGCATTAGCATAAAATTTCCCCTTTTCCTATGAAACAAACAGAACCTGATATAAGGAGTAAGAAAATTAACTGGATAGAATCAGGTAGGGCTTACCAAGGTATCCAACGCCTTGTACACGACCCCGTAGGTCCCTTCTCCGAGGATTTGGCGCTTCAGGTAGCGATCTACTCCTTTCTTCTGCGGAAAATTGGTACCGATCTCGGCCATGGCTGCTAATTTTCTTCTCCTACCTTGTTGTCGGGTAATTGGAGAGTGCTTTTATAGAAGCATCTCAGAAGAGCTTGTTCGATTCAAAATTGAGGCTTATTCGGAATGTATGCCCCCCAAAAGAAAAATAATACAGATGTTTGAATCACACAGTGATGATCTGAAAAATTTCGAGGAACATATGGTGAATTTGCAGAGCGGCGGTGACAAAGAAGTAGGGAACAGTATCTATCTGGGTACCGTCACTAGGAGCTCGTTGGGTTCGATTCGAGTCTTTGACTCGGGCATCTGTTCTTTATATTCGATTCGAGTAAGTCTGTTTAAATATTAAGTTCAAGTTTATACCATATTTATGGGGTAAACGTAAAACTCATGAAAATATGTTTCTGAACTATTTTCTTTTGACACAAATGTAATGTGGTGATCTTTTGTTTCCTTTCAAAAATATGTTATTTTTCGGAAAGGGATTACGCAAGAAAATACCGGTTCTTTGACTATGGTTTTCATGAAGCACATGTTAGTTGAGCTTTTTTCAGACTGTAACGAAAGACTACCAAAAATTGTTACAAACCAACAAAATCTGTTAAATCTGAGGGAAAACACCAAGAAACAACTATGGTGTGACTTTATAGTACAAAATACAACTATAGAGTATTTTGTCGACCAAATCACATCGTCTCGAAACTTAAACTCCAAAAACCATAAACATCTGTCTAAAAATAGACGGCCTGTTAACCGCGTGATGGGAAAATGCCAAGAAACAACTATGGTTTGACTTTATATTACAAAATACAACTATAGAGTTATGACTGAAACTGAGGGCATTTTGGTCTTTACACCTACGCTGTTAACGGGTCGTCTATTTTTTGACAGATTTTTATGGTTTTTGAAGTTTAAGTTTCGGGACGATGTGATTTGGTCGAAAAAATTCTCTATAGTTGTATTTTGAGCTATAAAGTTGGACCATAGTTGTTTCTTGGTGTTTTCCCTAATTTTGACAGAAAACTTGAGGAAAAAAACATGTGGGTATTTAAACATTTCTAAATGACCAAAATACCCTCAAATGTTGTGCACTAGTTAGGTTTTTTTTCAAGAACCAACTGTTCAATGACTATGATATTATTGAGGGTATTTAGGTCTTTTTAACTCATCCGTTAGAGCTTCGTCTATTTTTGGACGGAATCTGATAGTTTTTAACATTTTTCGTTAGTCTTAAGTTGTCATTTAAAAAAGTTGTACTCCACAAGTGCTGTTGTGATAATGAAAGTCAAAAAACCGGTGTGTAGCGGAGTTTTTGGTTTCCGTTTATTTTATCAACCTTTTGAAATTACGTTATTACCCTCTAACTTAAGTTAAGTCAATCCCCGACTTTTCACTTAACATTGACTTTATTGTTCGTCTTTCTCCTTCCCTTCTTCCGTTTCCCTTTAATAGTAAGTAATGTTTCCATAGTTTAGAGGTGGGATAACACCAGAAAACAACTATCGTTTGACTTCCTAGTACAAATCACAACTATAGACTTTCTTATCGTCCATAGTACATAGTCCCGTTAGTTAAATTATCATAAACCATAATCAGCCGTCCAAATAGACGGAAACCGTTGCTGAAAAGCGTGTGCTGCTCACGTGTACCATTTAATGACAGGAATGCCCTCAGTAAATGAGTGAAATATGGACAAAAACCATCCATTCGAACTCCATTTTGTGTTGTTTCATAAGGCGAAGTCGAAGAAGAGGGCCGTGAAAGTGGAAGATGAAGAAGGTCGACAGTGCAGGAAGAAGAGGGTCGAGATCGCAGGAAGAAGAAGGTGCAATGGTAAGATCTGAAACCCTTTGTCAGTAGGTCGATTTGTTTGTGTCGAAATATGAAATCCCCAAATGAAATTCCCAAACCTTGTGTTAGTAGCTCGATGTTGTCGTGTGGAAAAGTGAAATTCCAACAAAACATGGGTCTGATGTAGATAAATAGCAGGTTATTTTTGAAACCCTAATCCGAAAAAGATATAGGTATGAGCTAGGGTTCCAAAAAAATTTGGATGAATAAAAATTGTGTACTATTGAAATTGTTCAGGGCAAACTAGATTTGATGTAGAAATGTTGTGTATTATTGAAATTGAGTGTATTATTGTTAAAATTTTGTGAATGATTGAAATTGTTTGAGCAAGGATGTTTTTCTGTATTATCAAAATTTAGGAAGTTTAATAAAGGTGTTCATATGTCATGGGAAAGTAAGGATGTTGTATTTTGAATTGTGGAATCCATTTGTTGTATTTTGAAACATGACAGCAGTGTTGTAACATTTGTTTTGATCTGAACTGATAATTTAGGGAGTTGAATTTGGAAAGCAAAGCATAGTGTTATGCCACTATGGTGTTCCAGCCCCTATGCTCACATCATACTCAATTAAAAATCCTGGTAGAAGATTTTATGGTTGTGGGAAGTACAATATAAGGCATCCAACTCGTATGATAATAGTATTTAACATTAATTTATGGTGAAAGGAGATTTCAACTTTGTGAAGTGTTGAACAATAATGTCTGATGCAGGTTGAAATAAGTTGTAAGTTTTTCCTATGGGTAGATGAATTAGTACCTGAACTGCATGAGAGGATAACGTCATTGGAAGAATCCATACGTCAAGAGACAAGAAAGAATGGGAAATGGGCAAGATGTTTTTCCAATTGTATTTGGTGTATGTATGATATCATGGTTTATATGGTGGTACTATTTATGATTAAGGGTTAGAAGGAAGACATGTAGGTTATGTAGACCTAAATGAGTATGTCACTGTTATAGTGTGTAATAGGTGAAGTTTATATTTAGGGTTGCTTATCAGTCAGAAGTACTTAATGTTTGTATTATGAAGCATTTAATGATAAGTTATCCAGCAATGTATTGCACACAACTTATCTAATATTATGACATTTTGAACACAAGATAACATAACATAGATATGAAGTACATGTTGTTTCAGTTGCAGTACATACAATGAGAAGGCAAATTACCACACAAACGGTTTACGAAATAGACTTGTGGATGCAGTCGTACTACCTTAAGAGGAAACAATCTCCTTTTCATCTCCATTGTCTTGGACATCGGGTTGTGGGATCTGAGGGGGAGATGATGGAGGAGCTTGTGTGTAAGGTTGTGGTGGTTGTAGTTTGGGATGAAACAATTTCCTTCTGGTTGTAGTACTTTGTTGGACTGGTGGTTGCTCTGAACTTCATCATCAGATGGCTGATCGTCATCGTGTGGGACATAGTCTGCAGTTGGAGGCTGGTAATTTGCTTGTCCTTCATCCGGATAAGAGTATTCCCAATTGGACAACAATTCTTGTGGATGCACATATGGTGGTGTGGGAGGAGGAGGACCATAAGATGGTGCTTTGTTCCATTAATCAGAGTGCTCAAAAGATGACTGAGGTGAACCATGCTAACCTTTTGACTCCCATTCTCGCAACCTCCTTTCATCATCCTCATCTAAAACATATTTCTTGTCCATACCTTTGTGTGGTCCTAACAAGTGAAGCACATGGCCTTTTATAGGCAATATTGTAAATACAGAACCACACAAACCAATGGAAAAATAATTGAACAACATTCACTTCAATTATCTAATCGAAGACCTGTTTCATACACAGTGAAAGCAACCCAACCCAACCCACTCCTTACAAAAGCTCCCAAAGCTGGCTTGGAAGAGGGAATCTGATTCCCATAGGGTTTCACAAAAGTACTATAGTGAGCACATGGTGTCGGCCACCATATAGAGCACAATAATACAATAGTCCAAAAGTTAATGGCCATTATGGCCTTTACCAACCAAAAAATATAATAAGTAATGACTCACAACAAACACCTATATCCTAAGGTTGAGAATTGTGGCCTTCCTTCATCTGAACTCCTTTCTTCAAAGCCTCTCCTGAAGTTCCTCATCCGGCAACTTCTCCTCTTCCTCTACTTGCATGCTGCCTTGTTGCTTGAAGCCATATGTCAAATCCTTTAGCTGCCTGCGAGATAGTGATGGAGATAAGTCAAATATGTGTTATTTTCATGCTCATACTCATTTGCTATGAAATAGTAATTCTCATACTCATATGTTGTTCTGTAATATCATAATCAAATCATAGTATACATATGGACCTCACTCTCTCTTCTTAGGACACATATCCGAAAGACGAAGCCATATCGGTAGTCAGAAGACGAAGCCATATGTCATATGAAATCATGTTAGTCTTTTCATGTTCCTCTATCTAATTACTCATATTTGTTTATGCAACTATTCTCATCCTTGTTTTCTTCAATACCAAGGCCAACACTACTCGGTGAATAAGACTTCCTAAAAGATTAACAAGAGACTAATTGAACTATGTACTTTAGGATAATCTGTTTAGGATATTTTTGGATCCTATTTTTAGGAATTGAACTCTCTATTTTTGTAATATCCAAACTAGGAATTATATTACATATACTATGAATTTTAGGATAAAAAGAATAAAAATACATCTTTTTATTCTTTAATCTTTCAATTCCCCCTAAGTAGTGAACAAATCATGTTCAACCTAACCTATAGTTGTAAGAAACCAGGATGTCAATGAAACTAATAAATATGAACAAAAGGTTCATCAGTAAAACCAGTAGAAACTAAGAATTAAACTAACAATTATCAGATAAGTTTAGGTGAGCAGAAAAAGAATACTTGAACAAAAATACCTTAGAGTTTTTCCAAGCTACCTCTCCTACAGACTTGGCTTCAACCTTGTTCATATTGCTGACTGTGGTTCGAGGAGTAGCTTTACCTGCCTTCATTTCATTTGCCTTTGCATTGCTGGTGATTGTGGGCTTCGCATAACTGGCCTTGGTGTGGGTTCCTTTGCAATAGGTTGTACTGTAAGTGACGGTATGAAAGTCACATTCTTACCCACTTTCTTAGTCACCTTATGTGTTGGCACCTTGCTTTTTTGATGCGTAGGCTTCTTGATGAATTTCTTAACACTTAAACTGCTTGGCACTTTCTTGTTCCGTGGGGTACGCTTTTGTCGTAATACTTTCGCAGATGTCATAGACTCAAAGGAAGCCTCAATGTTGCTCGCGGCTTTGTCCTCATCCACAACCTGACCTTTCAGCCTTGCCTTAATCCCCCCGAAAGACGATGTTTTTTTGTTCTTAGCTGGTCCTGTCCTCCAGAAGTCCTCTCCAAGAAGATCGAGAAATTGTTCCACTTCTGCAATGATCTTTTCGTGGTGATTAACAACTTTCCTCACCTCAACGTCAAATATTTGACTTCGTTCATCCTCACTTCGTTCATCCATAGGCAGGTCCTCATCTCCTCCAAGGTCCACAGGCTCGGCCTCATCGCCTCTATTACCAGCCATGGTATCTTGTCCTCAACTGTTTCCTGCCATGGTATCATCCCCTCGACAGTCATCATCCCCTCCAAAGTCATCATCACCTCCAAGAAAATCATCATCCCCAAGATAATCGTCATCTCCAAACAACCCTTCATTATTATGTTATGGTACATTTGGGCTTTTGGGCTTTAATGAGTTGTTTTTCATTTCAATTTAGAACTTTGGGCTTGTTTCAGCTTGGCCCAGGCCTGCTTTACAATTACTGTTTGTCTTCTTATTCTCGAGAAAATGAAATGAGAATCAGATTTTGGCATTTTGCATCGTCTTCGTACGACCCTCTCTCCCTCTCCTCTCTCTCTATCTCCCTTCCTTGTCCTTCCCTTCTACATTCTTCATTTCTCCCCAACAATCCAAACCCTAGAGAGCCTCCGCCGCTCCTTCTTCATCATAAGCAGCTTACTGCTTACACTGGTATCAGAATCCCTTTCCAAGCACCATGTCTACATCGACTCCAAGTTTGCAATTCCAGGAGGATCTAGCCTCTACCAAGGCAGATGTAGCTATTCTCAAGGAATCGTTGACAGAGGTGCAAGCTACAGTGTTGAACATGTCCAAGCTCTTACAGGCTTTATCTGAGAAATTTCCCGACGAAACTCCGGCGAGGCTTTACTGTTTGGTCCCACCTTCACCAGGTTCAGTCTTAGGTGTGATTCCACAAACCCCACCGCCTCAAGTGTCTATCTTTGGCCCGCCTCCGTGCCCAACTGAGGATCCACCACCGCGTCGCGAGTCCCGTGCCAGGAACCCACCACGTTTCGATGGCAGCGATTTCAATGGCTGGGAACTGAAATTTATGCAACACTATATTTCTGAGAACATCGACGAGTCAGAAATGGTGAAGGAGGCGATGTTGGGCTTCGAAGAGGGGGCCTTGCGCCATCACCTCTATCTCATTCACCAGCAACAGAGTAAGGGTATGCCAGACCCTCCTTGGCGCGACTAATTGGAGTCTCTCCGTCGCCGCTTTACCGACGTCGATTATACAGACTACATGTCTGAACTAGCTCACCTCAAACAGGTTGGTTCTGTGGAGACGTATTTCCAATCGTTCCAAAATATAATCACCCAGCTGGACCTTTGTGAGAAGGATACATTGGCCATGTTCCTTAGCAACTTGAAACCTGATATTGAGAGTGGGGTTCGTCTCCACTTTCCCAAGGACTTGAACCAAGCATTAATGATGGCGAAATGGATGGAACGGCGAGGTTCCTCCAGTCCTCGTCCGACTCATTTCCTACCCGCTCGTTTTGTGCCACCACCACGCCTAATGCCTCCTCCAAACCGCCCATCACCTCTTGTTAATCCAAGGCCTTTTGTTCCACATCAAAAACCCCACAATCCGCCTACGGCAGCCCAGAGACAACTGAGAGATGACAGGTATAAAAAGGGCCTTTGTGTATGGTTAGGTGAGAAGTTTTCCCGGGACCATCGTTGTTCTAAATCATTGTTGTTTCAGTTGCTGGTGGACGAGGATAACATTACCCAATCTGATGGAGAAGTGTTTGTGGACTGTTTAGCCACTCTAGATCCTGCGACTGAAGATGATACATTAACTGGAGGTAGTGATCCAATCATTTCTTTACATGCCCTTTGTGCCTTTGCTGGGTTTCAGACTATGAGAATTGTGGGTGTGGTGAATAAGATTGCTATTTCTATCTTGGTTGATTCTGGAAGTACCCACAATTTCATTAGTTCATCTTTTGCTAAGAGGGTTCATTTTGCTACAACTCCTACCAACAACACTAAGGTCCAGGTTGCTAATGGAGATACCTTGCATACAGTGGCAAAATGTGAGCAGTTGAGTTGGTCAATGAGTGATACTCTATTCTGTGCTGATTTTCTGGTATTACCAATTCAAGGTTGTGATATGATCTTGGGCATTCAATGGTTGGAGACACTAGGACCTATATTGTGGGATTTTGCTGCTTTATCTATGGATTTCAACCTTGAGGGTCGCCAGATCAGTTTATTGGGTGACCCCCCAAGGGGTGTTTCTTGGCCTACACGTAAGCAATGCAACATGCTCCATTCGGGTTTACCTTCAATCTCTCTGTTCGCATGTTCAAAGCTGGATAATTTTAGACCCCGACCAGGGCTGCCTCTGAGAGATATATCTATGCTACCCTCCTCGATTGAGTCCTTGCTGCATTCTTTCTCTGATCTGTTCGCTGCACCTCAAGGATTACCTCCTCCTTGTACTCATGATCACCCGATCAATTTGCTCCCAGACTCTCAGGCAGTGAAGCTGCATCCCTACAGATATCCTTCTGTGCAGAAAATCGAAATGGAGCGAATAATTTCTGAAATGCTCGATTCTGGCCTCATTCGCCATATCACAAGTGAGTTTTCCTTCCCTGTGATTCTTGTCAGGAAGAAAGATGGTTCCTGGCGCTTGTGTGTGGACTATAGGAGGTTGAATTCTATGACTATTAAATCCCAATTCCCAATTCCGTTGGTGGAAGAGCTACTAGATGAGCTTCATGGTGCCAAATTCTACTCCAAATTGGACCTCAGGGCGGGTTATCACCAAATACTTATGAAGGAATCAGATGTGCATAAGACGACTTTCTCTACTCATTCAGGCCACTACGAATTTTTGGTTATGCCCTTCGGGCTAACCAATGCACCCTCTACGTTCCAATCGCTCATGAACGATATATTTCGTCCTTTGCTCAGGGTATGTGTTCTTGTCTTTTTTGATGATGTTCTTATTTACTCCAAATCCTTGGATGATCATTGCAGCCACCTGAAGTTAGTGTTTGAAATATTGAGAGCTGAGAGATTGTTCCTGAATGAATCTAAGTGCGTTTTTGCTGCTTCAGAAGTGGAATATTTGGGGCATGTTATATCAGTTAATGGAGTAGCTATGGATCATCGCAAGGTAGAGGCAGTAGTTGAGTGGCGTTTGCCTAATACTCTCAAGCGTCTTTGTGGGTTTTGGGGGCTGACTGGATATTACAGGCGCTTTGTACGCGATTATGGCACAATTGCTAGACCCTTAACTGATTTTCTTCGCAAGGATGCATTTGTGTGGACTGATGCAGCTTCTAATGCTTTTGAAGCTCTTAAGGCTGCGGTTACATCAGCTCCTATCCTATCTTTTCCTGACTTTGGGATTACTTTCACTTTGGAGACTGATGCATCCAGTACAGGCATTGGAGCCGTCCTTACTCAATTGGGTAAACCTATTGCTTACTACAGCAAAGCTTTATGTCTACGCCAACGTTCTTTATCAGTTTATGAAAAGGAAATGTTAGCTGTGCTATTAGCCACTAAGCATTGGAACACATATTTGATGGGTCGTCACTTTGTTATCAAGACCGACCATCAAAGCTTAAGGTTCTTGTTGGATCAGAGGACCTCTACTCCGGCGCAACTTCAATGGGTAGTGAAGATGATGGGTTATGACTTTGAAATTCAGTATAGAAACGGTTCAGCAAACACAGTGGCTGATGCCTTGTCACGCAAGTTTTCCGACTCTATTCCTGATACTGTTCCAATTGAGGGTTCCTTTATGGCCTTAAGTTCTATCTCTTCGCCTCTGCTGGACAAAATCAAGGACTCTTGGTTGACGGATTCTAAATTAGCTACCTTGATCACTTCTCTCTAAGGGACTTCAAATTACAGAGGTAATTATGCTTGGCTCAATGGTCAACTATTTCGAAAGGGCAAATTGGTGGTTGGACATGATGAGGTATTACGTAAGGACATCTTGAACTATTTCCATGCCGGAGCAACAGGTGGCCATTCAGGCATTCAAGCAACATACAAGCGCATCTCCGCCCATTTGTACTGGAAGAAAATACGGCGCGATGTATCTTATTTTATTGCAGCTTGTTCTATCTGCCAAACTCATAAAGCTGATCTTGCAGCATCGTCGGGCTTGTTGCAACCCTTGGGCATTCCCTCTCGCGCTTGGCAGGATATTAGCATGGATTTTGTGGAAGGCTTACCCAAATCCCATGGCTAAGAGGTCATTTTTGTGGTAGTGGACCGTCTTACAAAGTCTTCCCACTTCGTGCCCTTGAAACACCCATTTACAGCTGTAACAATTGCTCAAGCATTCTTAGATCAGGTGTTCAAGCTACACATCATGCCCTCTTCAATAGTCAGCGATCGGGATCGTATCTTCGTCTCCACCTTCTGGAAAGAGCTATGTAAGTTACAACAAATCTCTCAAAACATCTCTTCATCCTATCACCCCAAACCGATGGGCAAACTGAGATTGTAAACAGATCATTGGGTACTTATTTGAGATGTATGTGCTCTGAGGTGACAAAGGATTGGTCGAAGTGGCTTCCACTAGCTGAGTTTTGGTACAACACCCATCACACAGCCATCAACACATCCCCTTATGAGGCCTTGTATGGGAAACCACCTCCCACACAACTCCCATACCTGTCTGGCACTTCTACTGTGGAGTTAGTTGATCGCAGTTTGGCTGCTCGAGAGGAGGCATCGAAGTTGCTAAAATTCCACCTTCAGCGTTCTAAGGATAGAATGAAAAGTCAGGCTGACAAGAAAAGATCTGATCGGGGTTTTGCTGTGGTTGATTGGGTATATGTGAAGCTCCATCCCTACAGACAGATTTCACTGGTGGTCAGGGCATCGCCTAAGCTCAGTCCAATTTTTTTTGGTCCTTTCAAGATCATCAAGAGAATTGGGGAGCTCGCATACACACTTGACTTGCCAGAGCCCTCAAAGATTCACCCCACATTCCATGTGTCGCAGCTGAAGCAACATATTGGTCCAGTGATCTCTCAGACGCCATTACCCCAAGTGAATACTAAAGGTGTGATAGCCAGGAAACCAGTGCAAATTCTGGATCATCGTATGGTTCAACGGGGCAACATGGCTGCGACACAATGGTTGATCAAATGGTTGGATTCTGGTCCTGAAAATGCTACCTGGGAGTTTGTTTTTGATCTGCAGAAGAATTTCCCAAACTTCATGAGGACATGAAGTGCTAAAGGAGAGGGTATTTGTTATGGTACATTTGGGCTTTTGGGTTTTAATGAGTTGTTTTTCATTTAATTTAGAATTTTGGGCTTGTTTCGGCTTGGCCCAGGCCTGCTTTACAATTACTGTTTGTCTTCTTATCCTCGAGAAAATGAAATGAGAATCAGATTTTGGCATTTTGCATCGTCTTCGTACGACCCTCTCTCCCTCTCCTCTCTCTCTCCCTTCCTTGTCCTTCCCTTCTACATTCTTCCTTTCTCCCCAACAATCCAAACCCTAGAGAGCCTCCGCCGCTCTTTCTTCATCATAAGCAGCTTACTGCTTACACATTATCACCAAAGCATGTCGCCTCATCATCGGGCACATCATGAGCAGTAGGTGCAACCTCAACAGAAGGTGCATCCTCTGCAGTAGGTGCATCCTGAGCAGGTGGTCCATCCTCACCACGTTGCCTCCTCTTCCAAGCTCTTCTGAGAGCCTTCGACTTCTCCAACCTAGCACGACTGGCTGCTCTTTTCCGATCTAATATTTCTACTAGTTCATCATCAGGCTTATTACCTACACGGTGTAATGGTTTCTTTGGGCCCCATTTCTTGCCATTCTTTGGAGGTGCTGGGTTCGACCCATAGTCCTTCGTGGTGCAGCTACATACATTATGTCCTACAGTCCTGCATCTGCTGCATCGAAGCACTACCCCTTTTCTGCTAACACTTTTCTTCCGGTTCTGGGATTAACTGTTTTCCTCCAAACAACCCTTCCTTCTGCCTGTCCTTGGCCTTCCAGGTTGCTTACGTACGTTGGGTGGTTGAAATATCCTTCTAGAGGCACCTTCCTGCAGCTATCTAACCCAACCAGAGGATTAATTTGGCCTTTGTAAGTCCTACGAAAAGCGGGACTCAGATAGTAGCTATTCACTGACTGATACACCTCCTTCTTAGCCTTCAGCAAAGCTGCAGCACCATGCAAGCAGGGAATGCCGGTCAGTTGCCAATCCAAACAACTACAGGTCTCCTCCAAGATGTTTACTCCGTATGTATCTTTAAACATCTCAACTTCGAATACCACAATTCCACTTTGTACCACTTTGTACTTCCTAGCCTTGGTAATTACCAGATCCAGCGGTCTTTGATCCTTGGGCATAGAAGAACATCCTCACTTGTGATCAACTTTTTCTTTTTTTTTGAACCACTCTATAAGCTTCTTCCGGTGGAACTCTAAAAAAAATGAGAATTGGGAGGTCCCTGCCCTTCCCTATCCACGCATTGAATGACTCGCAAATATTATTTGTCTGGGATCCACATTTGGCCTCAGTAGTGAAGTACGCCTTGCACCAGTTATTTGGTGGTCTATCCTGCAACCATGCAAATGCCTTCTCATTCATGGCTTTCAGCTCCTCCATACCAGTTTCTAACATTTGAAAAGAAGTGGCTCTTGAGCACTTCCACAATTGCAACTTCAAGTCGTGAGACTTAAAAAACTTGAACCAATTCTCAAACAGATGACGCATGCAGTGCCTATGCTCTACAGACGGGTGTTGCCTAAACACATCGATCAAACCCTGCATGACATTTCAAAAATCATTCTCAAGTTAGAGGACAATAATACTGATGCAATTTCAAACTCTAAAAAAATAGAAACAACGGTTACATATTAATCCATGCCAAGATAATTTGGCATGGATTTTTTATTCTGAAATGCACCTTAGTGTCATGGTGTAATGGGTCTTGATACTATAAAAGAAAAAAAATGCATCACCAGATTAAAACAAAGACCGAGATATCCTTGAAGAAAGGTATAAAAACAGAAGTGAAACTACTTATCAAAACTCGTCATGATTGATTACGCTTGAGTTTGCGAGATTATAAAAATATATGTGATTATAATTCAGTAATGTTAACACAAAGTTGCTTCTCAGTTTAAGTTAAGCGATAAAAGTACTACTGATGAAATTATGAGTGAACATTATGTTGGGTCTCGAGGTAGGGTTGGAGATGAACCAACTCGCAGCGGAAAATCAATAAAAACCAAGAGACGATTAAAACCATGAAACAACTAACAAAGAATGGATTCACAAGAGAAAAATTCAGCACTATCTCTTACCAAAACAAGAACACCGGTTAACGAATGATTGGCTTGAGTCTCCAAGACGCCTACGTATCCACATGGGAATCAAAGCCACGTAGTTCTTCTCTTTGAGGACTCAAGAACACAAAAATGCAGGTGGGAGCTTGCCAAACCCGAAATTGCAAGGGAAGGGAGAGAGAAGTTGTGTTTCCTATTCTTGTCTTGTCTTTGTTATGTTGAAAAAAGATGACTTAAACATAACAAAACCCATACTTGTCCAACTAAAGGCATGAGACAAGTATGGTGTCAAGTAAGGTGTAAATAGGACAAAGTATGGCAAGACAAGATTGGGTTAGGTGGTGAATCACCAACACCTTAATCCTTGTCTTGCTTACTTAGTACTAATTAGTCAAGACTTGATTAATTAGTTCCATGGGCCTTGGTTGCATGGGCCTTTCATGGGCCTCTTGGAACATGGCCCGTGGCCATTTCCAACGAGGTCCCGTGATTCGCTCATCGCCTCCAAGCCTTCCATATCGGAAATGTCCAACATTATCCGACGCGATCAATCCCAAGACTCCAAGCCTTGTCTCGATCCGTAAAGTCCTATTCACTTACGGGCACATGACCCAAAACCCAGTTTTGGTCATGTCCCGAGACAACTCCCTTTTGGCCATTCTCCATAAATGTGTCAATGAGTTTCATCCTCCGGTGTGACCCTTAGGTTTATGCATGTCAATAGATCAACGTAAAATCCCATTTTACTTGATCCTATTTAAGTGGCAACTAACGAGACTTTAGTATTGCCTGACACTGCATAACGAATCGACCCTGTCGATTCTAACCTTTCCGTCATCCCTGTCATTATCCTTTTATCTCCGATATCCTGATTGAGATAAGGCATAGAGCCGTCATCCTTATTATTCTCAATCAATGTTCCTTGATATGTGAGATGACTAAAGATATGATACCCAGTATCATGTGCATGGTCATGCTATTCTTTCAGTCACTCTCGATCATGCGACCGAGAACCAATATCTTTCTCATACCTCAGTATGAGGGATAAATCCCTTAGCCGTCTTTCGTGTCACTCATGTAGCCCGTCCCCAAGCCAATCCTGACCGTTATGGAAGCCCTGTTACGGACAACGTTAGGCTCAGGTCAAACTCAGTTGTTGACTACATAGCGATCACAAAGACTCCTTGGTCTAAGGATACATGACAAGCTACGACACTGAATATGTTCATGACTTAATCTATGGCACATATTCAGGGCAGGTCGTCCAATATCATGTCCCACATGATATCTATGATCAGACTCCGGAATCCCATTCCAATGACTAACAGAACGTTAGCCATAAAGAGCCATCTTTCATACTAGTCGCTTCTAGTGAAGCTTTGTTGACTAGGGACCCATCGAGTGTGATCTATCTCGATCTATGGTTCTATTCGCATGGTGGGCATAGATCAGAGCACACATCGATATATTACTCCAACACATAAGTAATATAAAGCCGCTTTAATTTTATTGCTAACGATGATATATACATTTGGACATTTAGGATTGAACTACGGGCACTAAGACTAACACATTACTACTTTCACTTTCATGACTTTGATAAGTTCATGTAAAGCTATATCTTGAACAAGGTTTTGAAAGAAATTCTAAGCTGATTTCATGTCTATTTGTTGAACAAAACAATAAGTTTGGATAAAAAATTATGAGTTGATCATGTAGGATCATCACAATTTCATAATGATGCGAGTAATATTGTCCTAACAATTCTTATGTGCTCCTTGTTCAAGGAAAATTGATAACAATGCTATCTCCAATAAAATTGTGTCTGATGTCCAATATTTTAATAGAAGTTGTGATAATGCTAATCTCCAGGATGAAAACACTAACATCGGAACAATCCTCACAATTTAACATGTGTAACATCGGAACACTCATAACTATAAAACATGATTCGATGTAACAGTAGAAACTATTTAACATTATTCTATATCTAAAATTGTTATTATAAGTTAACAACCAGGATTATAAGTTATGAAGTGCAACGTTAATTCTATCGTAACTCAGTCATCACAATTTATGCAACTCTTTAAAATAATAGAATGTAAAGTCAGAATATACCTTTTGCTTGTCAGACATGAACACCCATCCCATCTGTTCGCCACTACCAAAGTCCTCAAAAAACTGTTCCATGAACCAATTCCATGATTCGATGGTTTCTTGCTCAACCACTGCTAGGGCGAGTGGGAACATACCATCATTTGGATCTCTAGCAACTGCTGCCAAAACTATTCCACCGTGATATGCCTTCATGTGACAACCGTCGTGGCCAATAAATGGGCGACATCCTGTAACGAAGCCAGTTTTCTGTGCTTCGTACCTGATGTACAGTCTCTTGAACCAGCGTACATCCTCTTCATCAGTCAGTATGACGAACTTCGACCCCGTGTTGCTACTGAGCACCAACTCCCTATATTTCTCCAGCATCCCGTATTGAAGGTCCTCGTCTTCATGATGGATATGTGCAGCTGCTCGTAAAACCCGGTAGCACTTCCCAACCTCCACATCTACGCCGATGTCAGCCAGGATTTCCTTGTATAAGTCACCAACATCAACCTTCTTCTTACTGGTGATGGATTCTAAATACCTGCATAATAGTGAAATTAATGTCAATAACATAAACATAAAATTATAACTTTACATTTATCATATTCACACAAATACTGTGATCAAGCAATATCTTTTACCTGTATGCAAGTGACCGCGCCGTAATATTTTGTCCTCCTTGTTCAGTTTGACATGAATGATGAGGATGGAAAGTCTTTATTGCATAAAACTTAGTCTTCTTAACAAACCCACACCAGATGTAAAAGGTACAACCTTGCTTATCACATACCACCCCAATACCGTCTTGAGGTTGATTCCTTGTATACACATAATTGAACCGCCTTTCCGCAACGTAGTTCTGTAGCACTACCCTATACCAAGCAGCAGTAATGAGCCTATCACTCAAACGCAACTCAATATCTTTCAACACACTTATGGTATCCCACATCCTGAACTCAAGCATATCCTCTTCCATCATTTCTTCAATACCTAAATCGTCATCATCCATTTCAGCGTCAACATGGTCTTCTGCTGCATTATTTGATCTCGCTGTTGATCCCTCTGCAGCTGCTGATGTTGCCTCCTCCTCCTCCTCTTCTGAGGGTGCTTCATAATCAGAGTCAGACTCAGCATCAGAATCATCTTCTCCTCTGTCAGGTACATAATTCTCACCTTCATAACCTAAATCTTCAGCTACATAATCATCTTCATCATCGTGAATTAACTCCTCACCTATAAGTTGTGAATCGAACATCTCTGCCTGCGCTATGAGCTCATCATCTGAAGGTTCGTCAATTAGTGTTCGAGATGGCTTTCTCTTCTTTGTCATCTATCACATTTATATAAACAAGGGATCAAATTAATACACCATGAAAATTGTTCTCAATCCTACACAATAACAGTACCTACAACGCAATCCATACAAAATCAAATTAATTTAAATACACAGACATATAACAAATTCAAATTAATTTAAATACAATACGTGTTAAATCACCAACATCAAGGGGAATTCATTTTGGATTCAAGGTTTATCAAGATGAGTTTAACCCTTTTCAGTTAGCCTTGTTTCATGATAATGGTCCATATAATCTACAACATTGTTGCTTGATGATAAACATTGCAACTTTAGAGACTTGACCCTAAGACCAACTTTTTATTCACTAAATTCCTTTTCCAATTCTATACCTCAGCCTAATGAACAAAATATAAACCAACACAATGATGATGAAGCTTTTAAGTACCTGACAGTAAAGTTGTGGATCTTGCTAATTGCTTCACATTGTTTTGTGTCATTTTCTCACACAATAAAGAATGTAAGCTCAACTGGAAATCCTAAGAAGCCCAATTTTTTCCAATCTCAACCCTTTCTCAGTTCTACCCCCAAACCCTAACTCCTGTTCACGCAGACCTCGAATCCAAACCTCCCCACATCAGTCGATTCTATAAGCTCATCCATAACTAACAATAAATCAACAAAACAAACTACATTTCAGAGACCTACGAGTTTCAACTCAACTCATACCCACAAACCCTAACTTTTAAATTTAACTAAACTTTGGATTTTTTCTTGGTTTCAGTTCTTACCTCAAGCTACTTGTCGGATTTGATGTTTGGTTCGCTCGGATTCCGACCTTCAAGACGACGGACAACTTCCTTGCACACGAGTTGAGAGAGAAGTCGAGAAGTCTGAAGTGTTCGGTGTCTGAAAATGAGAAGAATTGACTTCACCTTGACTTAACACATGGACTAGGGGTATTTTGGTCATTCCACGCGTCCCGTTACATTGTCGTCAGTGGTTTGGACGGAAATTATGGTTATGATAATTTAACTAACGGGACTGTGTACTATGGACGATAAGAAAGTCTATAGTTGTGATTTGTATTAGAAAGTCAAACGATAGTTATTTTTTGGTGGTATCCTTTTAAAGGTCCATTACTAATGGACCATTAGTTGGGAAGATAAGAGATTCCTTTTGTTTTGGGTTCATACTTTAAGTAAGAAATCTAAGTTTTTTTTTTCATTCTTGATTGTCGTCGATTGCATGTTTTTAAAAGTAGTGGTAGATGAACATAAATAAAGTATATATTCTAGTGAAACCTAAGCTTTCATATTTTCCGTAAGATCTCTCCATACAGAATAGTTCCGGACAATCATCATTTATTTATAGGACCATTTGGAAT
Organism: Erodium maritimum; assembly: GCA_963921825.1. Lineage (NCBI taxonomy): Eukaryota > Viridiplantae > Streptophyta > Magnoliopsida > Geraniales > Geraniaceae > Erodium > Erodium maritimum. Next base: position 20,956,424 of record OY997595.1, read on the forward strand.
CAATGTGTATATAAACATACACGATCCAAGTAGTTGTTGCCTTGGCATTAACGTATTTGTTAGGATATTTAGGTTCCTTTGGACCTCTATCATTGCGATGCTTATCATGTAAATCCTATTCATCGGTTGTTTTTATGGTTGGACAAATATCTGATCATCATCGTAAAGTGATTGTTTTCGGCCTCTTCGTCATCAGAAAATCCAAAACCGGTGTAACCGATGATGGTAACAGTTTAAAAACTATCAAACTGACGGTATTTCAGGTGGGGACGGTTTTTAATATGCCGAACCGGTAAAAAACCGACGACCGATTTTTATTTTATAAACCTATTATATTTCTGTTCTTGTTGGGCTTCCTAAACCAAATCCATAATGCTTTAATTTGTATTGGGCTGTTCATTAAATTTTACAAGCCAAAACTTAACCCTAGTGTTCTATTATTCCCTATAGATACATACATAACACTCTCACCGACACAATTCATGAATCTGACCTCTCTCCATGTTTTGAGGCCTCTCTTTTTTCGTTATTAATTCATCTGCTCGTTTTTTTTAGTCTTATGTTTACTTCTCAATATCTATTGTTTTGTATCTATGGATTTAGTTTTGTACACACTCTCTTTCTTAAGTCTTAACCACAAAAAAATTTCCTCTCTTTTTCATTTCTCTTCTTCTTTTATGATGGTAAAGTTGACTTCTGTAACATTTGAATGGTTATAGCTGTATGGGTACAATAACTAATACTTCTAATTTTTTTGAATGAACAGACAAGATAAATGAATCGCCTACTAAAATCTTCTGAAAGACATCGTACACGGAGATCAGGAAACAGGTATATAGAGGATGACATCAATTGATTGTTTGGGGTTTTTTTTCCGTACTATTTTGAGTAATTATTTGTTGAGTTCAAATGAGATTGAAGCGTAAATTTAATAGGTTTCAGAAAGATTCAAACTTGGTATACTTTGAGGAGCATTTAAAGGGCGATTTTAATGGTTTGAGTTGAGATGCCTGAAATCCGCAGAGAAGGAGGCTTTGAACAGTAATGTAAAGGTATTTCTAAACCTAATCCTAGATTATTAAGTGTATTTTATGATCGATTGTTACATGTTAGATCTAGATTGTATACGATATATTTGAATAAACTAAAACTGAAATGGGTATCATTTGATCATTCGGTAATGCAATTTTGTTATAGTTGGACAGTATTTGATGTTTGGTTGGCTTTGTAGATGTTTGGATACATATAGCCACCTCGGCCCGTCTCCTTTACTAGTTTGAGGTATCATCATTAAGCTGCTAGCGTGCTCCACTTTACCAGTTATTGGACCTCACAATAAGATCGAACCTACTGTGACTTAAGTTATATCGTGTATGATTTATTTTGTGCTTATCTTGATAAATGAGCTAAATATTGGCTTAGACAAGTCAGGCAATGGCAAGTTGATATCTTATCATAACCATGAGCGTTAAGACTACCCCTACTTAAGGGGATAATATATTACGATTGCTACAATCACTTTTACTAAAGATATTGGATTGAGTTGGACCATATTTTAGTTCAAATATTCATTTATAAATCACACTGGAGTTTGATTATATAAATTTGTTTAAACGTCACTCGAATTTGAACTGAACATTTATTTTTCTAACTGAATCGAATCATGATAAGTTTCAACTTTATATGACTCGTTTTTCACTCTTTCGTAAATGAATAGTCTCTCTTAACTTCTTTTTTCGTCTTTTTGTTTAAGTTGGTATGAAAAATATCAATTTTGAAAACAACACGATCTAACTTTAAAATTTCATTCAATTGGGTGCGTGTTAAACAGTTTTTAAAATTATGTTAAATGACTATTGTGTCCGTTGTCAAAAAAATACAAGAATAACACCTACATATTCGATACTGTAATCAGATTCCTAGTCACTAAAAATTAAGAATTACACCTAGTTGTTCCAAGCTATATATTCAGATTTGTCCGTTGTGAAATGTTTCAAACTGTTTGGGTATTTGTAGGAGAAGTCTCCTCCGCTACTCTGGTCTTTGCATTAGCTGCCTGCAATATGAATATTATTAATACATGACATCCATTAATTAAGTATATAAAACATACTTGGTAGTTATGATAATGAAACGATCCGTTCCGTTGCAGGTTGAAATGAGAGTAACCTGCTTGTTCCAATCCGCGAAAAGTGTGATGAGTAGAAGAAGGGTGCACTGAAGAGCAGAACCGGCCACGATTCCGATCCAAAGCCCCTTCCCTTCTAACTTCACCACGAACCCAAGCACCACCGACACTGGCAGACCCACTAGATAAAATGACCCTATATTCACGTACGCTCCCATCTTCTGCCACCCGCTTCCTTTCGCAACCCCTACGTTAAGTACGCATATCAGTTTGAGCTTTTAGTTGAATCGATTAACTAATAGAAATTAGTCAATTACCAGAAAGGACAGCTTGTAAGGCATCCATGACGATGGAAAGGCAGAGTAAGGGAATCATTTGTGCTACGTAATGAACTACATGCTTCTCATTGGTGTATGCGTATCCCAAAACATAGCGGCAGCAAAAGAGCACCACGCTCGCAACTACAGCCTCAGGGATGGCGAGTCCCACTATCGCCCATACAGCTACGCGTGCCGCCTCTGGATTCCCTGCTCCCAATTCGTTCGAAACTCGCGTGCTAAAGAAAAAAAAAACTCATCAAATTAATTACCCACAACATATATTTCGAAAACGGATCAAAGCATAGACCCAATCAATCTTTGTTTAATGCATTTCTTTCTATCTGATAAAAAAGAAGAGTGAGCTGACCTTGCTGCAGCCCCGAAGCCATATGGAATGGTGAAGTGCATGGTTGAGATGGTAAGACTGCTCATGGACAATCAGTTCATTAGCACTACGTACCTTTCCAAAACTATTTATGCAATATACACTGAATCATACCATATTGTAAGTACCGAAGTCTCTAGTTTCGGATCAGAGAATAGGCCGGAGAGTAGAGTAAGCAGCTCTAGCGACCACCATTTTAGACTACACATAGAGTAGATCAAATATATATATATATAGTTAGGACCTCCTTATTTGTATATAAATCATTAATTAATTAAATAATTATAATGGCGAAGAAACTGAGATCGCTCGTACCACACCATGACAGCAGAAGGGACAGCGACACCAAAAAATTCTCGGACACCAAACAAAGCATCTTTCGAAAACGACGACCTTGTCTCCTCGCACGCCGACGAATACACAACGTAGAAGCCAAGCAAAACGACATTCAACCATGTGGAAAGACCAAAGGCTACGGCCGCACCTACGCTGCCCATCTCGAGTACGTACACAAGAGTCCAACACAGCGGCACGTGGACGCACAGAACCAGGAACGAGCTGAGCATCACGGGAAGAACCAGGGACTGCGTCTGGAAGAACCTGACGGCGGGTTTAAGGACGGCGCCCCCGAAGAGAGCCGGGATGAGCCAGAGCGAGTACTCGCGGGCTCGGAGGGATATCAACGGGTCCTGGCCCATGGAGATGAGGACTTTGTCGAGAAAGCACCAGAAAAGAGAGACCGGGAAGCAGACGAGGGTGAGACACACGATGGCCGTGTAGGTGTAGGTGCTCAGCCTCCGGTATTGCTTTGCTCCGTAGGCTTGACCGCATAGCGTTTCCAATCCTCCGGCCAATCCTGACTGCATCAGACAGTTAGTTACTAGTTAGAATTGGGTTAGAGTATAAATATAATTGGACTTTCAACAACTATCAGTATAAACTTTTAGTTGAGTTATATACGAGGAGACTGAAGCCGGTAACATTGGTGAGAGAAGTGGCAATGGCTACGCTGGAGAGACAGAGCTGGCCAAGATGGCCCACCATTATCACCGACACTACTTGCACGAGGTACTGCAGCACCGCCGCCGCCACCATCGGCACCGCAATCCGGCTTGCTTTCTTCACTTCGCCGCCCAATGCTGCCCGTTTCATGCCCCACCTCTGCCCTTCATCCTTTGCCGTCTCCGGCACCATTGATGCCATATATATACCCTTTCCTTTCTCAATTACACCCAAATCAATAAGGTCTTAGCTCAAGATATTTTGGGTTTCACGAAAATAAAAATTTATATCTCACTCAGCTGATAGAGTCTTTTGTCAAACGTATATACGTATATAGCGACCAACAACATTTGACAGTCATATATTTAGTAAGTTAGTGTAATAATTAACAGTCAACTTGTTGTATTCCCTGTTTTGTCTGTTTGAAGTCACAACGTTCCTCGGGGCTAAACGACGAGAGAAACATCAACCGAGACATACGCTTCACATCCATATAGTCGTGTTGACCATTTTATTGTTTTTAAGGATAATTTCAAAAACATATTTTAAACTATTATTTAAAAAATATATATTTAACTTAAATTCTAATTACGAGTCTATAAAATTTTAAATACTCCCATGTTGTAGAATATGGCCCACCACAATATATATTTTGTGAGGCTCAAGGCATTAACTTTTCCTTTATAATATTCTAGTTATCATATCTAAATAATCTAATAAAAATTAAAGAAACTCTCTGTATACCCATTTTTGGGTTGCACAATATCCTTTTAGGGTTCTCTCATTTCCGCTCCCTCTATGCCGTTGAGCTCCTCCAACCTCCACTTTGTCGACCTCCTCCTCGCCCTGCAATCTCTACCCCTGGTTGTCCCGTCTGCCAACTCACCATATATCCAACGCGCATGTATCGTCGACCAATTCTATGGCATTTTCCCAACAAAACCCATACCAGCCCGACGCAGTGCAGCCACCACCTCCGGGCTTCCTCTCCGAAGTCGATTTCCCTGGACCGGTCGTCGTCCAGTCCTCTACCCTGACGGACGGACAACCATATCTCATTTGCGTCTCGCATCCAAAGCTGCATGGCTTGAGGATTTCGGCCTGTGCGGGCGTCCTCATCCCCTACGAACCTCAGCCACCGAAAAAAGCCATGGCACCAGAGTGGATGACCCCTCGCCGGCCACATGCAGAGATCGGCCGCAACTACCGCGACCATCCCGAGCCACTGCAGACCCCTAGAGACCTTGAGCTGGACAAGATCGTTGAGGACCAGAAGCATTAAGCGGAGGCAAGACAACCTTCTATGCAGGAATGAGAAGACCCGACGAGGGTGGGTCTGGCCGGTGTTGGCCTATACCATAGACCCGGGACAGCCAGTGTTGGGAGGTCTCGGGAAGCCCGCATTCACAGCTCGACACTTCTGGTCGTTTTTATTTTATTATGCTTTTTGTTGGAACAATTTGCTTTATGCTTTGGTTTGGACAATTTTCGATAAGTCTCATTGTTTTGAGACGTCGTTAAGGTGATGTCCTGAGTTATTGTCTACGATATCAAGTAGGCTATCTTTATGGGTCCATGAGCATTGAGCTTGCCACGGTCGGCCCAGACACATATCTGGAACCCAGGACGGTTACGCTATACCATGTATGGTTTTTTTTTTTGCATTAATGCACTTCTCCGGTTACCCGTTTAAAAAAAAAACTTTTCCTTTATAATCAGTACTGTCACGCCCCAATTTCAGTAAAACCGAACTAGGGACGCGAACATTTTAAAACATAGAAACACTTGAAAACCTGTTTTCATTAAACACTTTAAAAGTACCATTTGTTCAACAAAATAATAAATACAGTTTAAAACACGTCCCAACAAGTGGACTAAAAACAAGGTATCCGTCGCTAGACTCAAAACTCCCAGAAACCCGCTTCAAGCTCTTCAAGCTTCAGAAGCTCACCTAGTCCAGCCTACGAACGATACCTGTAGGAAAAGCAGCTAGGGGTGAGCGTTCGCTCACCACCGCGGATAACAAGCTGACTACGGCATAATTAGCAGAAAAAGCCAGTAACACTAAAACCAACCCAACACCGGGACTACAATCCCCAACTCAAGTACCCAACTGACCCACAACCCGTTACTTTCCTCAACAGACTCAACACTCGGTAAAGTAATGTAGACCCGACACAACTATCGACGGCCTCCTCCAAGGACACGACAGAAAGACTACACAACGCCAACAAGATCACAAAGGATCGCACACCAGCTGCTCAATAACCAATCTCAATCAGGTCAGGGATCGACCTATCGCAATTCCTCGACACGAAGTCGGATCAGGCTGTCGACCTTTAGAACTCGCAATTCATCGACACTAAGTCGGATCAGGCTGTCGACCTTTAGAACTCGCAATTCATCGACACTAAGTCGGATCAGGCTGTCGACCTTTAGAACTCGCAATTCATCGACACTAAGTCGGATCAGGCTGTCGACCTTTAGAACTCACAACTTCAGGTAACCACAATCACAATCATAGGCAAGTTCAATCACACAGGCACTCAAGGCCACTCAAGACACCTCAACAGTCAAGACTCGGGTTCAACAACCCCACGGGCACTCACTGCCACTCAAGACACACCAACGGTCAAGACTCGGGTTCGACAACCCCACGGGCACTCACTTCCACTCAAGACACACCAACGGTCAAGACTCGGGTTCAACAACCCCACGGCACTCATTGCCACTCAAGACACACCAACGGTCGAGACTCGGGTTCAACAACCCCACGGCACTCACGGCCACCCCAAAACATCAACAGTAAGACACGGGCACTCATGGCCACCCAAGACACCAATTTAAATACACAGGCTCTCAAGGCCCAAACTCAACAATAAATAACACGGGCTCTCAAGGCCGCACAAACTTAACAATAAATAACACGGGCTCTCAAGGCCACCCAAACTCAACAATAAATAACGCACCACAACCTCCGGCATACTCGATGCCTCCAACAGTCCTAAGATCACTAGTTTCACAAACAACCTCCGGGCATGGTCATATGCCTCCAGTAAATCAATTACGCTAAGTTCTCTGCTCCTACGACACTACTAAGTGTCACATGCTTTTCTCATAATCGCTATGATCCCGTATCATGCATTTCTAATAATTAATACGATCCCGTATCATGTTTTTCTAATATTTAAAATAAACCTACATCAACCCACGACACCCCGGTGTCACATGCAATTCTACTGTTAACTTTCCCCAGTCAGGGCTGAGATCCGGCTACTTTTCCCTACCTCGTGCGTGTTCTCCCAAAAGCCAAACCACGAGCTCCGGTGATGAACTCAGTCACTCACCCATCTTTCCCTTGCCTCGGTCCGTGGCACGATCTAAAGGAACACAATTTAAAGTCACTAAACAACTCGCAGGAATAAACCGAAAACCAATAAACTCGATGCCCAAACTTAACCCCGACAATGTCGATCACTCCCAAACTTCCCAATTACTCGACATTGTTGATAAAGGACCCGTAACGGCCAGATTCGCCCGACATGGCGAATCTGCCCGGGTTTTGGTTAATTGCCTTCCGGGGCTCCAAAAGTCCCCGTTTTCGTTTGTACGGTCTTAGAATAATTCAAGTAACCCAACGCACTTGACGGAATCGAATTCCGACTTCTAAATCAATTTATTAACGTTTAAAGTTCCTAAAACCCGTTAATTACAACTTCTCCAATTTAATTCCAATTTTCGATTCGATTAAGGATAAATGGTCCAGGGAACGTTTTAAACCACCCGAACATTAAAACCCGAGCAACCGAGCACGTGGGCCCCACCCAAGAGGCTTGGCCGAGACCCTAGGGTTTGAGGGGAGGCTCGGCCACCATGTGGTGGCTGCTGCCAGCTCCGACCAGCCACCTCATGGCCGGCCGGCCACCACCCACGGTGGCCGGAGCTCCTCCCGAGCCTCCGGTCACCGGAAAACGTGAAATTAAACCCCCAAACACCTCTAAAACGTCTCCAACACCTCCCCACACTCTACACAACCCTAAGCCTTAGTTTAAACTCAAACCCTAGCTTCCAAGAAAATAACTAAAACGAGAATCGGTTCGGGTATTACCGTAGAGGAGAACGAGGGGAACGGGATTGCTCTTTGCTTTGACTCGATCCAAGGGCTCGATCACGAACCCTAGCTCAACCTCCATTCTTCTCTCTTCTTCTCCTTCTCCTTCTCTCTCTAAAACCTCTCTTCTAATTTCTAATTTAATTAAACTAACAACAAAACTAATTTTCCTCCTTTAAAACTCCATACTCGGCCAACTATTCTCCTCCACACAATTTCCCCCCAAAACTAACACCACCACCTTTAGGACATGTGTCAAGGTGGGTCCCACACCTTTTGGAAAATATCTATTTGATATTTTTCAATCAGTTTCGCGAAAATCGGACGTTTCGGGCCCCGAACGGGCACTTTTCCCCAAAAATTACGAAACTTGGCGGGCCACAAGGAAACGGCTCAACTAAGACCGCTGCGACGACGACTAAGCTTTTCGGATCCAAAACGGTCCTCGAATGGACCAAAACGTCGCTCGGTTTACTTTTCCAGTGAAAAGTCAACATTTCCCAAATTGATCAGAAAGTTGCCCTGAGTCCCCCGTAACTCACTTTGGTCAATAACGGGGTCAACTTAAGTCCGATATGACCCTCGGGGTCCAATCCCTGTTCAATTCAGTGCCTGCTCAAAAATTTTAAATTTTCCTGTTTTTCGCAGGTTTGACTGGCGTTGACCGAGAGTGGTCATTACAAGTACAAAGTAGAGTTGATGTGTCAAGTTGTATTTTGCATGATAGCAAGGTTGGCTTCTCTATATACATATAGAAGCCACGTGTAAATTTTGACATAATGAAAATGCTATTTACATGTACCCTTGCTTTCCCTTACCATAAACAATGAATGAAGTATGCCTCTTTACCGTATGGTTGTAGTAAATCTGTTTGTTTATGTCTAAAGAGTTCAAGTTTCATCTTTGTTTCTTTTTTTCTGATCGACGAAAACATATTTAAATTAACCTCTTCCGAGGAAAAAAAGATTACAAAAAAAGTAACCACCCTAAAGATTGCAAAAGACCAAAGTGAGGAGCAAGTGAATGGGTACGCAGACCCGGAAGCAATGAATGGGTACGCAGACCCAGAAGCTATGAATGGGTACGCCGACCTAGAAGCCCCACGCCGGGGAAGACCAAAAACCACCAAGAAAGGGTACGCAGACCCTGAAGCAAAGAATGGGTAAGCAGACCCAGAAGCAATGAATGGGTACACAGACCCAAAAGCTAAGAATGGGCACGCAGACCCATAAGCAGTGAATGGGTACACATACCAAGAGGCTAAGAATGAGTACGTAGACCCAGAGGCTAAGAATGAGTACGCAGACCCGGAAGCTAAGAATGGGCACGCAGACCCAGAAGCAATGAAAGGGTACACATACCCTGAAGCTAACAACCGAAAAAAGTAAAAGGTCCTAACACCCGGATTTTACAACCATAAAGCACTCAAAAAAGGAAAAGGTCTTTAACACCCTGATTTATCAACCACTAAGCACAAGCAAAACTGGCATAAAACCAGCCAACAGACTAAGAAGGATGAGCTCCCTATCTCATTAGAACCATCAATCTATCACACATGGACTAGAAGACGAGAACTAACACGTCGGTGGCCAACACTGCGATCAACCAAGACATATCAGATGAGTAATACCCACCTGAACACAAAAACCCCTACAACTAATTTGAATGAAATTAGTTGAAAGACACAAAGGCCTAAACACACCGGCGGCCAACACCTTAAACTGGTGAGTCCTAACCACTAAAGTGGAAGAAAATAAATGTAAATCAAACAGATATCGATAAAAGGGCCATGTGGGGACACCAAGCTTAAGCTGTGGAAAGAAATATACCAGAATCATGCCACGATGGCCCCCTAGACCCACGACGATCCGCACCCGGGAGAATGAAGAAACGCGTCCCATGACCAGATTTGAAGCAAAACATCTGGCAACCAGACGAACCACCAGAGTTAGTAAGAGCAGCTCCACAATGATCCAAACCCAGAAGGATGAAGAAGCGTGTCCCATGGCCAGAGCTGGAACTAGACATCTCTAGTGATCCGAAGGATGCTCCACCTCAGCACCACTACAACGGAGCCAACGGAAGGGACAAACACCCCCAAAACGAACCTTCCAACTCGATCGAACAAGATCCACAATAATCATCACCCAAAAGGCGGAAGAAAGCATCCCACGACCGGATCTGAAACGAGCCACTGCTAAAAAGCCACAAGAAGCACCACACCAAACCGCAAAGGAGAACAGTAGAGGAGAGGGAAGTGCCAGAACACACTGCTTAAACAGGAATGAGCCACGACAATTCTTGCAGGAAAGACTCCCACGAACAGAAAGTTTCCTTGTCTCCACCACGCACTCCAACACCAAGCCAGAAGGCCGGAGCTTGAGCTCGGTCCTCATCTTGTTTCCGGCCAACACCAAGAAACCCAAAAGAGGACCGGTATTTCTACCGAACTCAAGTCCGGCGAGTCGGACTAATACTCCAAAAGCACGAAACTTGGGCCCAAACTGGCCAGGCCCAAAACCTGGACCGGGTCAAAAAATGACCCGACCCAGTCCCAGTCCCGACCACCGACCTAGTCCGACCCACTGACCCGGTCCGAACCAACACCAAACCCGCAGCCCTACTCGGTCAGTTCCCAAGTCACTGAGTCAACCCGTGTCAAAACCCGCCACGCCCCTGACAAATGAAGTCGGAGATGACCTCCACGCCGGTGCAACATCACCAGAGAAGGACGAGGCAGTAACCGGCCACAGAACCAGCCGAGCTCCGGCCACAAAAGCTCCACGAGCTTCCTACGAGACACAACCATCCACGCCGAGCATAGATCCACTCACACAGCGGTGCTAGAGGCCGGAGACGAGAAGCACGCGCTGCAAAACCGAAGAGATGCAGAGAACAAGGCGAGGTAGAAGAGGCCGAGAAGAAACAGGCAGTAAGAAGGGAAGAAAGGTAGAAGAAGAGGGGGAGAGAAAGTAGAAGAGAGGAAAGGGGAGGTCACCGGCGATGTCCAGGCAGATGGCCGTGGCCATCGCCGGTGACGAGGAAGCACAGGGTGGCAACGACTAGGGTTTGGGCTGGTTCGAAGAGAGAGGATTTTTCTTTGTGTCCTAGAATATCGCAGGTTTATACATTTTTATCTTTGTTTCTTTGATCCTTGTTTCCACAACAAGTTATCAGTACGAACTGCTCGTTCGCTCATGCATCAAAATTTTATATGAACAAGTTTTAATTCGTTAATGTTATTTACTAACGATACTCGTGAAATATATTTATGTTCGTTTCATACTTATTTGAACCTGTTTTTATACCCCATAAGTATGCTCTGTGATTGATAATAATATTTTGGATCTTTCACACCAGAAAATGTGGCGGTATCGAAATTTTGGTTATATACTAAAGTTTTGGTTTATATTGATTTATTTTATTGACGTTATTTGTGAAAGAGTACATATATATACAAAAATCATTTGAGACCAGAAACTCCAAATGATAAATTACAAGTCGGGGGCTTGATACTTGACTTGTTACGACCAAACGATAAATCACAGGCCTGAAGCCTGATGCTTGCCTATACGGCCGAATGACAAACCGCATGCCTGAAGCCTGTAAAATTTCCTTAAAGGAAGAATACAGACCACAAGTCTGAAGCATGTAACTCGTACTAAGGTCACTAGACGAAACCACTGGCCCGAAGCCTATAACTTGTGCCCAAGGCCTGAAGCCTAAAATTTGCTATGAAATTATTTACATTTATTCTACCTACCCCAGAGCTTGTTCGTTGTGCGGTTATACATATATTCAATTTCTGTATTTATATATTAAACCCCGCGAGTTCATTCGTTTGTGCGGTTATATATGCATATTTAATTTCTGCACTTATTATGGCTACCCCAGGAGTTTGCTCGGTGCGCGGTTATGTTTATGTTTTGTAATTATTTAACCACATGGGTTCGCTCGTCACATGGTTGTTCTATTTTGTGAGGTCGTATACTTGTAGCCTGAAGTCTACAAAATATGATGGTATGTTGGGCCAGAAGTTCCAAATACCAACGACCTGAAGTCGAGTATGATGCTGACATGCAATTATTTTGATTAATGTCCAAGATGTATTGACAACGTTTCACTATGCACCCCTTAAACTGGATGGGAAGAACTATTATGAGTGGGCGCTGGACACGACTCTCCACTTAAGATCCCAGAATCTTGGAGACGCCATAAAAGAAGGGAATAACGAATTGGTTAAAAACAAAGCCTCGACCACAATATTAATCCTTCATCATATGCATAAAGACCTACGACTTGAATATCTGGTTGATGAAGATCCCTTTAATTTATGGGTTCAGCTCAAGGAGAGATTTGAGCATATGAAAGCAATAGCTCTCCCTCGTGCCCTATATGATTGGTCTAACCTCAGGTTAGAGGACTTTAAGTCTGCAAAATGAGTACAATTCGGATATGTTTAAAAAAAATTCCAAGCTTCGCAGTTGTGGTGAAAAGATAAGTAAAGAATCTATGCTTGAGAAAACATTCTCCACGTTCCGTCCCTCGAATGTGCTCCTGCAGCAGCAATATCGAGAAAGAAAGTTTTAGAAATTTACAAATCTGATTGTTTGTTTGCTCGTTGCAGAGAAAAACAATGAATTATTAATGAAGAACCATCAAACTCGCCCTGTAGGCAGTGCTCCATTCCCAGAAGTGAACGTGGTAGGATATGATGGTAACTCTAGACTCAGACGAGGCCGAAGACCATTTAGAGGTCGAGGTCGTGGTCGTAGTCATGGCTCTGGGCATAACAATTTCCAACCTTATAGAAGAGATGATAAGATGTACCACCAAAAGTGGACCCAATATGAGAAAAGAAAAGGCCTACAGAACCATACTCTCAGAAATGCTGAAACCATATGTTACCGATGTGGAGGAGCTTATCATTGGTCACGTGTATGTCACGTACCAACCCACTTGGTGAAGTTATACCAAGAGTCGATCAAGGGAAAAGAGAAGGTCGTTGAGAAAAATTTTATTGATCATGTGAACCCTGAAGATGCTCTGATCAAACTTACAGTCTCCGACTTCTTTAAAGATGATGACAGAGATGTGGATCGTGATGAAAATGTGGCTAGAACATGTGTTTTCCTGTATTCCCCTTCTTTTGACCAATGTGAAATATATATGATGTTTTTGTAATCTTTTCCTAAGTTTATAAACTAATGTAATACTTTTTTTTATGAAAGGATATGGATCCCAACTATGGGTCACGTATTTGCAGAAATGATGGCGACTTATGTATTGCTGATTGCGCGTCGGCGCATACAATATTAAGAGACAAGAAATATTTTTCTTATCTAACCTTGGTTAAAGAAAATGTTAGTACAATTATTGGTACTGCAAATTTGATAAAAGGCTCTGTTTGAGCTACCTTGATATTAGAAAATGGAACAAGGTTAAGTACCCATAATGTTTTATATGCAAGTAGATCCAGAAAAAATCTACTTTGCTTCAAGGTATTCGTGGCAACGGATATCATGTCGAGACCAGAAATGAAAATGAGAGTGAGTTTCTATGTATCACTTTTAATAAACGTGGTGAAAAGCGTGTACTTGAAAAATTACAGGTTCTATCATTGGGTTTGTATTATACAACCATAAGAACCATTGAAACCTACGCAACAATGAACCAGAAGTTCATTAATCCAAATGCTTTTGTGCTTTAGCACAACCGTCTTGGTCATCCAGGATCGACCATGATGCGTAGGATTGTTGAAAACTCATGTGACCATTCATTAGAGGGCCAGAATATCCTAATGTCCAATGAGATTTCATGTACAACTTGTTCACAACGAAAATTAGTGATCCGACCATCGCAAACGAAGATTAACATTGAAATGCCATCTTTCTTGCAAATGATTCATGGAGATATATGTGTCCCTATACATCCCGCTAGTGGACCATTCAGTTATTTCATAATCCTGATAGACGCATCCGGTAGATGGTCTCATATTTTCTTATTATCAACGCGAAATGTTGCATTCACTAAATTGTTGGCACAAATCATTAAGCTGAGAGCACATTTCCCTGATAATCTCATTTAGTCTATTCGTCTTGATAATGCTGGTGAGTTCACATCAAAAGCGTTTGATGATTATTGCATGTCTTTAGGGATCGATATTGAACATCCCGTTGCATATGTCCATACCCAGAATTGTTTAGCAGAATTGTTTATTAAACATATACAGGAAATTGCACGTACATTACTAATGCAATCACAATTACCTATTTCTACTTGGGGACATGTTGTATTACATGCTACATCTTTAATTCGTATAAGACAAAGTACATATCCTCAATATTCTCCTGTACAACTTGTGTGTGGGCACCAACCTAATATATCCCATTTGAGAACTTTTGGTTGTGTTGTGCAAGTTCCTATTGCACCTCCCCAACGCACAAAGATGGGACCCCAATGTCAGTTGGGGATATATGTCAGTTTTGATTCACCATCCACTATAAGGTATCTTGAACCACGGACGGGTGATTTGTTTACTGCAAGATTTGCAAATTGTCATTTTGATGAGACAATATTCCCACCTCTAGGTGAGAAAGATAAGCCTCCTGAAGTAAGGCATGAACTCTCTTATAAGCCTCCTGAAGTTGGGCATGAACTTTCTTGGAAAGTGAGTTCATTGTCTCATTTAGACCTACGCACATCACAATGTGAAACAGAAGTATAGAGAATAATTCATTTGCAAAATGTTGCAGATCAAATGGCTTATGCATTTGTAAACACGTCAAATATGACAAGGTCTTATATAAATGCAATCAATGTACCGGTTAGAATTAAGGTCACTGGTGATACTACAAAAGAAGCTATTGACTCCTCTAGTGCACGCCTGAAGCACGGGAGACCAATTAGATCAAAAGACATTGTTCCCCGGAAGCGGAAATGTCAAACGAATATAAGGGATAAGAAAGCAGTGGTTCCGGACGGACCAGCCGATGAGAAAACCTCATTACCAGATGTAGTTCAAGAAGAACTACTAGAGCCAGTTCCAGAAGAACCAATCGGTCCACAAGTACCGGAAGACTCTAATGCTCCTGAAGAGTTAAGAAATGAGAAAATTATTGTTGATGAAGTCTTTGCGTTTACAGTGGCCAACGAGATCATAAATGAGTTTTATTGTTTATCCCCGAAGCATCGATGAATGCCGTCACAGGGATGAATGACCCATGTGGGAAGAAGCAATTAAAGTAGAATTGGCCTAATTGGCGAAACGGAAAGTTTTTGGACCCGTTTCTAATACACCAGAAGATGTCAACTCTGTTGGTTACAAGTGGATATTTATAAGGAAACGAAATGAGAAAAATGAAGTCGCCCGATATAAGGCTAGACTTGTGACCCAATGATTCTCTCAGCGACCATGAGTCAATTTTGATGAAACATATTCCCCAGTAATGGATATGATCACTTTCAGATATTTGATCAGCCTATCAGTCTCTAAAGGACTTGATATGTGCATGATGGACGTTGTGGCTGCTTACCTGTATGGTTACTTGAACACTGATATCTATATGAAACTCCCCGATGGATTGAGATTGCCTGAAGCAATGATAGATATCCCTAGAGATTTGTGTTCAACAAAGTTACATAAATCTTTGTATGGACTAAAGCAATCTGGTAGGATGTGGTACCATCGTCTTAACGAATACCTTACCAGAGAAGGCTATAAGAATGATGTTATATGTCCATGTGTGTACATTAAGAAACAACCTTCGGGTTTGTTATTATAGAAATATACATTGATGACATAAATCTGATCGGGACTCTAGAAGAGATCCTCAAAGCTGCAGAGTATTTGAAAAGAGAATTCGAAATGAAAGATTTGGGAAAGACTAGACATTGTCTCGGTCTACAGTTCGAGCATCTATTTGATGGCATTTTGATCCATCAATCTGCATATGTTGAAAAGCTCCTTGAGCGTTTTAGCATGGATAATGCTCATCCTCTCAGTACTCCAATGGTCGTCCGTTCTTTAGATCCCAGAAGAGATCCATTTAGTCCCAAGGAAGCGGATGAAGAGATATTTGGTCTTGAAGTACCATATCTAAATGCTATTGGGGAGTTGTTATATTTGGCACAATGTACGCGACCTGACATAGTGTTCGCAGTAAATGTACTTACCAGGTTCAGTTCGAAACCCACTCGACGACATTGGAATGGTTTCAAGCATGTATTTCGTTATCTGAGCGGAACCATAGATTTGGGACTTATGTATTCTAAGTCGAGGGGGAGCGTTGGCCTGGTTGGATATATGGATGCAAACTATTTATCAGATCCTCATAAAGCTCGCTCCCAGACATGATATGTTTTCACCTGTAGTGAAACAGCCATCTCCTAACGCTCTACAAATTACACTTTGGTTGCGACATCCTCAAACCACTCAGAGATTGTGGCGCTACATGAAGCTAGTTATGTAAGGACCGCTCCCAGTCAATCCCGGTCGAACCGGTGACTTTTAAGACAAGGTTGACTTTCTACCGGAAAAGTCAACTAAGGACTCGGGAAGTCACTCGGGGCTTTTCCGAGGCCCAAAAAGCTTAGTCGTCATCACGGTTGGCTTAGTTGGGCCGTTTCCATTCATGTAAGTATAATATCGAAGGAAGTCAAATTTGGTCAAAATCGAGCTTTTTATCGAGTCTTTACATTTAAATTTGGACTGCTGGATTTTAAATGGAAGAGAGTGGTCCCCACTATGCCAAGTGTCACTAATGGCTTGGAGGGAAGGAAAGAGGCTCAAAAGTCATCTCTACCCTCACTAGTTGTCCACAAAAGGGATAAGAACTAAAGGGTTTTTGGTCTTTTACACCTCTAGGTCTTTTTAAAGTATTAGATGACACAAAATCAGCTCACACCTTAGGGTTGCAGCCGAAAATCACAAAGGGAGAGAGCAAGAGAGAAGCTCCTTTCTTGAGGAAGAAGATAGTGAAGAAAGTTTGGATTTTGGAGCTAGTTCTTCATCCTTTTGACTCCATTTTGCTTCCCTCTCCTTCATCCCTTCATCCTAAAGGTATGGATGCTCTCAACTCTTCATTTCATCTACTCTCAATTCTTGGGTTTTGTGGGTTTTGGCTTGAAAGTGATGAACTAGCCTTATGTTTGTCTATTGGAGAAGGAATAGTGAAGTAGGATGTTGAGTTGATACTTTTGTTGAAGTTTGATGAACATTTTGGAACTTTTGATTTGATTGTGATTTGGAAAATCATTGGAAACTTGTTTTTTTGTTGATTCCTACCTTGGGTAGAGGAGCTTTGATGATATTTGATGGTTTTGGGAGCTGGAAATGGTTAAAAATGGAGTTTGGTAGTGGATTTTCGGAGAAAAGGAGCTGGAGGTTGAAGAAGGGCGGAACTGCCTAGGAGCGTCACGGATCCGTGACGGATCCCGTGACGGGTGACGTCACGGCTCCGTGAGGGACACCGTGACAGCACACGTCACGGCTCCGTGACGTCTTCCGTGAGGGTCGGTGTCACGGCTCTGTGACCGTGTCCGTGACCGACCATTTTAGAGGGGTTTTTGAGGGTTTTTCCTCCGTTGTGATCTTGGTTTGGAGATGAACTTTGGAGGGGTTTTGGGAACCATTTGTTACTGCCGAGTAGAGTCTAATTAGACTTTTTTTTTGTGTTCAAAGACCACAAGACCTTGAAGAACGAAGACCTTGAAAAAAGTAGACCTTGCCGGTACCCGTGTGAAGGACGGTGTGGTGACCATCGCTTGTGACAACAGAGTGTTGAGAGGAAGACCACGAGGTAGGGAAAATCTTAACTTCTCGATTAAATAACGCTTAGTATGCATGTTAGGTTAATAAAAATGGAAAGGTCCTAGAATTGCATATAGGATGCGAATAACTAGAATAATCGTATTTCAATTACTAATAATTGGATGAGTCTAGTATGCATGTTTAGGATAATGACACTTAGTGAAGCTTGCTTTCAATACTTGGGAATTGATTTACTGGTAGAGAGGCTGTGAAGAGCTCTCGGATTAGTTGTGTGCTAGGTTCACATGCTTGGTTGCTAGTATTAGGATATTCGAGAGTCTAATGGAACTAGATCGAATGCATGCTTTGATTGTTCTTAGTTTTAATGAATGCTTGAATGATCACTGATTACTTGAGTGATGATTTAATTGTTGATTGAACAGATGATCGAGTATGACTGGTTGTACCGAGCAGTACAACCAGGTGATCGATGTACCGTTGGTTCGTGACAGGTAATTATATGGTAAGTGTGGGATGACATTGGATGCCTTCTCTATGATGAACGTGTGTACTTAGATTGAGGTTTAAGTGAATGTCTTGGGTGTATCGTGGTGAAAGTGTTATTCGATGAGTGTTGGTTGATGGACGTGTTATTGTATGTTTCCTCTATTCTTGTTCTTGAATGATAATGCTTGTTCCCGTTATTCCTATTCTTTAAATGAATGAATGTTTGATTCGATACTACACCGGGGGGGGGGGGGCGTAATCCGGTGCCGTTGTGGTGTTTGGAGTTAGACAAATATAGTGGGATAATGAGTGATGTGTGGAGCGTGAGAGCTCGGCAGATCCTACGGGATAGGGATATTGATTGATTATTGGAGCTAGTGCTCGGCAGATCCTACGGGATATTGATTGATTATTGGAGCTATTGCTCGACAGATCCTACGGGATATTGACTATGGTTACTGAGGTTTCACCCAAGGGAGTGCGTTCCATGGGAGCATTACTTGGTTCCCTATGATTTATGGTCCTTTGGGGGCATATCTGAATGGTTTTCGGTGCCCCGAAGCATGTACCCCCTCTGGACCGAGGGAAAATCTGATATGACACGGATACTCTGGTGGATTGGAACATGAAAACCGAGGTGATCCCAGAATTTATCCATCGATCGGAGGCTTGAGAAAGAAAGTGTTTGACATGATATAGATTGCTTTCATTTTACTCTTGATTCGTTAAAGTAATTTTTATGAACTTGTTCTAAGTTATTGTTATCTTTGAAAAAGCGATATTATTCCATCACAACAGATTCCAAACCTTTTCTTTGACTAATAGTATTTACTCGTTCCCAGTTTCGATGGGTTTCTATTTTATTATAATGTTCTCCATCTATTCTCTAGGAAGTTATCGTTATCCTTGAGAATGCACTATCGACATTGTTACTTCTTATTTGTTTATTACATTCTTTGGTCTAAGGGTTTTAAATACTTTTATGATATCGAATTAAAGCAGTTTTAATATTAAACTTGTAATTATTTCCTGTTTCTTTATTATTTCCTTGTTAATTGTATTAAACTATGGATTCGAGTTACCTTTGTAAACAGTTTACTATTTGACCTAAAGGTTGAGTTATTAAGGTTTTTCCTACTGAGCGTAAGCTCACTCCCTTTGGTTTCTGATTGTGTTACAGGCGTGCCGGATGTCTAGTGAGTTCGAGGCTCGGGAGCTTTTGGACTTCTTGGGGTTTTTAGTAGAGTTATGTTGGTCTTGTGTATTGAACATCCTTTATTTTACCATTTACGCTGAGCTGTGACTCACGAGGATTTGAACTACTTGTTTATGTACATCTTTTGAGGGAGCTTTTATGAGAATTTTAAAGGTTTTATTAACTGTTTATGATTTCTATTTATTTCAACTCAGGTCACGTCTCGAGTCCGTCAAATCCGGATTTGGGGCGTGACAAGTTAAGAATGTGTATTCTTGCGATCCGTTGTCAAGCATGTGTTATGCTCAATCGGCATTCCTCCGCCAAGCTCTCCTTCCATTATATATGAAGATAATGCAGCTTGTATTGCTCTCAAGTTAGAGGAGGCTATATCAAAGGAGACATAATCAAACACATCTCTCCAAAGTTCTTTTATACTCATGAACTTCTGAAGAGTCATGAGATAGATGTTAAGCAGATTCGGTCTAGCGAAAATCTTGATGACTTATTTACTAAGGCCTGACCGACATCTACTTTTTAGAAATTAGTGTTCAAGATCGGGATGCGTCGACTCAACCAACAGTCAAAGTGATCCCGTTAGTCATCAGGGGGAGTAAAGATCAGGGGAGCTAGAACCGTGCGTTATACGCTTTTTCCTTATTCATGTTTTGTCCCACAAGATTTTCCTGAAAAGGTTTTTAACGAGACAACTTGAAGCACGTCTGATATATTTATAAGTGGTGGTCCAAGGGGGAGTGTTGTAGAATATGACCCACCACAATATATATTTTGTGAGGCTTAAGACATTCACTTTTTCTTTATAATTAATGCAAAGTGTAGTTTACGTGTCAAGTTGTATTTTGCATGATAACAAGGTTTGCGTGTGTATATATATATATATAGGGTAGCTATCCAGTAAAAACCACCCTTATTGTGCAAACTACGAACTCACCAGGTGCTGACACGTGGCGCGCACAGTGCTGATAGTTTGTGCAGCACAGTGCTAATAGTTTGCGCCTATTAGCACTGTGCTGCGCAAACTATCAGCACTGTGCGCGCCACGTGTCAGCACCTGGTGAGTTCGTAGTTTGCACAATAAGGTGCGGTGTTTTATATATTTATTGTCCACGTGTCAGCATCTGGTGCGCTCTGTTGACATCACTTTGGGGGGATCCTGTGGCTCTCGTGGGTTCGTAGTTTGCACAATAAGGGGGGTTTGTACCTGATACCAACCCTATATATATATATATAGGGTTGGTATCAGGTACAAACCACCCCTTATTGTGCAAAATACGAACCAATCTGAGCCATAGGATCCGCCCAAAGTGATGTCAGCAGAGGGCACGAGATGCTGACACGTGGGCGCGCGCTGCTGGTGCGCGCGCACAGTGCTGACACGTGGCGCGCATAATGCTAATAGTTTGGGCGCACAATGCTGATAGTTTGGCACTGTGCTAAACTATCAGCAATGTGCGTCCAAATTATTAGCACTATGCGCGCCACGTGTCAGCACTGTGCGCGAGCACCAGCAGCGCGGGCGCTCATGTGTCAGCACCTGGTGAGTTCGTAGATTTCACAATAAGGGGTGGTTTGTACCTGATACCAACCCTATATATATATAGGATAACAATCAGGTACAAACTTGTATCTTTCGTCATAATGTAGAACTATCAATCTGGGCCCTTGGATCGTAGAATTAATGGCCCAGATTTAATGCATATCTTTTAATATCTTTTTAATTAATGCATATCTTGTAATTGATTTCGTAATTAATCACCACTCCCCCCCCCCCCCCCCCTGAATTTCGGTGGCCATTCGATCTGAGTAATCAATGACCCATATTAGTTCTACGTTTTGACCCGAAATAAGGTTTGTACTTGATTGTTCCCCTATATATATATATATATATATGTCACGCCCCAATTTCAGTAAACCGAACTCAGGACGTGAACTTTTAAAACAATAAAACATTTTGAAACCTTTTACATTAAATCACTTTAAAATCACCATTTGTTAAAAAAAAACAAAAAAAATAATATTTACAACTTAAAACACGTCCCAACAAGTGGACAAAAGTATGGTATCCGTCGCTAGACTCAAAATAAAACTTAGAAACCCGCTCCTAGCTCTTCAAGCTTCAGAAGCTCCCCTAGTCCAACCTGCGACCGGTACCTGTAGGAAAAGCAGCTAGGGGTGAGCGTTCGCTCACCACCACGGATAACAAACTGACTACGGCATAATTAGCAGACAATGCCGGTAACACCAACAACAAACTCAACACCGGGGAACACTATCCTCAACCCAAATACTTCGACTAACACGCACACACCGTTACCTTCCTTGACCAACTCAACACTCTGACACGTAAAGTAGACCCGACACAACGATCACGACCTCTTCCAAAGACTCAAGGACCACCACGCAAAACCCAAGATCGCAAAGGATCATACACCAAACAAGATCACAAAGGATCGCACACCAAGAAAGATCACAAAGGATCGCAAACCAACTGCCCAGTAACCTCCCTCACCAGACTCAACCTCAAACTCGTAAAGTAAACCCACACAACCATCACGACCTCTTCCAAAGACTCAAACACGGATCAGGCTAGCCAAAGAATGCTCACAACATGCCGAGACTCGAACACGGATCAGGCCAGCCAAAGAATGCTCGTAACCTGCCGAGACCCGGTCACGGATCAGGCTAGCCAAAGAATGCTCATAACCTGTCGAGACTCGAATTTGGTCAGGCCAGCCGAAGAATGCTCGTAACCTGCCAAAATCCACACCACTCCCCGACACGGACACGGATCAGGCTAGCCAAAGAATGCTCACAACCTGCCGAAACTCGAACACGGATCAGGCCAGCCAAAGAATGCTCGTAACCTGCCGAGACCCGGTCACGGATCAGGCTAGCCAAAGAATGCTCATAACCTTTCGAGATCCGGACACGGAACAGGCTAGCCAAAGAATGCTCATAACCTGTCGAGACTCGAATTTGGTCAGGCCAGCCAAAGAATGCGCGTAACCTGCCAAAATCCACACCACTCCCCGACACGAAGTCGGGTTACTAACCCTGGGCAAACACAATCACAATCACAAGCAAAGCTCAACAAACAGTAACAAGATCAGTTCAACACTCCACAGGCACTCATGGCCACTCAAGACTCCAACGGTAAAACACGGACTCAACAACCCACAGGCACTCACGGCCTCCCAAGACACACCAACCATAACTCACGGGCTCAACAACCCCACGGCACTCACGGCCACCCAAGACACACCAACGGTAACTCACGGGCTCAACAACCCCACGGGCACTCATGGCCACCCAAGACTCCAATAGTAAAGACACGGGTTCAACAAACCTACGGGCACTCATGGCCACCCAAAACACCAAAGGTAAAGACACGGGTTCGACAACCCTACGGGCACTCATGGCCACCCAAGACTCCAACAGTAAAGACACGGGTTCAACAACCCTACGGGCACTCATGGCCACCCAAAACACCAAAGGTAAAGACACGGGTTCGACAACCCTACGGGCACTCATGGCCACCCAAGACTCCAACAGTAAAGACACGGGTTCAACAACCCTACGGGCACTCATGGCCACCCAAAACACCAAAGGTAAAGACACAGGTTCGACAACCCTACGGGCACTCATGGCCACCCAAAAAACCAACAATAAAGTACGGGCTCTCATGGCCACCCAAAACACAAACAATAACACGGGCTCTCATGGCCACCCAAGACTCAACAATAATAGCATGGGCTCTCAAGGCCACCCAAGACACCAAATAAACAATCAACATTCGGCATAACCAATGCCTCCAACAGTCCTAATATCAACAGTTTCTCAATCAACCTCCGGGCATGGTCATATGCCTCCAGTACTCCTAATATCAATAAGTTCACAATCAACCTCCGGGCATGGTCATATGCCTCCAGTAATTCTAGTATCACTAAGTTCACTGCTCCTACGACACTACTAAATGTCACATGCTTTTCTAATAATTGCTACGTTCCCGTATCATGCCTTTCTAATATTCGATAACCTAATTAACCCACGACACCTCGGTGTCACATGCAATTCTACAGTTAACTTTCCCTAGTCAGGGCCGAGATCCGGCTACTTTTCCATACCTCGTGCGTGTTCTCCAAAAGCCAACCAACGAGCTCCGG
Organism: Erodium maritimum; assembly: GCA_963921825.1. Lineage (NCBI taxonomy): Eukaryota > Viridiplantae > Streptophyta > Magnoliopsida > Geraniales > Geraniaceae > Erodium > Erodium maritimum. The sequence goes on from OY997595.1 coordinate 20,980,007, forward strand.
TGTGATCTCAGTCACTCACCCAGCTTCCCTTTGCCTCGGTCCGCAACACGATCTAAAGGAACACAATTTTAAGGCACTTAACAACTCGCAGGAATAAACTGAAAATCATTAAACTTGATGCCCAAACTTAACCCCGACAATGTCGATCACTCCCAAACTCCCCAAATACTCGACATTGTCGATAAAGGACCGGTAAAGGCCCGATTCGCCCGACATGGCGAATCGGCCCGGGTTTTGTAAATGCCCTTCCGGGGCTCCAAAAATTCCCATTTTCGTTTCTACGGTCTTAGAATAATTCAAGGGTCCCAATGCACTTGACGGAATCGAATTCCGACTTCCGAGTCATTTCATTAACGTTTAAAGTTTCTAAACCCGAAATTCCAACTTTCACAATTTAATTCCAAATTCCAATCCGGGTGTGGATTAACTACTTGGGGATTGTCCTAAACCACCCGAACACGAAAACCCGATACTCGGGCACGTGGGCCCCACCCGGCCACAATTAGGAAAATTTCCTTTTCGCCCCAAAACGTTCCTAACGAACCCCAAACCTCAACCATTCATCTTTAAACCAATCTTAAACAAAACCCAACCTTAATCAAACCGTTTAAACTCAAACCTTAAAAATTCAAACGTTCCAAAATGAAAATCGGTTAGGTTCTTAACGTAGAGGAAGACGATGTGAGCTCGAATCTACTATCGTTGAGACAAACCCATGGCTCGATGCTCGTGAATAGTGACCACAAACCCCAACTCCTTCTCTTTTCTCTCTTCTTCTCCTTCTCCTTCTCTCCCTAAAAACTAACTCTCTTTTTCCATTTTCTTTTCCTTTTTTACAATGTATGGACGTGTAGTCATCTTCTTCCCTTTTGTTTTATTTAAAAAAAACATCAAACTAATACTTAATTACAAACTAACACCTAAAGTAGTCTTCCTTGTCTTGTCTCACACAAAACGTTGGAGAAGATTTTTGCAACGAGAGAAAGTTGAAAAAAATTATAAAAAGAGGGAAGAAGAGGGATTTTGGACTGGATCAAAGGTTTGGACCGGGTTGGGCCCAAACGGTGAGGAGACAGGCCACACGCGAGACCAGGCCCGCGAAACGCGAACTAACCCAAAACGCACGTGTTTAGGGTTCCTGTTCGCGCTCCTTCTTCGTGACACAGCACACATCCCGAGGTAAATCGCGCAACGCCTCTCATCCAGCCTTCTCTCGACCCTTCAGCTCCCTATCCCCGTTCTCGAACTTCCCTCCCTCTCTGCCCTTCGCCGACCAAGACCCACACCTCGCCATACCCTTCTATTCCTCGTACAGAGCGAACCACGCCAGTATCGGACGCGAGACATCTACGCCGGAGCTCTTCGCCTCCAATCGTCGTCTCCGAACTACAACCGAGCACGCCAGCTACCAAACCGAGCGGTCCGAGCTCACTCGCACCCTTATCCTCCTTCTCTAACCACGAATCGACGAGAAACGCGTTTCCCAGAGCTAAATCCGAGCAGTTTCAGTCGGATTTTCCGCCGGCAAAGGCGTGAACTCCAGATCTGAAGAGGAAGCGCTCCTGGGTCACACTCGAGCCCCGCCGTCGCAGCCACGGCGTCGCCAGGCCCCGCTCTCGTTTCTCCTTCCACGACCTCACCTGACGCCATGGGCGGTGGTCGGAGCGATGTTGTCTCGCCGGAGTGCCACAACTCAAGCACGGACAGGTTTGGGCCAGGTGGAAAGCGGACCGGCCGAGTCTTGGGCCGACACCTGAAACTTATGCCAGGCCCAGTTAGATACAGGGTTTTGGGCTCGGGCGTGGCCGGGTCCGGTTCAAGCTTGGGTCCGGGTTCGGATCCGGGTCCGGACCGGATCTGTATCCGGGTTTGGGCTTGGATCCGGGTCGACCTAGATTTAAAGAAAAATGTCACTACCGAGATGCCAGGCCAGATGGACAATTACTCGGCCCGGGCACTCAGAGATTTTCATAAGTTGGGTACACCTATCTATTCTAGGGACCCCGAGACAGTTGTAGTATAGTTGGAGTGGATTACCCGCAACCTTAATACTTTTGGAGTATTCGGATAGTCATTTGAGAATATTTTTCGCGACCTCCCAGTTGTGGGAGAAGCACGATACTGGTGGCACAGCTTGCCCTCGAGCAAGCAGTTGGAACATTTGGGCCGAGACTGGCCATTGAGTGATGGATCTACACACCGTTCCACAGGTCGGCCTACGAGAGCCGGTAAGAGAACGTGCTGTCACAGCAGCAAATTCTTCCACCCCTACCGAGAGGAGGACCTACGATGCGACGGGGTCAAGTGTACGCGATTGACGGGCCCCGAGCTGAGGGACTTGATACCGATCTTGAGATCGCTTAGAGTACCTATGTACTGTTTATCTTGGGAGTGGTGTCTACTGACACTTGAGTATTACACCTGGTTGTATCGTTTTGCGGTTACTTTATGTAGGAGACGAGGGTGGTAACAAACCGTCTCGTTCCTAAGAACTTGTCGTACTGAAAGTTTCCTATTTCTAACGTGATGATCAAACTTTAAGAACCACGTTGGGGAACATCAAACGTTCATTGAATGCTATCAGCATCGAACGCCCGAGCAGAGAAAGGCTACGACCTTGACCAATAAACGGTCCGACCGATCACCAGAGACGACCGAGTGACAATAAGATCAGAGTAGCGCAGCAGAAGCGCAGTGGGCCCATAACCCACAATCATCGAACCCTACTAAGAGTTTGAAATCTTAAGAGTCGAACCTTTGAAAACGACCTTCGTGTCTTAACACCCCGTTCGATGGACGAATAGTTGGACAAGTGTGAGTTGCACGTGTAAGGATAGATTAGGGGGTAGTCCCTAAGTTCGTCCCAGAAGAGATGATCAAATTACTACAAATTCACGAAGTCAATATCGGAATTGACCCAAGACCGATGATTACGCCGACATCCTGGAACCATGCCGATTCACGCCAGGAGAGCGATCGCATCGAACGTCAGTCGGAAGAGTCAGAAAGACGAAGGACCTGTCCGAGCGTGTCGTCGCACAACAGTAACAAGACGCATTACAAGAGTGACATCCTTCACGCCACATTGAACATATAGATGGAACCGAGAGTTACAAGGACATCATATGACACTCTTATCGGAGTAGAAAACGGAAAACGAGAACCGAGTACCAAGGTGTACCTTTTTCAGCAAGAGAAGATCGAACGCCAAACGTCCCGCGAGGGCTAAGCATAACCATAAGGTTACGCCATAGAAGTGAGAATACCTCCCGTTGAAATCCGGCAACAGATAGCCAATGGCGACTACCACAAGCTTCCAGGCCAGTAACAAGATGGCACCGAACGAAGCGATGTGTGGTAGATCGAATCTTGTGCCATACATGGGCACGGGAAAAAGTTAAGAGTTAACCGTTGTTGGTTCTGAGTTATTCGAGGAATGATTAAAGGAACCGCGCTAGTTTCTGAACTGTTCAAATTTTCGAGATCTCAGTGCGTGTTGATTACTCCTTGAGTAGTGACTTGGGTGGATTTGACTATAAGTCGTGTTGATCGATAGCTCGTGAACGAGTGTCAACGAGATAAGGAATACCACCGGTGGGGATAACCTTTGTCAATCGATCTTGAATTGTGATTCGCTATCGAGTGTGATTAACATACGTGTAGTTTTAGTGTCTTGAAGGACACCTACTTTCGACTAATTGCCAGTAAGAGGGCCATCGATCCTTGTTGTTGAACGTCGTTCGTCCGACTAGATGTCAGTAGAGTTCATGGTGATACTGAACCATGCACCGGTTTTGAGAACCGTTGACTCATTGATATGGTGATTTGGGTGGGCCGAATTGTGATGTGTTTTGATCAGGGGCTGAGAACTGGTAACGATGTCAAGAGATACCAGTTAGGTGTTGATGGTTTACCGCGAGTTAGTTTTGTGATGCTTGATGTGTGACTGACCCGTAGCAAGCTGCGAACCTTGATAAGGTTTACCCGGTGTGACTTGTTATGACGTTGGACGAGTGTGTCGTGCTTGGTATGACAGGAGCTTTTGATTAAGTTATGTTTTGAGGCATGCCGGCTTTCGACTAGATGTCGGCACATTGTACCATTTACTTAATTGAGGTACGTCTACCTTTCCACGAGATGTGATGAAACGAGCGGTTATTCCAAACCCTGCAGTAGTAATGGGAACTTTTGTTTTGATGGTAGCATTTGTGTGTTACTTGCTGGCTTTGTGTGGGGTAGGTCGAGACGTGACTTTATTGACGTTCTGGTGTGAACTATTCGTGTAACGATTACTACAGAGAAACGGAGAAGTACATCTACGGATGGCTCCGTCCTTGCCCGACTTTCGGAGTACTCCGGTAAGACGCCCATACCGACGGAAAGTTCCGGTGTGGCATGTTTGAACCGAGGTCGTTCTATCCGGTGTGATACTGGTACCGTTGGGGATTCTGATGAAAGATATCTACATCAAGGTTGTTTGTGATGGTCCGCTGTCTACACTAACGTTGGATTTCGTTATAGGTTGCCAAGATCGTTATCTGGCATTCCTCAGTGTCTGAAGGACAATCGACTTGTCGTGTGTACCTATTGATTCTTTGGGCTGGTCTAATTTATTTCACGTTGGAAACTGTGAACTGTTAAGTAAGAACGTTGTCAACGTCAAGTTTGATTCTGGGTATTAACCTTGCAGAATTGTTGTGGTTGGTCTTGACCCGATAGTGTTTGAGGTTGTTGTGGTTAGTCCCGGCAAGATACTTGTGCCGACGAAAATTTCCGGTATGGGATCTCTAGACCATTACCTAAGTTCCCTTAAGTGTTTGAATGTTTTTCAGGTTGTGTGTTACTTGGTCTTCCTTGAGTTGATGTGAGACGTTGCACGTTGAGACTATGAATCTTGGGGTAAGATGATTATGCACCACTAAGTGTGACATTTGTGTAACTAGCGTAATCTAGTGAAGCACGATTAAGTGAAGGTCGCGTAAATGCGGAAACGGTTAAAGACCGGGTAGAGTTGACCGAAGAGTTACACAGATAAAAGGCGTAGGCCTATTGAGTTTCAATTGGTGATCAGATATTTCTTAGAATGAGCCTAAGAGGGACCTTAGTGGTTAGACCGCGACGGAGGCAAGTTGGCCCGCAACTTAACGTACATATTGAGATCTTCAGGCCGAACTAGAGCCGCTGCCTAACAGCTTCCACGTATTCCCAAACTGCGGAAGTACACTGCGGATCCCTCGCTTGTGAGTTTTTGAGCGGACGTGCCCTGAGATAGGGTCAAGAGGAGCGTATTCGTTTAAATTTCGAGGACAAAATTCTTTTAAGGGTATTATTTGAAAATCGAAACGTTGGGGAAGATTTTTGCAACGAGAGGAGACAGGCCACACGCGAGCCCAGGCCCGCGAAACGCGAACTAACCCAAAATGCACGCGTTTAGGGTTCCTGTTCACGCTCCTTCTTCGTGACACATCACACATCCCGAGGCAATTCGCGCAGCGCCTCTCATCCAGCCTTCTCTCGACCCTTCAGCTCCCTCTCCCCGTTCTCGAACATCCCTCCCTCTCTGCCCTTCGCCGACCAAGACCCACACCTCGCCATACCCCTCTATTCCTCGTACAGAGCGAACCACGCCAGTATCGGACGCGAGACGTCGTCGTCGGAGCTCTTCGGCTCCAATCGTCGTATCCGAACTACAACCGACCACGCCAGCTACCAAACCGAGCGGTCCGAGCTCACTCGCACCCTTATCCTCCTTCTCTGACCACGAATCGACGGGAAACGCGTTTCCCCGAAATCCGAGCAATTTCAGTTGGATTCGCCGCCGGCGAAGGCGTGAACTCCAGATCTGAAGAGGAAGCGCTCCTGGGTCACACTCGAGCCCCGCCGTCGCAGCCACGGCGTCACCAGGACCTGACGCCGCTTCCCCGCTCTCGTTTCTCCCTCCACGACCTCACCTGACGCCATGGGCGATGGTCGAAGCGATGCTGTCTCGCCGGAGTGCCACAGCTAAGGCACAGACAAGTTTGGGCCAGGTGGAAAGCGGGCCGGCCGAGTCTTGGGCCGACACCTGAAACTTGGGCCAGGCCCAGTAAGATACAGGGTTTTGGGCTCGGGCGTGGCCGGGTCTGGTTCAAGCTTGGGTCTGGATCCGGGTTTGGGCTTGGATCCGGGTCGGATCCGGGTCAACCCAGATTTAAAGAAAAATCATTTTTTTAAAATCAGGTTAATTAACAATTTAATTAATCAAATTTGGACAAATCAGGACCTTTGGGCAATTACCGGTATTGATTGGACATTTCATTTGTCAAACCCAGACTGGACTTCGCTCGAGGACTGGGAATTCGCCCGAGAAGACGAAGACCACTCCGGAACCCATGTGAAGAACAGAGGAAGGGCTAATCGACTTTCAGCAGAGTATTTAGCGGAAGACCACAATGTAGGGAAAGTCTTAACTTCTCGTTTAAGTAACGCTTAATATGCCTATTAGGTTAATAAAAAAAGGAAAAGTCCTAGAATTGCATAAATAAATGTCTTTCAATTACTAATAACCGGATGTGTCTAGTAAGCATGCTTAGGATGCGAATCACTAGTATAGCTCGCTTTCAATACTTGGGAATTTATTTACTGGTAGAGAGGCCGTGATGAGCCCTCGGATTAGTTGTGTTAGCTTCACATGCTTGTTTGCTAGCCATTAGGATAATCAAGAGTCTAATGAAACTAGATTGAATACATGCTTGAGTGCTTGAATGATCGAATGCATGCTTGAATGATTGAATGTTTGGATGGATGATCGAGTATGACTGATTGTGCCAAACGGTACGATCAGGTGATTGATGGACCGATGGATCGTGATTGGTAAGTATGATGGTAAGCGTAATTGTGGGTACGAATCCCGTGTGGTGTGTATCGATGAATCTGTAAATTTCTGAGTTTGATTGGTAGGCCCTGCGGGGTATTGTTTGGTAGATCCTGCGGGATAATGATTGGTAGGCCATGCGGGGTATTGTTTGGTAGATCCTGCGGGATAATGATTGGTAGGCCCTGCGGGGTATTGTTTGGCAGATCCTGTGGGATAACGGGTATGGACCCTGTGGAGCATTGGTTATTGAGCCTGCGGGCAACGGTTATGGACCCTACAGGGCATTTGTTATTGAGCCTACGGGCAACGGTTATGGACTCTGCAGGGCATTGGTTATCGAGCATGCGGGCAATGGATTGGACCCTGCGGGGCATTGATTATTGGACCCTGTGGGGCATCGACAACTGGACCATGCGGGGCATTGATTACTGGACCCTGCGGGGCGTTGGATATTGGACTATGCGGGGCAATTGGACGGTTTACCCTACAGGGATTGATTACTTGTTATTTCACCCGAGTGTATGCGTCCTGCGAGAGCATTACCTTGGTTCCCTATGACATATGGTCCTTTAGAGACGTTTCCGAGAATCCCGACGATAAGCGCCCTCAGGGTTGTTACCTGTAGTCCGACGTTATCCGTCTCCTCTGGACCGAGGGAAAATCCGATATGATACAGAGAGTATTGTGAATCGGAGGGTGGCGACTTCATGTCTCACGCCATTATTCTACTTTGTCCCGATGACATATGGTCTTTTGGTGACATTTCCGGAGATTCCGACGTTATGTACCCTTCGAGGGATACTTCCGGTAATCCGATGTATGTGTCTCCTCTGGGCCGAGGGAAAATCCGATATGACACCAAGAGTATTGTAGATCGGAGGGTGGCGACTTCATGTCCCACGGCATTACTTGAACGCTCTATCTTTTATTGACTGCTAAGAAACGTTTTGTCTCCCTAAATTTCTATGATTCTTGTTAACTCTTGGAAAGCATTAAATACCATGTTTTACTTCCCGTATTTCAACACCTTCTTAGTTCTTCGAATTATTGAGTCTCGAATGAAATTGTGGATTTCTGTTTATTAAACTTAATGGCATGCCCTGGTTATTTATTTTCCCTACTGAGCGTAAGCTCACCCCTATTTGTTTGTTTACTGTTTTTACATGCTTACGTGATGAGTAGTGGACTCGAGGCTCGGGAGGTTCTGGAGTCCGGGTGCTTAGAGGCGTTTGTCGTATTTTGTGGTCATGAATTTTGTTAAAGACTTATTATGACATTTGTAAACCCTTTTGTTGGAGAATTATTTCATAAGTGGTGATTTGGAGACGTTTTGTTGAATTAAAGTTAGATGATTTTATTGGTTTTATGTCCTTTTAGTATTACAATTGCTTCATCCTTAAGTCACGTCTCGAGTCCGGTCAAAACTTGATTTGGGGTGTGACAGAGATGGTTGTAGGCGGTGGAGGGTTACTTACAGCCGAAACAACGACCTTTGGTTTTACCGATCGGGCTCAACAAAATTTCCCAGACGGACGCGATGTGAAGGAACCCATCGTAAAGGGCACCAGAGCCATGGAGAGCGAGAGGGGTGGTATGCTTTCCAGGGAAGATGGAGGCACGGAAGAGGGGCGACTAGGGTTTGCTTCTGCTTCCTTATACGTTGTGCCTTTAAAGGCAGAGTCACACCAGGAGGAAGGGGAAGGATCGAGGACGAAGACTGAGGCGAGACAAGGTCGACAAAAGTTACGGAAGCGGTGGTGTCAATGGCAAGAGCAAAGATAAGGAGCACCATAATTACAAGATTAGGGCTAGACTTTACTCTTGAGACGCGAGAGAGGAGCTGAGATCTCATGGTTCATCTTAAGCTGATGTTTTTTAGCATTGGGTCTCCTCAGAGCATGTACAACGGACCGGCCCTAAGGCTCGACTCGTGCTTTTGTGGGCCGCGGGATGCGGGCCGTCCCATTATGGGATGACTTTTACACGTCCCGCAAAAACGTGGGCCGAGCCGAGGCCCACGTCCCATGTCCCACAACCATGGAATGGGCCGAGGCCCACGTCCCGTGTCCCGTGTCCGGCTTCCGCCCAATCCCGTGCTGCCACGCGTCCTATTTTTTTTTATATATAAAAAATACGAAAAATCAGATTTTGTTGGGACTTGATGTCGTGGACAAGAAAAACAAGAATTTGCAGCGGAAATTAACCACGAATCAAGTAAAATAAACTCTACCAAATATGAAGAACAAAGCTGAAAATTCAGTAAGGTTACAATAACATCACCTTGTAGTTTTGGTGGAGAAAATGGAAGAATAACACCAAATATGGTTCGGCTTGAGTCCCTTGGACGCCTACATATCCGAGATGGAATCAAAGCCAACGTAGTTCTTGAGTTTGATGACTCAAGAACACGAAAAAAAAACCTTGAAGCTTGGAGGGGGTTTCGGCCAAGGTAGAGGAAGAAGAAGAAGACTCTCTCTCTAATTCTCTACACTTGCATGTTGTGTTCTCCAACCTCTCTTGCATGCTTAGTTAAGTGGAATCACTTAACTCTCAACTTAAGACAAGTGGCCATGTCTAGATGCAAGGTGGAGATAATAAACTACCTAGCTTATTAGTTTAGTGGAAATTGGGTCCCACCCAATTTTGGTCAACAAGACTAATTGTCATCTAATGACTTAAGTCTTTGTTGGGCCTAGCCTATATGGTCCGGCCATGGGCCTCTCCAAGAGAGCCCATGCCGAGCCCAATATGCTAGCCGGTCCACTATGGCGATCCCCGCCACAAAACCCTCCAACTTAGGTTCGTCATGTTCTTATCGAGTGTCAAACTGTCGGTGTGACCCTTAGGTCTATGCATGTCGATAAGATCAACGTAAAATCTCATTTTACTTGATCTTACCAAAGTGGCGACTGACGAGACTCAGTATTTCTCGACCCTGCATAACGAATCGCGCCTTGTCGATTCTGACCTTTCAGTCGTCCTTGACATTATCCCTTTATCACCGATATCCTGATTGAGATAAGGCATAGAGCCGTCATCCTTATTATCCTCAATGCATGTTCCTTGATATGTGAGATGACTGACCTTATGATACCTAGTATCATGTTCATGGCCATGCTTTCCTGTTAGTCACTCTCGATCAAGCGGTCGTGAACCAGATATCTTTCTCATACCGTAGTATGAGGGATAAATCCCTTAGACGTCTATCATGTCACTCATGCAGTCATTCCCCAAGCCAATCCTGGCCGTTATGGAAGCCCAGTCACGGTGCAATGTTGGGCTTTCAGGTCAAACTTGGTTGTTTACTACATAACAATCATATAGACTCCTCAGTCTAAGGATACCTGACAAGCAACGACCTTGAACATGTTCATGAATTAATCTATGGAACATATTCAGGTCGGGTCGTCCAACATCATGTCCCACATGATGTTTATGATCAGACTTTGGAACCCTTTCCTATGGCTAATAGAACGTAAGCCATCAAGAGTCATATTTCATGCTAGTCGCTTCCAGCGAAGACTATTGACTAGGGACCTCATCGAGTGTGATCCATCCTGATCTATGGTTCTATTCAAATGGTGGGCACAGATCGGAAACACACATGACATATTACTCCAACACTTATGTAATATAAAAGCCGCTTTATTTATATTGCCAACGATGATAATTACAATTGGACATTTAGGATCGGACTACGAGCACTGAGGCTAACAATCTCCCACTTGCCCTAGCTCCAATCTAAATTCCAATCTAATCCCATTGACCTTACATGCCTTTCGTGCTTGGGTAACGAGAGCGCTTTGGTCAACGGGTCGGCTATGTTATCATCCGTTGCAATATACGTGATCTTCACATTACCTCTGTTCAGAATCTCTCTGATTAGGTGCTATCGCTGCAATACATGTTTGGATTTGTTATGCGATCTGAGCTCTTTAGCTTGAGCAATGGCCCCAGTGTTGACGCAAAATAGGTTCACCGGGCTGGATGAGTTTTTAATTACACCCAACCCTGCCATGAACTTCCTAATCCATACATCCTCCTTGGCTGCCTCTGCAGCCGCTATGTAGTCGGCCTCTTTCTGGAGTCAGCGACGGTATCTTGCTTCCTACTCTTCCAACTGAAAGCCCCGCCATTCAGCGTGAACACAAATCCCGACTGACTTCTAAAGTCATCTGGATCTGATTGGAAACTAGCGTCAACATACCCTTCAACGACTAGTTCAGACTCATCCTTTCCCGCGTACACCAGGAACGCATCCTTAGTCCTTCTCAAATATTTGAGAATCGCTTTGACCGCTATCCAGTGTTCCTCGCCAGGGTTGGACTGATGTCTGCTGGTACAGCTCAAGGCAAACGAGACATCCGGTCTCGTGCATATCATGACATACATGATCGATCCTATCGCCGACGCATAAGGAATCCGACTCATCCTATTCAGCTCATCAGGTGTCTTAGGACACTGAGTCTTGCTACGGTGATGAGTCCTTTCTTGGAATCTAGCATTGAGAACCTACTCAATACTTTGTTCACATAGGTGCTCTGACTTAATCCCAAGACCCTCTTGGTGCGATCTCTATATATCTCAATCCCTAAGATATAAGCAGCCTCGCCTAAGTCCTTCATCGCGAAACACGTCCCTAACCAAGCTTTTGTCTCGTTTAAAGTGGCGACGTCGTTTCCGATAAGTAGTATGTCATCGACATACAACACCAGAAAGGTAATCATACTCCCCTTTGCCTTCTTATAAACGCAAGGCTCATCTTCGTTCTTGACAAAATCGGATCCAATTACAGTCTCATCAAAACGAAGATTCCAACTCTGAGAAGCTTGTTTCAATCCATAGATAGATTTCAACAACTTACAAATCTTTCCCTTATTCTTAGGATCGACAAAACCTTCGGGTTGAGACATATAAACGTCCTCCGATAAACTTCTGTTTAAGAAAGCGGTTTTGACATCCATTTGCCATATCTCGTAATCATGATACGCAGCTATGGAAAGAAGAATACAGATAAATTTGACTATAGCCACTGGGGAGAAGGTTTCCTCATAGTCAATCCCTTGGACTTGTCTATAACCTTTCGCCACCAGTCGAGCTTTATAGGTCAGAGGCTTGCCATCCATGTCCATCTTCACCTTGAAGATCCATTTTCATCCGATGGTCCTCACACCATCGATGGGATCAACCAGTTCCCAGACTTGGTTATCCGACATGGATTGCATTTCCTCCCTCATGGCTCCCAGCCATAACTTGGAGTCGGGCCCATCCACGGATTCCTGGAAAGATGGTTGGATCCTCATGATCCACCATCAGCTCACTGTCACCTCCAAACACAAAACAACCATATCTCGAAGGTGGGTGACTAATCCTTCCAGTTTGCCTCAGACCTTCAGGAATTGTTAAAGGAATTGGTTCTTGCTCTACGACCCTTTCAGGCTCCTCTACTAGGTTGTCATGTGGCTTAGAGGCATATGTACCATCTTGAACTTCTTCTAGATGTACAACCCTCCCACTGACATCTTTGAAAACAAAATCCCTTTGCACAAAGACCCCATCCGAGTGACGAACACCATGTTCTCACTGGGTTTGTAGAAGTAGTATCCCCTTGTTTCCTTGTGATACCCCACGAAGGTGCATTATCAGATCTTGGTTCGATCTTACTGTGAACTAACCGCTTCACATAAGCCTCGCAACCCCAAATCTTCAGGAAGGACAAAACGGGCCTCCCCCCGTGCCATTTCTCAAATGGTGTCCCTTCCACAACCTTCGTAGGAGCCTGATTCAAAATGAATACGACCATCTCCAGAGCATAACCCCAGAAAGAGATAGGGAGATCAGTCCAACTGACCATGGATCAGACCATTGTCCAACAATGTCTGATTTCTCCGTTCGGCTACACCTCTCAACTACGGTGTCCCGGGAGGAGTCCATTCCGAAGGATCCCATTCTCTCTTAGATGATCTAAAAACTCTGTAATTAAGTATTCTCCTCCTCAATCCAATCGAAGAGGCTTAATACTTTTCCCGAGCTGGTTTTCTACTTTAGTCTTGAACTCTTTGAATTTATCAAAAGTTTTAGACTTATGTCTGATCGAATAGACATAATCATATTTTACTGCAACCATCAGTAAATGTGATAAAGTAGCTAAAACCCCTCTTGGCAAGCGAACTTATTGGTCTACACACATCCGAGTGTATCACCCAATAATTCACCCGCCCTTTCACCACGATCGATGAAGGGCACTTTAGTCATTTTGCTCAACAAACAAGCCTTGCATTTATTATTCGAATGGACCTCAATGTCCGCACTTGTGAAGTGCTGATATGCGTTTCTTGATTATGAGACCTAAATGACAGTGACTTAATAGAGTATGGTCTAAATTATCGGATTTAGACCTTTTGGTATCGACCTTATAAATAGAGCTTGAGGCATTGTCACCATATCCAATATGTACAATCCCCCGACCATGTTTGTTTAAACATATCATTGCATAGAATATTGAAAATCCAATTTCCAATATCCATATTATATCTTTTGGTGCCTAACGGATACAGATATAATGATCCTAATAGGTATGCAATATATTCTTCAAAACACAACAAGGCTATTTGGATGATGAAGACCCATGGATCCTACAGCAGTCGCTACAACCCTTGCTTGTTGTCCACTCTGAGGTCCAATTTGTTCTTCTCCAATCATCTCCTACCTTCCAACCACTACACGTTAGTGTGTATGTGATATTCACCCTTGGTATCCAATACCCATGAATCTTTGTAAGTAGCGAGATGTAGCTCTATTAGATTAATACCTAAAGATGGCGCAGTCCTACTGCCCTTCTTTAGATCATCCTGGTTTTTCCCGCAGTTCTGAATCCAATGATCAGGCTTCTGGCAGTAGAAGCAGACAATCTCATCCTCCTCAGCCTTCCTTGAGGACCCCCGGTCCTTGGAGGGTTAGGAGCGATCGTGTGTCTCATCTTTCTCGCCAAGTGCACAGGGGCCTTGCCCTTGCCACTACCAGTTTCCCTCCCGAAACTGGATCCCTTTCTGACCATCAGAATATCCTTGGATCCTAGATCCCTGACATTCTTCTCAACAGTTACAAACGTGCTATGCAACTCTGACTTGGTCTTGTCCATATCGTGCATATGATAGCTCACGATGAACTCATCATACACACGAGGAAGCGAGCGCAGACCCATGTCTGTTGCTATCTCCGACACTATCTTAAGACCCAGTCAATTAAGATGTTCGAGATGCCCCTTCATTTTCTGGACATAAGGGATAGCCTTATCAAGGATATGTCCTTTTGCGTTTAGAATTTGAGGACTATCCTCAAAACTCTGTACCAGTCCAGATAGTTTGTCCCATTAAGCTTGACCCCGTCAAGTATGGTTTTCAATGACAAACTATCGTTGTACGCTGACGTGTTAGCCATTTTGATCCACACGACAAAGCGAATTTAATCAGTAAACTGAATAAATCATGAAGATCGAGTTCAAAACACCGACATGCGATTCTAAACCTATAGAATCTTGAACCAAGAACCTTGATTCACTCGATTGAGCTAAACTAATGCTCACCACTCAATCGAGCTATGTAGGCCGGACTCCATCCGATCACATCCAATGTGACTCTTGGCTAGGGTATGTACTTAAGTACACGGCTTACCCTATCTGATACCCTAGCTCAACCTCAGGCTGAGAATCGTAGTCGGGTCCACCAGTTTTCAACGATGGACTGTCACTATGTAGGTGCTCCGCTAATGCACACGACACCCACATATGCTGACCAAACTTACTACAACGCCTTCCTATGGATGCTCCGCTAATGCGTACGACACCCATAGATCGAGGAAGTGGGAAGTTGTTGATAAACTGGGAGGTATCTGACATGACCCGTTTTTACTTGTCTTGTCGTGTTTGAACGTTTGGCACGTCATTGATGCGATGAGAACGTCAACTACATTCCAAATGTAATGACGTCTCCAATTACATCCAATGTAATTCGTCCTTCGAACCCGTCTACTACATCCAATGTAAAGACGGTTCAAGGGTTCACAAGAAAACGATTAAAACCAATTTTATCTTTGCATGTGAGGTGATTTGCTTGAAAGTTTAAATCTAAGCATGCATTCTAACCATACAATCATGCATAATTTAAACTAAGCATCAAGCAAAAGACGCGCACGCCAAAGCCCCTTAAACTATTCCCAACCCGGCTTGAGCAATCTTGACTTCAAGCTGACGACGTGGGCCTCCCACTCGCCCCTTGACGTCCATCTACTCCAAGCCGTTTCCTGCGGTCTCCCACTCGCCTCTTGAGCTCATTCGTCTCCAAGCCAGCAATAACGGTTACAATAAAATACACGACTTGCAGGTCGGGAAATAATAATTATTACAAACAAGTGGTACGACGACCACACCTTTAAAAGAATAGTTACACGCTAACACTATCGGCACCCAGTCCGAGAAAAGCGATAAAACTACCCGGGGCTTAATAACGTGCACCATGCATAATCATCACATCATACAGCTTGTTATCAAACAGCGTGTTATCAAACACCGAGATATGACTGATTTTATTTAGCTTCCAAGTTTCGAAAATTATTACACGGTTTATCGAAACCGGTTCCAAAAATGAATTTTTCGAACGTTTAATTTTGTGGTTCATCATGACGGTTCCAAACTCGTCGTAATTCCACAAATGGTTTAGCCCCGGTGTTCCGACTATCCAATAGTCACGATTCGGCCTAGCTCCGTCCAATGGAGCCTCATCCGGTCACGGGATCGGCTCCCCGAGAGTCCCGGTCTCGTGACCCCGAAAATTAAACTTGTCCAAAAAAATCATATTTGATTTTATTTCGAAAATCACCAATTTCATGCATAATACCCACATGCAAGAAATTAAATCATGTTATCAAACAAGCATACATCCATATATGCAAAAACATGAAATTAAGAAGCTAACATGCATTTTTAAGCACTTTAAATAAAAAATACCAGCAAGCACTTCAAAATTTCCAGCATCAAAACTGAAAATTTCAGCTCTTGTTTTTCCCGTTGGTAGCCATGCTCTGATACCACTGTTGGGACTTGATGTCGTGGACAAGAAAAATAAGAACTTGCAGCGGAAATTAACCACGAATCAAGTAAAATAAACTCTACCAAATATGAAGAACAAAGCTGAAAATTCAGCAAGGTTACAAGAACGTCACCTTGTAGTTTTGGTGGAGAAAATGGAAGAATAACACTAACTATGGTTCGGCTCGAGTCCCTTGGACGCCTACGTATCCGAGATGGAATCAAAGCCAACATATTTCTTGAGTTTGATGACTCAAGAACATGAAAAAAAAAACCTTGAAGCTTGGAGGGGGTTTCGGCCAAGGTAGAGGAAGAAGAAGAAGAAGAAGACTCTCTCTCTAATTCTCTACACTTGCATGTTGTGTTCTCCAATCTCTCTTGCATGCTTAGTTAAGTGGAATCACTTAACTCTCAACTTAAGACAAGTGGCAATGTCTAGATGCAAGGTGGAGCTAATAAACTACCTAGTTTATTAGTTTAGTGGAAATTGGGTCCCACCCAGTTTTGGTCAACAAGACTAATTGTCATCTAATGACTTAAGTCTTTGTTGGGCTTAGCCTATATGGGCCGTCCATGGGCCTCTCCAAGAGAGCCCATGCCGAGCCCAATATGCTAGCCGGTCCACTATGGCGATCCCCGCCACAAAACCCTCCAACTTAGGTTCGTCATGTTCTTATCGAGTATCAAACTGTCGGTATGACCCTTAGGTCTATGCATGTCGGTAAGATCAACGTAAAATCTCATTTTACTTGATCTTACCAAAGTGGCGACTGACGAGACTCAGTATTGCCCGACCCTGCATAACGAATCGCGCCTTGTCGATTCTGACCTTTCAGTCGTCCTTGACATTATCCCTTTATCACCGATATCCTGATTGAGATAAGGCATAGAGCCGTCATCCTTATTATCCTCAATGCATGTTCCTTGATATTTGAGATGACTGACCTTATGATACCTAGTATCATGTGCATGGCCATGTTTTCCTGTCAGTCACTCTCGACCAAGCGGCCGTGAATCAGATTCTTTCCCATACCGCAGTATGAGCGATAAATCCCTTAGCCGTCTATCATAACACTCATGCAGTCATTCCCCAAGCCAATCCTGGCCGTTATGGAAGCCCAGTCACAATGCAATGTTGGGCTTTCAGGTCAAACTTGGTTGTTTACTGCATAGCAATCATATAGACTCCTCGGTCTAAGGATACCTGACAAGCAACGACTCTGAACATGTTTATGACTTAATCTATGGAACATATTCAGGTCGGGTCGTCCAACATCATGTCCCACATGATGTTTATGATCAGACTCCGGAACCCTTTCCTATGGCTAATAGAACGTAAGCCATCAAGAGTCATATTTCGTGCTAGTCGCTTCCAGCGAAGACTATTGACTAGGGACCTCATCGAGTGTGATCCATCCTGATCTATGGTTCTATTCAAATGGTGGGCACAGATCGGAAACACACACGACATATTACTCCAACACCTAAGTAATATAAAAGCCGCTTTATTTATATTGCCAACGATGATAATTACAATTGGACATTTACGATCGGACTACGGGCACTGAGGCTAACAAATTTAACTAAATATGATTTGTCCACTCACAATACAAGCCTCACATCCAAGCCCCATTGTAAAACACCTAATATTTTGAGTCCCGAGTCCCACTATTTTATTCAGTCAGCATGTGAGCCTTACATACGAGCCTCACATACCAGCCTTTCCATTGTACATGCTCTAATATGCACTGTAGTGCCCATCATTAATAACCACCCATTTGAATGGACCATTGGATTTGAAAATATTGTTGATGCGTTGTACTTTTTTTTAACTCGTTTGCAAAAATAATAATTTGTTATTTCGTTGTGTTTTTTCATTGTTTTGAATTAAAAAAATTTACAATGGGACCGGAAACAGACAACTACTATAACTTTTTTTTATGATAAGGATGTAATTGTATTAAATCAGATCACCCGATAGGGTATGCACAAATACATTAGAAATGGGGACATCGCCCAAATTAACTAAGTGCCAAACATAGGCATTTCGAGCTAAAGTATGAGCTACCTTATTAGTTGAACGCCTAATAAACTGTAGTTTAAAACCTGGCAAAGAGTCAAGTATAACTCTACAGTCTTGTATCAGTAGACCAAAGGGGGACAATAAAATGGCTTCACCATTGATGGCGTGAACTATGCTTAGGCAATTTGTCTCAATCCTTCCTACATGTCGTTCAGCTTCCCGCACCCATAATAAGGCCTCTTTGAGTGTCAGGGTCTCCGCCATCTCCAGGCCTGTGTAGTTGGGATGCACCACACACTTCACTTCCCGGAGAGCATCCGAATCATCCCTACAAACCATGCCACCTCCTGCCAGAGTGGGATTCAGAATCGCTCCGTCCACATTAATTTTCAACTCCCCCTGCACCGGTTTGGTCCACTTGACCTGACGGTCCTCAGGTACATTTCCTCCTGCCTCATTTCTATACACATCTTTCTAATCTCGGAGGAGAGCGTGAGCCCCATGCCATGCTTCTGCCGGTACCCTCTCCTTATTACTCCAGACCCTCAGGTTCCGAGAGTACCACGGTTCCCACCAGAAGAGCACAGATAATTCCCCTAGATTCTCCCGCGGTCTAGTCATTGCACCCAGTAACCAGTCTTGGAGATTCAAGTTAACAGATGGAGGGACCAAATTTAATTGGAGCCAGAAAATATCACTACCCCCACACCAAAAAAAAACATGCTCCTCTGTTTCTGCGACTCTACATTTAGTACATTTAGAGCTAATAGGGACGTACCTCGCACGCATATTAGAATTCGTAGGAAGGGAACCAGTAAGGGCCCTCCAAGCCATGTGTTTGGCTTTAGGAGGGACATCCAGTTTCCAGAATCGTTTCCAAAACTCTGCGTCATTCTGCTCGGCCTAACGTCCCTTTTCTTTCTGAATCTGCCTATACACGGTCCGACCACGAAATTCACCGTCCTTCGATCCCCACCAATACCATCCGTCCTCCCCATTGCAACGTGAGAGGGGTATGACAATAATCATCGCCATTGTGTCCGGATCGAAAAGTGAAGAAATAAGCTCTGTGTTCTAGCTTCGTAACCCTGGTCTCAATAGATGGTCGACTCTCATCTCAGTCGATATTACCGAAACAGGATCAACATAACCTCTACCATACGACAACCAGGGATGACCAGTCACGAGGGTGGTTCTCCCGTTCCCTATCCTGCGTCTGATTCCTTCTTTAACGATCTGTTGACCTTCCAAAATGCTAGTCCATATATAACTTCCCCCTGTCTCTTCTTTGCATCTACAAATTTTCACAGAGGGAAGTATTTTGCCTTCAGAATTCTAGCAACCAGACTGTTTAGTCTCTGAATCAGACGCCAACCCTGCTTTAATAAGAGAGCAGTGTTGAAATCCTGCAAAAACTTGAAACCCAAACCGCATGCATGTCTATGTTGGCACAATTTACTCCAACTCTTCCATTTCAGTCCTGTCCCTGCCCGTGTATTATGACTCTACCAAAATCGATTCATAATAACCTCAATCTCCTGGATCAAAGTTTGCGGGATTTTATAAACCCCCATGGTATATGTCGGTAGAGCTTGGATAATCGCCTTAAGTAACACCTCCTTCCCTGCCTTGCTTAGTAATAACTCATCCCAGCCCTGCAACCTTTTCACAATTATGTCCCAGATGAAAGTAAAACTAGAATATCAACTACGTTGGATATTAAAAGGTAATCCAAGATACAAAACAGTGTCCTCCACTTCCCTCATACCCAGAATCTGCCTGATCTCATCCCTGCCTGCTTGACCCGTGTTAGGGCTAAACATGACAGAGGATTTGTCCAGGTTAATCTTCGGCCCCGACGTCATCTCATAATTTCGCAGCATATTCACCCAGGCCTCCACTTCGACAGACGACGCCCTGGAGAATACAAAACTGTCATCTACGAAAAATGAATGAAAAACTATTGGCGTTGTTCTCGCCACCCTGCAACCTCGGATTCGCCCCTCGAGTTCTCCTTGTTCAACCACTCTCGACAGACCCTCAACACATATAATAAACAAATAAGGAGAAAGCGGGTCTCCCTAGCGAATCCCACGCTCCATCTTTAACGATCCCAATCGTCTACCCTCAGTACCGACCCATAACTTAGCCGTACGGACGCATTCCATTACAAAATCTATCTAATGCGAGTGGAACCCCATTATGTTCACCACCCTCTCCATATAACACCACTCAATGTGATCGTACACTTTACTCATATCTAGCTTCATTGTCATGAGTCCATTATTAACCTGCTTCCTGCTTCGAATATAATGCAACGTTTCTCCGGAAATAATAACATTATCTGTGATTAATCTTCCTGATATAAACGTATGTTGGGATTCAGAAATTATCTTGTGCAATACTCTCATCAGTCTGTTCACCATGATTTTAGTAATAACATTGTACAACACGTTACACAGAGCAAAAGGTCTAAACTCACCTATTCGCTCCAGTCTGTGCACTTTGGGAATTAGGACCAAGTTTGTCTCATTCAATCTCTCCGACAATTTCCTCAACCTGAAAGTCTCATGTGCCATCCGAACAATATCATCACCTAATGTCCCCCAGAACCTCTGATAGTAACCCGGATTGAATCCATCTGGCCCTGGTGATTTAAGCGGTTCCATACCAAAAACTGCCTTCCGAACCTTACTTCTTGTCACCAGTTTCAGTAGAAAAATATTGTCTTCATCTGTTATGCCCCTCGGAATCAGCGAACTGACTATATCCGTGCCTTCTTGATCTGCAGCAAATTAATTAGTAAAGTGAGCTAATATTTCCCTTCCAAACCATTCTCCCAGGTGACCCATTCGCCACTATTCTTCCTTAACTTCCGATTAGCCTTTCTCCTTCTCCGGGCCGACGCCTTAGCATGAAAGTACTTTGAATTTATGTCGCCCCCTTTTAACCAGAATTGTTTGGCTCGTTGCTTCCAAACCATATTTTTTCTTGTCAGCAATTCATACAACTTACTCCTTAGCTCCTGAATTCTGGTTTTGTTTTCTGCGTTCCAAGGCCCAAGCGTTCTGTTCAACTCCTCTTTGACATTCCCGATCTCTCTTACAATCTCCCTATACTGTAGCCTTGTCCAATTTGACAGTGCTTCAGCCACCACTCCGTTTCTTTCTATTATTGGCCGGTTTGGACATCCCTCCCAAGCCTCTTTTATGATTCTGTCACATTCTTCATTCCGTGCCCAAGCTTGTTCAAACTGAAACGACCTAGCTTGTCTTTCAACTCTCTCTCGGGCTCCCTGAAACACAATTGATGCATGGTCGGACGTGGAAAGTCCTCCATGCATCAAGCTCGAGTCCGGGAACAGGTCCCTCCCCGCCTGATTTATTAGAGCCCTGTCCAACTGTAACTCCATCTCGTCCTCTCTGTGTCTCCCTTTCTCCCAAGTGTAGCGATAACCTTCAATGTCAACATCCCTCAAGCCACAATCCTCCAACGCCTCCCTAAACCCCGTTATGAGGTATGTTGGATACGGTAGTCCACGTGATTTTTATCATACTTCCTTAACACCCTGTCATCCTTATTTCTCCACAACACCGCAATACCTCCACTTGCACCTCTCGAGTCAACTGCGAAAGCCCCTTCTAAATGCACTTTTCTCCTAATACGCTGAATTACATTTTCCTCTTCCTTTGTTTCACTGAGGAAAACCAAATCAGGTTTCTTGTGAGTGATATACTCAATAAGGAACTATTCCGCCCAAGGGTTCCCAAGCCCTCGGCAGTTCCAAGCTATAACATTCATTGTAGATGGCGGGGTTTCTTAGCAACCCTCGCCAACATTTTCATTGAATCTGTAACTGTCGCAAGAAATACCTCTCTAGACTTCAGTACTTCCTCAATGTTATCCCCAGCTCCACATTTTCTCTCCCCCAAGATTCCGTCCACATTGATCGGACTCTCCTATTCCTTACCCGCTGACATAGTTCTTACTTTATGTTTCCATTTTCTTATTGTCAACGGTTTATGAGCACCCAATACACCCAATTGATCTGTATTTGTTTGTTGAGCTACTGGTTGTTGTTCCCTCTCCCTGTCCCCGTCCACATTCTTTTGTTGCAATTCCTTTCCTCCTCCATCTCCATCAATAACCATAAGTTCTTTCGCTTGTTCTAACTCCCTGTCCTCCATCCCCTCATTCCTCCCACGTTGTTCGAGTCCCGTCTTCCCTGCTCCCCGACCTCCTTTCGGTCCAATCCCTAATTCAGACGACTCCGACCTCCTCACCCGACTTCCTCTACTATTTCCCCAACCACCTCATTACCCTTGGACCGTTTTCCAACCTGAGACTCCCAAGATTCAGTAGGTCATTGATACGATTCCTGACCTCTCTCTCTAGGGACCTCGGCTCGCAGGTGATTTCCAAACCTCTTCTTTCTCTTATTGTTCTCGCGGTCATCATCCTCACAGTCCTTCTCCACATGTCCCATTCTCCCACATCCAAAGCAAAAGTCATGGAGTCGTTCGTATTGAAATCTCACTAAGGTAGGTTTGTCCTTCTCACCCAACCATAGCTTTAACGTGTTCTTGAGAGGATTGGCAATTGTCCAGCGTACCCTAACATGTAAGCAATCTTCCCATGCTCTGTCCTCTTCATTGCAATCGACCTCTACTGTCCCTCCCAACCTTTCTCCGATTATCTCTCCAACCGGCTTCGTTAATGCATTGAAGGGTAGGTTTGATGCCTGAACCCACACATTAGTGTGGTCGAACACCAACTCCTTGGTGTCATCCTCTCCAGAGAATTTTGTCAGGGCTATCAAAGCTTATTGAAAGTCCACGGTTCCTTGTCCAAAACCCGGCGCCGATCCTTCTCGGTGGCAAAGAAGAACCCGGTGATTCCAGGCGCCAAAGTTTGCGTAGGTATACCCTTCGCGTTCCAGACGTTCCGCATAACATCGCGGAAAACTCCCACCCGTAGCGGCTTGTCCGACAAGACCTTCGTCGCTAAACCGAATTTGTATTTCTCGCCTCTCATAGCAAGAACTTCCTCTGGTACTTCTGCTCCTTCGTCGTCACTACCAATGACAACCCCTTGTAACTGCAGCTACAACTCGTCCATGATCGACCCTATCACGCCACCAACAACCCCAAAACCGGACAGAAGCACTGCCGGTACGAATCCGCACACACAAAACGGCGGAACCCTAATCTCCACGTCCGAGAATTTCGGTCGAGAGAACTGTTTTTCGGGGAAAAACATAGTTTTGCTACTGTAAATAGTTAAATACACTAGACTGTCAATTCAGAATCTAATTTCATTTATTTTCAACAAAAACAACTCAATTGGCTTAGGCGCTGTCTCCCTTTGAACCACAATACCTAACACGATACATAAACAAAAGAAACTGGCCGTTTCTGCCGCTAAGGCCTTCCTTCTACGCCGACCATCGCAGCTCAGCTAAGCAAGTTCGAATTGAAGAGCAGACATGATAAAGAGGCGATTCTATAAGCACGAGCATGATGATAAGAATGACCCTTCAGATTCATCTTCATCTTCATCATCAGACTCTGAGTTGGAAGCAGAGGATGTTGAAGAGTCAGAAGACGAGGCAGTCACAGGAGTAGAAGAAAACGTTGAATCCCAACAATCAGAAGACGACGCAGTTGCAGAAGCCAAAGAAGATGCTGAATCTGAAGAATCAGATGATGATGCAGCTGCGGAAGCGAAAGTAGATGCTGAATCTTGCTCAACCTCCTCAGGTGTTTATCATTGCTTTGTTTCGTCTAACATCTCTCTCTATCTGTCCCCTTTATTTTACAACTAGTTTTCTCACATATTATTTCTCTGAATATGGTGATTGTATATGGTTGAAATATTATTTTTTTTTATTCAAGCAAACTCATGGGGATTATCTGGGTTGTTTGAGTAGTTGTTTCACTGGGATATATGACTTTCCCAAATTATCTCTACTTTCACAGGATATCAGAGTGAGGATAGCTTGGCACATGAAGTTGATGCTGACTCATCAGGTAGTTCCTGCTAATAGTATTTAGGGGAAACTCCAGGAAATGATTATTATTCGATTTCGTAGTACATGGTATAACTATTGACTTTCTTGACGTTCAAAAAACATGGTCCGACAAATATATTATTAAAAACCATAATTTTCCGTCTACAAACACACAGAATATCCAAAACACAGAATATTCCGTCAAAAAACATAGAATATTCTTTGTTTTTAGATAGAAAATTATGGTTTTTGATAATATATTTACCGGACCATGTTTTTTGAACGACAAGAAAGTCAATAGTTATAACCTGTACTATAAAGTCAAATAATAGTCATTTCTTGAAATTTTCCCTAGTATTTAAACACCAAAGATCTATTCCCTTGTTGTTTGGATGAGCAACTATCATCAATCACATGCCTTGTGTAATATGCTATTGCTACTATTCCTTTGTTAAATTACCCACATTGATGGTAATATCTGCTTTTGAATAAAACTCATCTCATATTGTATATGATAACCCGTTTGCTTTACAAGAGTCTATGATATATATACATGCACACCTTAATGATTTACTTCAAATAGTACTCTGGAAAAATCAATCTCTCTTTATATTTGACATCTTAGGAGTGTGACAGGTGAACTGGTAAATGAAGATGATGAAGAAACCATGGAAAGGGATTCTGTACTAGTTGATGTGCCACCTTATATCTTACAGCATAAAAAAGTTTACAGGTGTAGGATATGCCCAAGAGTTGTCTGTTTGTCTCAGGATTTCTTAACGGCTCATCTTAATTCAAAGGTAAGATCCGAACCTTGTTTTGTCTTCTATGTTGAACAAAATTTTCAGCTTGTCTGTGTCTTCATCTTTGATTAGAAGCGTGGGAGAGAATTTGTCTTGTATATATCTGATGCATCTTTGTTTGTCTTAACATTCAATTATATATTGGAAATACCCCCTTTTTGTTCTCGGCAAGTTTAATAAGCCTTTCTAATTTTACATTTGTTATTTGTCAATGATGAAAAAAAATCTTAAGCTTTGTTCAAGATTATTAATTCCCTCAATGTGTGAAGGGTACAAATTTCAGGGAAAAGGTTCTGTACAAGTTGCTGATGACTATATTATTGCCTTTGTACTAATGCAGAAACATGCTCGAGCAGAGAAACTGTTGAATGAAGGTAGGCTTAAGTCCATACTCAATGATAATCTGGAGGTTGAGAACCAAGAGACTCCTGCAGAGCTGCATGCCAGAATTGTGGCTCTTGCACAGGTTTGCTACTGTTTTGTTTTGAGTGTTCTCCGAATCGGATTAGTAATTGAAGTTTTGCTTAATTTAGTAATTTTTACCAGAGTAATCCAAAAAATAAAAATAAGGGACGTCAGAGGCAGAAAAAGAGGCAAAGAGAGAAGTCAAGTAGGAAGGTAATATGGCATTGCATCTTATTTGTATCAAATATTCACTCTGGATTTCAGAATCATATACAGTTGTTCAAATTCAATTGTGCGAACTGCAGAAAAGTGAAGATGATTCAAATGTTGACAAGGCAGGGATATCAACAAAAGGCCGA
Organism: Erodium maritimum; assembly: GCA_963921825.1. Lineage (NCBI taxonomy): Eukaryota > Viridiplantae > Streptophyta > Magnoliopsida > Geraniales > Geraniaceae > Erodium > Erodium maritimum. The sequence goes on from OY997595.1 coordinate 21,005,548, forward strand.
GCCAAGAAAAGGCGTAAAAGTGAGAAGTAAACCATGCACACCTGTTTCAAGGGAATATATAGATTTTTCAGACTTTCCCCTCCTTTCTGGAGGGAGTTCTTTCTTTGAATTGTTACTTTGAAGTTGTGTTATTGTTGCGCTTATATGTTCACTGTTCAGACATGTTAGGTCTGGAAATGTTTTCAGGTTTACCGATATTGAAATTTTGGTCATCCTTAAATTTAACATTGGAGGTTTTATGTGTTTCTGTTGATGTGCAAAATATAAGATTGAGATGACAAAAGTATAATAACTTTGTCACTTTTCTCACTTCAATATATTTAATAATATCCGTCAAAATTACCCTTACTTAAAAAATAAATAAATTCAAGAATATTTTCTTGCAAAAATATCAAGTGCCAAGAACAAACCTGCCCAGTCAAAATTGATCGGCTTCAATCCAGCGCAGTCATACATCGACTTGCAGAGCTTGCTGGCTCACAATTTTGATGATGAATTGATAAGATTTCCTGATGGACTACTTGCCCGGGCATTTTGTGAGTAAAGGACATCAATTGCATATCTTGCAAACAAGCCCCTCAGAGAATAGGCTAAAAAGGATCTCAAGGCCAAGTTATTTACAAAAGCCAAACCTGTACTGAATAAAAACGAACGTTGAAATTTAATGACAGATATGTTCTCATGGATTGAATTCACTTCATCTGCTAGTATCTGATGAGCCAATGTTCTTAATTTTCCTCTAGATAAGATTGGCTTTGGGGCATCCTGTTTAGGACCAACATTGATAATCAACGGGGCGTTCTGTGATCCTTATGTCTATTTTTTGTTCTCGAGTCACTTTAGGGAATGAAAAATCAAAATGAAAGTTAAGTTGATTCATTTCAAGCTATGTTTCATTCGGAGCAAAGAATGAAGTATAATGCTAAATAACCACAAGACATTCTTATTAACTCAAATAATAGCCAACCATTGTCTACTACATATGTAGATTGATGTGTACATAACATGCAATCCTTGGAGGAGCTCACAATCTACAATGCCAATAATCACCTCAGTTCTTGTGTTGCATCCTGCCACTTTCTGCACCAGCATAAGGGTCGATGGTAACGTTTATCACTGCAGGCTTTCGTGCAGAGAAGGACTCAGCTAGGGCAGACTCGAGTTGGTCCGGTGTACCAACGAGATATCCTTTCCCCCCGAAGGCTTCGATAAGAACATGGTAGGCTGAGCCTGGGACGAAGGAAGTCGGTGCTGGATCGTCCTTGTATGGCCCCGCAATTTCCTCAGGGTTTCTCCGGTCACCTCCATACACACCGCCATTGTTGAACACAATTACAACCACAGGCAGTTGATATCGAACCAATGTCTACAAATAGAAATACAATAACTGAATCAGCAAAACCCTGAGATAATTCAAGATTACCACATGAACATACCCTTTTCTAATCATTAACTTCCTTTACTTCAAGTATCAAAAAAGAGATTCATTATATCAAATAGTATCCCACCCACTACATCATTCATAACCAATCCAAACAAATGAATTTTGACATATTTGTATATGAATAAAACATTCTTGTAAGCTCTATACATCTGGATTAACACAAGTTAATAATTGCTACTATAGTTTTTCCTTTTTGATGGTGCATGAATCAAGTACTTCAACCAGATGATATATGGAAAAAACATCATAATGAGCAGTCAGAGAAATAGAATTCATACTTCCTACCACGATTTGGGAATGAAGACAATAAGGCTCACAAATGAGTTAAGTTGTTTCTAAATAGAAAACATCATACCTCAACTTCCATTGCACTGAACCCAAATCCAGAGTCCCCTTCAACAGCAACCACAAGGCGTTCTGGTGAAGCCACTGCAGCAGCAATGCAATAGCCCAGGCCAACACCCATTGTCCCCCAAGTGCCTGCATCCAACCTGGTTCTTGGCTCTGTTTGAACCAGCACCGCCCGACCAACATCCATGGTATTAGCCCCTTCTGAAACCACAATAGGAGCAGGGCTCCCTTGTTTGGAAATGGCATCCCTTATAATCCTCATGGGGCACAGAAAGTTAAATGGCACTACATCTTTAGCCAACTGAGCCTCCATTCTTGACACATTCTCCTTTGTCTTGCTTGAAATGGCCTCTATCCATGGATGAGACTTCCCCAAGCAAAAAGGGTCATCCTTAATCTCCTTATTGATAATTTCCAAAACCTTTTTGGCATCACCAACCAATCCCACTTGTGGTTTCCTGAGCTCTATCTCTTCCTCACAAACATCAACCAGAATGAATTTGACATCGCTGGACCACTTTGGTGGCTCTCCAAAGTGCAACAACCAATTGAGCCGAGCACCAACAACAAGAGCAACATCGCACTTACCAATAGCAAGCGACCTAGCTGCAGTTGCAGCAAGCTCATGAGTATCAGGCAACAAACCTTTTCCCATTGGAGTAGGCAGAAATGGGATTCCGGTACTCTCCACCAGCTTCTTCAAAGCTTCCTCAGCTCGCGCAAAGGCCGCTCCTTTACCGCACACGATCAGTGGCCTCTGCGCATTTCTCAGCAGCGACACTACCTTCTCGATCTCCGAACTGGGTACGCTCTCAATCGCCTCCGGCTTCCTCAAATTATCCGCCTCAGCGATCAATTTCTCAGCCGCCTCCTCCGAAATAGTCTGATGCAACACGTCCGTCGGAAGATCCAAGTAGCACCCACCGGGGCGACCCGAGACGGCCCAATCGAGAACCTGGCGCACGCAATTGGGTATTTCCGTAATATCCTTGGCCTTGAGGGAGAATTTGGCGAAGGGTTTCACGGCGGCGATCTGATCGAGCTCCTGGAAGTCACCGCGGCCGAAATCTTTCTGATCGCAGGATCCCGAGATCATGACCATGGGCCAGCCGTTGGCCATGGCGTTGGAGAGGCCGGCGAGGCCGTGCACGCAGCCGGGCCCAGAGACGGTGAGGAGAAGCCCGGGACGGCCGGTGAGGTAACCGTAGGCGGAGGCGGCGTATCCAGCGGATTGCTCGTTATGGAAGGCGATGAAGCGGATGCCGAGAGAGACGGCGCGCGTGGCGAGGGAGGTGACGGGGATGCCCACAACTCCGAACATGCGGTCGACGCCGAAGCGAGAGAAAGCCAGTGCCGCGAGCACGTTGCCGTCGACGGGTTTAGTTTGGTCGGTAACTGCCATCGGAGCTGACAACTCGCAGTGCCGTCTAGTTTTCGATGTGCTGCTGCAAATGAAAGTGATACACAGCGAGTGCCCAAATCTACAGTCACATATAGCCATCCCATAAGGGGTATTTTTGTCTTTTGACCCAAAATAAGTGTTCGAAATATTTTCAGAGAGATTCAAGAAAAATAGCACCCTCTAATTGACTTTTTCTAATACATCTACAATACCTCAAACAAACAAAAAAGACATGTACAATTTTATCACATTTAAATTGCTTACAAAAATACTACCATTATATGATATATTTGTGATAATATGTGCAGTGGACCCGTAGAGGGCGAATTCTGCAGCGGCAAGTTAACAAAAATGACTGTAGAAGAACAAGGTGAGATGGAGAGGATCAGGGATTGCTTAAATGCCATTTCTAAAGTAATGTCAAGAGACAACCCTTTTTTACGTTTCTCCCATGTTTTATTTCAGAACTAAAGACGGTAAATCATCTAATAAGACTCAAAATTATTTGGGTTTCGATCGACTCAAAAAAAAAAGTTGTTGGATTGGACTCGGCTTTAAATGAATCAATAGCAATGTGATTTTAGTTCAAAAAAATATATATACAATGAATTTTAAGACCGGTCGGTTAATTTTGGATTGAAAAACTTAAATGTGCTGATCAATCAGTATCTAATTTTTTTGACGGTTTACAATTATTCAATTCTTGGTGCATATCGTGTTCTGAACATGCCCTCCTAAAACACCATTGTCTGTTATTTTCTTTTTACATGTTATGATCTATTTAAGGTAAGCACGAAACAGTCCATCAACGATCTTCGCCGTTAACTTCACTTACACTAGAAAAAAAAAATCCTCTCTCTTTCCCTTCTCAACCCTAACCAGCTGCCACCTTACCCTGCCTTTGTCGTTGACGGCCATGGCTCCAGCCATGGCTGTTATTGGCCTCACCCGTCTCTCCTTCATTTCCCCTTCTTCTCATTTCTTTCCCCTTCTTTGTTCGTCTTCTTCGCTCCAGATCTAAAGCCTCGGCTGCATCTTCGCTGGGGAAGGTTTGTGGGTGTGGTTGGTGAGTTGGCCGACCGGACTTGGGTTGTTGTTGCTCTTTCGTCGGAGGGGCTTGTTTGCAGCTGCTCGGGTTTACCGTTTTCGAGCCTAGTCTTCCCGAAGCTTCAGTGGGTTTAGGTGGTCGTTGTTGCCGGAGCTCCTGCTCGCCGAAAGTTGTAGTGGCTGAAGCTCGCCTGGCCGTGTTGTTGTTGTTTCTTGCCGGATGCTGCTTGCCAAAGGGGGCCCGTGGGGTTTTCAGAGGCTCGGGTCAAGGTTAGGCTCGAGTCCGGGCTAGGTTTGGGTCTGGACTCGGCCTGGGGCTAGGCCTGTTCCGGGTCTGGGCTTGCTCTGGGCCCGTTTTGGTTGATGAAAGATCCGACTTGTTCGTTCTTCACTCGATGTGGGACTACTTTCTCGACCGTCCGGGTGGTGGATTGCAGCGGATTTATCTGTCAGTCGTTTCCGGCTTCTTCCTCGCTCTTTTTTGTGTTGCTTTGGCGTCTCAGATCAAATCCTGAGTGGGACACATTTCTCGACCTCTATGGTTTTGATCGTTGAGGATCTGCTTGAGTCGTGTCCCGTTGGCTGTGGTGGTGTTGGCCCCTAGTTCTTTGAAGGCTTTTCCGATGCAGCTCCATCTCGGGTGATGGAAGTGTCAGCTTTGCTGTTCACCGGACCTGTTCGAAGCGTTTCTTCTTGTGGATTCATTGTGCATCTGGACTGGTCCCTTGTCACCGCGGATGGTAAGGTTTTTGTCTCACCTTAATATTTTCCCATGGCTTGTTGGTAATCTGCTCATCCTTAGGTTTAGGCTCGTTTCGATCTCCGTTGTATCCCTAACCATTTTTTTGGGGGGGGGGGGGGGGGGGGGGGGGGGGGGGGGGTCAGTCTTTAGGTGTTGGCCTCTAACGGGTACAACTAGGTCTGTAGACCTTGAAAATCTTCGAGTCCTACATCTTTGAGTTTTGAGTTTCGGTGATGATTCATCGGATTATTTCTGCCGATCAGCGATGTTGGTCACCGGCGTGTCGGTGCCTTTAAACTATATGAGTTTGGGAACCGATGAGATACAATTTTCTCCTCAAGTTCGGGTAAGGTTTTGTGTGGTTTCTTGGTGGACGGCTTGATTTTTTTGAGCTTCATGGTTGGAAAATCTGGGTAGTAGACCTCTTTTTTATGGGCTTCATGGTTGCTACATCCGGGTTCTAGACTCTTTTTTAGTCTTTTTGTTTTGAGCTTAGTTGATTATCATATTGGGTTTTGAGACCTTTGTCCCCCCTTGTTGGGTTTGTATTCACTACTCTCGTATTGGGATGTCGAGGTTCTTTGTTTAGGAACGCTCTTACATGTAACACATTACTCCCCTAGTTGGGACTCTCTTGAGGCTGAGTCGACAGGTCAGCGCTCGGTACACTCACAGGTCTGTAACTGGGCCTTTCTATATACTTCTTTTCTACCTCTGAAGAGGTTTAATTTAAATTTGCATTCGCTGATAAAAAAATAAGTAAGCACGAAAGTCTTTAGGTGTTGGCCTCTAACGGGTACAACTAGGTCTGTAGACCTTGAAAATCTTCGAGTCCTACATCTTTGAGTTTTGAGTTTCGGTGATGATTCATCGGATTATTTCTGCCGATCAGCGATGTTGGTCACCGGCGTGTCGGTGCCTTTAAACTATATGAGTTTGGGAACCGATGAGATACAATTTTCTCCTCAAGTTCGGGTAAGGTTTTGTGTGGTTTCTTGGTGGACGGCTTGATTTTTTTGAGCTTCATGGTTGGAAAATCTGGGTAGTAGACCTCTTTTTTATGGGCTTCATGGTTGCTACATCCGGGTTCTAGACTCTTTTTTAGTCTTTTTGTTTTGAGCTTAGTTGATTATCATATTGGGTTTTGAGACCTTTGTCCCCCCTTGTTGGGTTTGTATTCACTACTCTCGTATTGGGATGTCGAGGTTCTTTGTTTAGGAACGCTCTTACATGTAACACATTACTCCCCTAGTTGGGACTCTCTTGAGGCTGAGTCGACAGGTCAGCGCTCGGTACACTCACAGGTCTGTAACTGGGCCTTTCTATATACTTCTTTTCTACCTCTGAAGAGGTTTAATTTAAATTTGCATTCGCTGATAAAAAAATAAGTAAGCACGAAAGTCTAGTTTTAAAAATATAATTGTTGAGAGAAGCAATAAAAATATTCATAATTAAATAAGTTATTATAAATGTTAAACTTTTAAAATATTATTGATATTCTTGATTTTCAATAAAATGAGAGCATCAATTTATATAACTATTAATTTTATATTAAATAAAAAATGAATACTAAGAAACAAAAGTAAGTAAAAATAAGAAATACTTGTAAACGAAAATAAACCCAACTATAGTATAAAGAAAATATTAAACAGACCTGGATCCCAAATTATTTAAATATGAAAAATTCATCAAAATATAACAAGTCGGGTATGGAGGTGTATGCACATGTTGTGATAACTCAATCCACAAACGACCATTCAGTTTTCATATTTTTTTAATGGGAAAACGTTGTTTCCTAACCTTCTTTGACCTTTAATTATTACTTCCTAACTAAGGTCGACCTATCGAGACATTTCCTAACTTCAAAGGTCGCAAAATTTACATGAATCAACATAAAGGTAGTAGTTTGTTACAAAACGTAGTATAAAGGTGGTATTTTTTTTACAAGGAAATCTACTTTTTCATGCTTATTTTACACGTGATTGGTACTTTTTGTAAACGTGTACCACCTTTGTGTTAGGATCTATCACAAAAGGTCGGCCTTATTTAGAAATTACAAATGACCTTTCTGATGGGTTAAGAATCGACGTTAACCCTTTTTAATCCACATACTGAAGCATAATCTTTGTGTGGACCATATAAGTTCTAATTGATCCGTTCCGAATGAATCTATCATTTATGGTTAAATTTACACACATGGTGTCAAATACCTACATTGATCAGTTTTAGATCGGATTTCTAAATGTATGTTATGGATAAGAAAGTACAAAATGAGTTTTGTATTTACAATTTGTTCTTGTAGTCCGTCGTTAATCTAAATATGAATGACCTCCTACTCTACCTTATAGGTCGTGAATGTTAGAGCATGTACATTGATGAGGTTCGAGTTTGGGGTATAGTGCTGATTGTGTAGAATAGTGAATATAAACCTCTTAAATAAACTATTTTCCATAGCGGTGAAGTTCACTGTGGGGTTTATGGTTCTAAATGTATGCTGAATTAATGTTTTGTTGAATTTATTAAATTCCGATTTAAACTAGTAAATACTTAAGAAAATTGAAATTTATTTAACAAAATTAATTATTAATAAAATAAAGTAACTTAATGAATTGAAATTGTATATTTTATTCATCCCCAAATAATACAACAAAAAACACATTGACAAGACCATTCTTACAAAAAAAACTTTGTCAATCGTCTGATTCGTAAGTCACTTGAAGGCAATTCCATATGAGTTCAACAATATCATCTTGGGGTTGCTGGTGTATGTTATCATTTGCCACCTTGTTTCGATCCGCCACGTGCCATCGTTCGATTGCAGTCCAATCAGGTATTTTCGCAGGGGCTTCGTAATAAAAATCTTCATCTCCTTGTTCGTATCGGTCGCGTTCATCTTCTACAATCATGTTGTGTAAAATTATACAGGTGTGCATGATATTATCCAAAGCACTCATGCTCCAAAGACGAGCGGGCCAGGATATTATGTGTCACCGTGCTTGGAGGACTCCAAAAGCTAGTTCAACAATTTTCCGGAAACTTTCTTGGACTTTAGCAAACAATTTGTGTTTGCATGTAGCGTGATGGGAATGTCGTCAACTAAATAATAAGGTCGGTCGTAACGATGCCAGTTGATCTCGAAATCCACGACAAAGTCAGGGCCGACAAGGGCGTCTTTGAATAAATGTATGGCATTGAGAATGTTGATATCATTATTCGAGCCAACCATTCCAAAACCCGAATGCCGAATCCACACATTACAGGACGCTACAATTTCAAGCATTATAGTTGGACCCCCGTGTTGATATCCCTGGCCAAAGTGGCCTTGCAATGCAGTTGGGAAATTCTTCCACTCCCAATCATGTCGGGGACCCCTCACATGTATCCCGGTTCCAAGTATTGAGTCAAGTCCTCCGTAGTTGGTTTACGCTCGTACTCATCCATAAAAACCTCAACAATGGACTTGTCGAACCGGGATGCATGTTCGAGTATGGTACTTACCCTAAGTCGAAGGGATTCGTCCAACTAATCAATCGAGGACCTGTACGCTAGCATTCGTATCACGACGATGCATTTTTGGCGCGTTGATAACCTCATGCGTCTTGCACCGTCCCTCTTCTAAACGAAGTAATCTTCATGCTCCGCTACCTTTTACATCACCCGAAGAAAAAGTGGTCGGTTCATACGGAATCGATGCCTAAACATCTCAGACCCATAATTGGGGTTTTCAACAAAATAATCCCGCATTAGGTCGTGGCCTTCGGCACGACCTCTGTTAATCTCTCTTCAGGAAGGTTCCTCACTTTCGACCCTTCGCTTCATTGTGTTGATCCTTGGCATTGTTTTCTGTATCGCTCTCTCAGCCCTTCGCCGAATTCGTTCCCCAATTGCACGAACGTTGGCTACGTACTCATCCATAGCTCGAACAAACAAACTACTTGTGGGAGGTGGATTTTTAGAGAGAAAGTTGAGGATGAGTAGAATATGTTGATGGTTTGATGAATGAGATGGGAGATATTTATAGATAGGGAAAATTTATTTTTAAGGTTAATTTTTTTTTAATTAAAAATATGTTACCGTTTCAGACTGTTGAAGCCAACGACTTGATTTTTTTTCACCTCAACACTACGTGGCGTTTCCCTATTGGCTAGTCGGCGACTCGTAAGTCGCAACTCATAGTTTACGTTTGTGAACCGCAAATTACAACTCGTGGTTTAATACGCCGGAACCACACATGTCATATACTATAGCGTGCGACTAGTACATTTCATTAACCCACGAGTCGGATTGTGAATCGCAACGTTAGAGCACACACAACGAGCCGGCCCTGAGGCCCGACCCTCGTGTTTGCGGTATGCGGGACGCGGGCCGTTCCATTGTGGGATGGTTTTTACGCGGCCCGCAAACACGCGGGCCGGGCCGCATGCCTCACCCCTCGTCCCACGGACGCGGGCCGGGCGCGCGTCCCTCGCTCGCTCTCGTCCTCTTGCGTGGTGACACGTGTCCCTGCAATGAAAAAAAAATCCGACCGTTTGAAAACGGTCGGTAACAACTATTTTTTTTAAATTAAATTTAAAACAATTTAAACCCTATAAATACCCCAATCCCAAACTCATTTTTTTCACACCTATTCTCCAATTTCACTATTCCATTCCCACATTCTACTCTCTCATTTCCAAAATGTCGGACGACGATGTTCCGACTTATGAGGAGATGGCAGCCCAATTCCCGACATATGAGGAGATGGCAGTCCAATTGCCGACATATGAGGACGTGGCAGCCCAAATGCGAGCAGTTGAGCAACGAGTCCGGCGGAGGTTTGAGAGAAGCATGCAGCGAGCAATGCCAAGGATTGAGAGGGCCGCTCGTGGGGAACCAATGAGACGAGAGATTAACAGAGGTCGTGCTGAAGCCCACGACCAATTAATGAGGTACTATTTTGTAGATCATCCCATATATGGCCCAGATATGTTTAGGCGTCGGTTCCGTATGTGCAAACCACTTTTTCAACGCATTATGGACAAGGTCAAGGAACACGACAATTACTTCGTTCAGAAGCCCGATGCGGCCTCACGGTTGGGCTTATAAACGGAACAGAAGTGCACCGCCGCGATGCGGATGCTTGCGTATGGGTGCTCGGCCGATTCATTGGACGAAACTCTGCACATTGGGGTAAGCACCATAATTATATGTTTACGTAAGTTTTGCAAGGCCGTCATTGAGGTATTCGGAGCCGAGTATGAGCGTACACCCACACCGACTGACATGGAGCGCTTACTCCGAGAAGGGTACAACCGAGGGTTTCCCGGAATGGCAGGGAGTCTTGACTACATGCATTGGAAGTGGAAGAATTTCCCACTCGAAGACCAGGGAGCCCATGGACGGGGAAGTCATCACGGGGAGAAGACAATTATGCTTGAAGCTGTAGCGTCCCGTGATTTATGGATTTGGTATGCGTTTTTCGGGATGGCTGACTCGAACAACGACATCAACGTCCTCAACAACAACCACTTATTCTAAGACGCTTACTACGACCGTGAGCTGGGAGTGGAGTACGTTATCAACGACCATCAGTACGACCGACCTTATTACTTGGTGGACGGTATTTACCCAACATGGGCACGATTCGTGAAGACTATTCGGCATCCCTAAGAGCCCAAAGAGAAGTTGTTTGCTAAATGCCAAGAAGGTGCTCGGAAAGATATTGAAAGGGCTTTTGGAGTACTTCAAGCAAGGTGACACATCATTTCCCGTCCCGCTCGTACTTGGAGCAAACACACTTTGGCTGATATCATGCACACTTGCATCATTCTACACAACATGATTGTAGAGGATGAGCGCGACCGGTACGAGTATGGGGATGACGAGTTGTTGTACGAACAACCTCCAGAAATGCCGAATTGGACACCACCGGAACGATGACACCAAGGCGGGCCATTGGCATACCATCAACTAGTGGATTGTCAACAAAGTGTCACAAATCATCAGACTCACAGACAACTACAAAATGATCTTATTGAGCACTTATAGGGTCTATATGTAGCTGGTTTCCGTGACGACGAGTAGCCGTTTGTACTCTTGGAGCTGGTTTTTGGGTTGTATTAAAAGGGGATGAATAAAATTTCAAGTTCATTTTTATTCGTGTTAAATTTATTTATTATTTATTTATTGTCATTAATTATTTTTTTCACATTTGTTTATATTTTATATAATTTAAACGGTTTCTGATAAATAATTAAATAAAACAACAAAATATCAATTAGTTAACAACTCAGCATCCAGTCAGCACAAGAGGCTCAGCATTAGGGACTCACTCTGAGCCTTATTGCAAAACATCCGCTACTCTGAGTTCCTTTTGTTCAATCAACCCAAAAAATTTCGGATCAAAGTTTCATCAAGAACCTTTCTATTGTACATGCTCCTGCAGATGCTCTTCAGATGTCTTTCACCAAACTCATTCCCATGTTCCTCATAAATTTGAGAAATTTTGCAATCCCCTGTGGTGCGAGGCTTAACTGGGGGAGGAGTTGGGTGGGATTTGAGTGGACGAAATTGACCTTGGATGAAGCGAAGTTGTTATCGAATTCACCGGTCGTTGTTGGGTAGTGGAGGGTCCAGAAAAACTTTGCCCAATGGTTGCCTCACACGTACCGACCACGAATTGTGATTCACTTTATGTTCACGTGTGGCTCGGTGCCACCTGTCAAGAATGAATATCCAAATTGCTTTCTCCCTTTATATTTGCTTCACATTTTAGTTTCGCATCAATAGGTCCACTTAACACCAATACGATAATAGCATATATCTTTAACCTTCTCTTTTAACACCATTTCAGGATATACAGCAAAATTAACCTTGATTTTCATCAACAGATTTAAAATTTGTCTGATAACAATCTATATACGCTATCCAACATTTCGTAGGGTCATATTGGTTTTAAAGACTATTTTTTTTATTATTATGTTAGAGTAACTACAGTAGGACCGTCTCGTTTCGTTAATTATGTAGAAATCCTTCGAAAGATGGGTCGAATCCCTAAAAATGGTCGATTGCCAGTCCAATATTACGAGCCAAATCGTTAGTGAATTCGTAGACGCTGACAATCTACAGATTCGACGTAAAAAAAGGCCCCACTGAATCGTTGATTGCCGAATCGTAAGGTGACAAGCGACGAGGCAAGTAAACATAGTTATAACCGAAAGTTAACATCGTCTATAAATAACTGTCAACGGTTTCGTTTTACTTCACCCCAAAACCGATTCTTCAGCTTTGTTTCTTCTACTCCGACGTTTTCTTTCGGTCTAGTACAATCTCTGACGGAAGCAATTGCATAAAAAACATGAAGCACACCGATAGAATATCCATATTTGTGATTCGTTTTTTGTTACGAGCATATTCTGATGAGTTATCAATATTGGGCTACAAATTAGTTGGGCTTTAATCTGTAAGAACCGCCATCGGTCGATCCCTGTCGAACCGGAGGTTTTCGGCGAGAGTTGACTCTTTGCCAGAAAAGTCAACTGATGACTCAGGGAGTCATTCGAGACCTTTCCGGGGCCCAAAAAGCTTAGCCGTCGTTACATTTAGCTTAGTTTGGCCGTTTCCTTTCAAATGACTGTAAAATTGGAAAAGTCAACTTTCAGTCTTTTTTGGTCAAACCTTAATCCTAAACGAATTAATTAAACTTGTGCTGGATTTTCCTAAGAGGAGGGGTGGTCCCCACATGGACAAGTGTCAAATGTGGCTTGGATGAGAAGAAACAAGGTAGGAAGGACCATTATGCCCCCAAACTTAAACTTATACAAAGGAGGGCAAATGGGTAACTACAAGATGGTCTTTTAAGGGTTTGGAAGCAACAATTTCAGCATACTTACTCTAGTTGGCCGAAAATGAGGAGAGAAGAGAGGCTTAGAAGCTTGAGGAGGAAGAAAGAGAGAAAATGTTTGATTTTTTTTGGGTTTGATTCTACTCAAAGTTCATCAACAACACTTGATTCTTCATCTCCTCTCTATTTCCAAGGTGAGCATCCCATCCTTTTTCGTTTTTTGATGTTTTGGGTTCATGGATTTTGAAGAGAAATGATGAACTTGGATTAGGTATTTGAAGTTTGATGATGGATGTTGATTTTGGAGAGAAAATGAGTGGTAGATGATGTTTCTAATTTGATTTGTGGAAGTTTTGATGAAAACCCATGATGGGTATTGGATTATTGACGAATTTGGAGCTGTTTTGGAGGTTTGGGAAGGTCAAAAATGGAGTTTTGGAGTTAATTTCGTGAAAACCCGAGGCTGGAGGAAGAAGAAGGTGAACAGTGCCAGACCCGTCATGGATCCGTGACGGGAACCGTGGCGGGAGACGTCACAGCTCCGTGAGGGAGACCGTGACGACGCCAGTCACGGCTCCGTGAGGAGAAACGTGACGGCGTGGGCCACGGATCCGTGACCAGATCCGAGGCGTAGTCCATCAAGGCTCCGTGACCAGAACCGTGACATACCTGTTTTGGGCCTTTGGGGCCCATTTTGTTGGATTTCGAGTAATTGGAACGGTTATCTATAACCGGGTCCTTTTGGGGTTAATTGTGAATGTTTTCCTTTGTAAACCTTTGTGAATTACTCTTAATTCACGACTTGTTTTGTGATCCAAGACCTTGGACCCGAGCGTGACGGAGGAGGAGTCACTTGGATTCCGTGAAGTGGAGGAGGAAGCGAGCCAGGTCGTCAGCAGCTAGGAGTTGAGAGTTGTTTACTTTTGAGGTAGGGAAAGTAGCGAATACCGGTTTAATTACGGAAAGTTACTGGTATGCCTTTAAGATAATAATAATAACCGGAAAGGTCCTAGTTTGCATATAGAATGTGATTCACTAGAATAACCGCTTTCAATTACGATAATAAATGGAAGAGTCTTAGTTTGCATATAGGATGTGATTCACTAGAATAATCGCTTTCAATTCTTGGGAAATTGCCATGCTGGTAGAATGGCCATGTCGAGCCTTAGGGTTGCGTGTTGATTGTGATGCCATGATCTATGATTGAGATGCATGATACTTGTTGTAGCCGTTGATTGAGAGTCATAATAAGATATACTCGGTGTAGCATGTTGTTGCCATGTTTGGGCAAGTGTGCCATGCGTGGTGTAATGTGAATCATTGATTGTGATATGATCGAGTGTGTGATAGACCGATAAGTGTGTTATGGTAAGTTGACTCGGTTGGTATACCGTGGTCGAACTATGGCATTGTGATGCGCGTTATTCTCTTGATGTGTGTTCCAAGAGGAGGTGTGACCGGTATGATACCTAACCTGAAAGGGTAAGCCGGTGTAGGGTATCGAGGACGAGGATGGTGTGACCATTACCCCGATGCTATGTGGTCCGGGAAGGCATACGACCGAGGTATGTGCCGGTCTGTTATGCTTGAGGCCTCGAGTCTAGTGACGGGAAGACATCCGACTGATTGTATTGCCGGTCAGGCATGTTACCCCGAGTCTCCGTGATGGGAAGATGTCGGGACCGATGCTCCGTGTTCCGGTACGATATAAATGGGACGGGTTGTGATAGCCGGTGATGTTGGGAACGGTTGTACTAAGTTATGTGTTCTTCTGCTGTGTGTTCTGTGCGTGCTAGTCGGCTATGTGCGTGGTTTCATATGTGATTGTGGTCTTGCGAGAATGATTGGTGGTTGGTACTTGTCCCGTGGGCGTTGTTGATAGTTATGCTTTGCTAGTATGCCCTAATTGGGCGGTTACTCGTGGTGGTGAACTGATGTTCATAACCTTAACTACTTTTTCTATTGAGCGAAAGCTCACCCCTTACCTTGTTGTGTCTCAGGTCTTGAGCGGGATTTGTACTAGCTGGATGCTCGATGCTTGGGAGCTAGCGAGGGTCCTAGGCTAGCTTGTCTAGAGACGTACAGTTACTTTTAACCGAACCTTTATTTACTGTGTTTTATGAGCTGTTGACTCATTTTATCATAGTTATGGATTTCAGAGTATTATCTTTAAAACTTATAACCGTTCAAATTGCTTTATTTATTATTTCTTTAAGTTCACGTCTCGAATCCGGTCAAAACCGGATTTGGGGCGTGACATAATCTATCTGAGTGGGCTTTGTTAAGTGGGCTACTCAAGCCTTGTTAGTTAAAATTAGTTGATGTACTTCTTTATTTGTCCCTTGTATACAAAAAGAAGAGGATGAATGAAAGTAGCAGGTTTTACCTCATTAGACAAAACATTACTCTCTCCCTTTCTTCTCCTTCTCTCTCTACTCCTTCTCTTTTTTCTTCTCTTCTCCTTTCATATACAGGAACCCTAAATTCTATCAATTTTCTCATACACTCCATTTAGAGTGTATCATTGGTACCAGAGCCTCTTTCTAGGCAACCTGATGACTGGAATTTGTTTTCCTTCAACTTTAAATATGGAGCTTCAAGGCATCAATGAATCACTTGTTGGTGTTAGGGTTCAAATGGATGAAGTTATTGACATGCTAAAGGGCTTGCTTTCAAGATTACCAGACCCACCGAGTAAGTTATATGTAGCACCTTCATCCTCTTTGGTCTCTACTGCAAGTTTGGGTGAAGACTCAGTTAGAAAATCAGAGATCGTTCTTGTTGATTCTGAGTCTGAGAGTGAAGTTGCAACTCAAGAAGTGACTGAATTCGACAAAGTCTCTAAAGGGGTTTCAGATTATTGTCCGATTCTCACCTGGGTAATGCATATTTCGGGTGACCCCAAGGTGTTCGATGCAATGCCAACATCACAAATGGTGAACCATATTAAGGTATGCTCAATACCATTCGTATTACAGTCTCTAGATACACTTGTAGATGGTCTTGGAATGGTTATTTGGCCTACTGGAGTTGGCACATCTCTCATTCTTGGACATGGAAAATTTTCTAATGTACGGAGTTCTCTTTCTAATACTTACTATGATGTTGTGGACTCAATGTCAATAAATTCTGTTGTGGTTCCATGGGAACAACTATAATTTGGTGCAAAAAATTTCAATAGGTTTGTAGTGGCATCAGTGACAGTTGAAGCAGTGGCTGTTATTCATGGGTTTTCTTGTAAGGTTAAGGTGGGTGTATGCATAAAGCAACTAATTACATTTAGAAACGAAGATTTTGAATGGGTACATGATATGAAGATTGATGAAGATGTACTAGTGATGACCTGGGATTTGATGCGTGTGGGAATGAATAGTTCAGTTTACACCCATTTTGGAGTGCATCAGGCTGGAATGAGTCTATACATTTTGCGTGTGGGAATGAACAGTTCAGTTTACACCCATTTTGGAGTGCATCAGGCTAGAATGAGTCTATACATTTTGCTATATGGGGTTCCTCTACTTTGGGTAGATACTGAACGAGGTGTTTCTCTATCAATCTTGAGGGGAGTAATTGATTTCAAAAGGAAACCTTGGCATCAATTTATAAAGAGTGCTAAAAGCCTTATTCAAAAAATGTTGGATCTTGATCCCAAGAAGTGTCTGACTGCTCAACAAGTGCTTGAACATCCATGGTTACAAAATGAAAACAAAGCTCTATATGCCCCACTAGGAGATATTGCGAGGACCAGGCTTAAGCACTTCTCTATTTTGAACAAATTTAAAAAGAGAGCTCTATGTGTAATTGTTCAACACTTGTCTGTTGAAGAGGTAGAAGTGATTAGAGACATGTTTGTTTTGATGAACACGGATAATGATGGGAAAATAACATTTTGGGAATTAAGAGTCGGACTTCGCAAGGTTGGTTCGCAACTAGCTGATCTTGAAATTAAAATGTTGATGGAAGTAGCTGATATTGATGGGAATGAAGTACTTGATTATTGGGAGTTTGTAGCAATGACTATTCACTTGCAGAAGATGGAGAATGATGACCACTTCCGCAGAGCATTTGTATTTTTTGACAAAAATGGCAGCAGAATTATTGAGTTGGATGAGCTACAATAAGCCTTAGCTGATGAATTGAGTGTAACTGACAGTGATGAGCTCAAAGACATCATGTGTGGGGTCGAGATTGACAGGGATAAGCAAATCATTTATGAGGAGTTGGTGGCTATGATGAAAGCTAAGACGTGTTTTGGCTTGGTTGAGGTATGCTCACTCCCATTCATTTCCTATTCGCTGATTCTAGCTTCACAGTCTACTGAATTTGAAATATGTCCTATTGGTATTGATTATATATTATGCTTCTATCAAGAAATGAGTTATAGAAACACCCGTGGGCTAAGTGGTGATTTAGATGATAAAGTAACGAATGATGATATGTGGCAGTCACCCCTTCAAAATGCTGAAAATTTTGAGTATGTTCTTTTGAGTATGGTTGGGAAAGGGAATTTGTTTAAGAGGACCCATGATTGCAAGACTTCAACTCTGATACTATTCCATATGGGTACAAATGAGTTATTATCCTTACACGTTGATTTATATGATCGGGTTGCACAAATCTCGGAGGGTAGTTTCCTTGCTCGGATCAGAATTAAATATGTTTTTAAGCCATAAAGCGGGCAGTGAGGAATTTTTTTCCATTGGAAATTCAATCCTGATAGTCATATTTATCACTTATATTGGTGGAGTTCTTTCCTCTAAGGAATTAGTGCAAGGATGGTCCGGTTTTGGGTTAACCAAAGGAATCATATTTCCAACCCTCACACATAATTCTCTACTGCAATTTATGTTAACATTATGGACATCAAGTACATCAATACATGGTCAGGGGATGGACAACACAAGGCCTCGGCAAATTCAAGGCCACCAATGCTATTACAGTTATGAGAGACACCTTAAAGATTATAATCTTCAACTCCAAACCACAGTAGAGGATGGGTTTTCTGGAATGAAGAACTGGACTTCAAGATTAAGTCGTGCATTGGAGCGGTAGATGGTTGGTTGGATCTGGGAGATAGAGAATGTGAATGAATCTGGGTCCATGGGTTTTGAAGAATTGCAGTCATTGAGCTTTCCCATTCTCCTGTACCCTGGCTCCTTATCACGTTGGGTCATTGCTTCACACCAATTCCAACTTGTTGTGAGTGTATCTAATTGTTTGGCAACTCAGGTTACCATGAAAAGAGAGGTTGAGAAGCAGCTTGTTCACATGAAGTCCCTGGATACAATTGGCCAAAGAACTTCACATTATGGAGGTATCACAGAGAATAGATGGACTGGTAAAGCTCATTTTTGGGACAATAGTTGCAAGGAAGAAGACAAAAACAAGAAAAGGAGACAAGTTTATCTGAAAGGTTATGATATGGAAGGGAAAGCTGCAAGAGCTTATGATCTCGCTGCATTCAGGTATTGGGGGCCTCCAACCCATATCAATTTTTCATTGGAAAATTATGAGCTAGAACTAGAGGAAATGAAGAATATGGATGTTTCTGAAACACAATATGTTGTGGATTTGATCGAGCGTACACTCACTACTCTTATTCTGAGGGTGTTGTATGTTTTGAAACAAGAACATGAGATGTTGTGTAGGGGTGAAAATGGGAAACCAAACATCAGATTCGTGATTCATGAGGTGTTTAATTGTACTGATTTGTTCTCCGTCTTCAATGGGCTGAATCGGATTCTTGAGGACAAGAATCATTTGAAGGAGAGGGTAATGTTACGAGCATATTCTGATGAGTTATCAATATTGAGCTACAAATTAGTTGGGCTTTAATCTATCCGAGTGGGCTTTGTTAAGTGGGCTACTCAAGCCTTGTTAGTTAAAATTAGTTGTTGTACTTTTTTATTTGTCCCTTGTATAGAAAAGGAAGAGGATGAATGAAAGTAGCAGTTTTTACCTCATTAGACAAAACATTACTCTCTCCCTTTCTTCTCCTTCTCTCTCTACTCCTTCTCTTTCTTCTTCTCTTCTCCTTTCATATACAGGTTCCCTAAATTCTATCAATTTTCTCATACACTCCATTTAGAGTGTATCAGTTTTCCGGGCATGCACACCCGATTCTCCGGCTTCACACATGGCGTACCCCAACAACATGATCATGCCACCCAGATTCTCCCGCGAGTGAGATTACGTTCCCGATTCACAACACCACTCATGTGATCATAAGGAATATTTTTGAAATAAAGGTATGTCCCGTCTCGTGTGCATCCAACATTCACGGCCTCCCCCATGTAGTCGATCTCCACCACTTACCCGAGCTCCACAACGTACCTAGGATCCCACAAATATTTTGGCGCTACTAATTTTCAGGGGTCGATCTCTGGATACAGTCATTCGATGCCCGTTTTGGGAACCCGTCTCGGGAACCCGTTTCCTGACGTCGATCATATGAGTACGTGTCCCCCTGGCTAGATCGTCGTAGGCCGAACGAGCCCATGTACCGTAAGTGGTCACATTTGGAGGAAGAAGCCTTCCTGAGTACATGTCTGAATTACTCTAAGGAATCGATCCAAAGGGCGGATCAAACATGCCATTGTTTTTGGGAGAACATTAAGAAATACCTTTCCATCATTACTAGGAAAACCACTGAGATAGAGCGCACAACGAAGAGTTGCAAACAACATTGTAGCGTGACAAATAGGAAAGTGAAGATGTTTCAGGGATATTGGTCCAAGTTCAAGCACATCTACCAAAGCGATCGTTCCGACGTTCAGATCATGACCGACGTCGAGCAGGAGTATTTCGAGAATGATTTCTCCACCCATGGAAGCATTGATGGAATATGGTGAGAGGGAAGCTTTGTTGGAAGCATCGTTTTGAGAACGGGTTCTATACGACCAATAACGAGCTCATCGGTACCGGCAGGCGTTACACCCAAAGAGCATCTTTCATGAACACATCAACGCATGAGATGGTCATTTTAGCTGCCTTCGCTGAAGAGGCCGAGGCTACTTTCCCGAACTCGTACACGGTCGTCAGCCTAAGGGCCAAAAGGCGACAAAAGCGAGGAGGGAAAATGATAGGCCGACGTGACGCTCGACCTGAAGTAGGCCAAAAGCTTGACCAACATTGAGAAGAACCATTGAGAGTCATTGAGAGCATTAGAATCTCATGCGCGAGTTTTGCTTACACTCCAAGAAGTGGGTACCTCCAAAATGGACGTCAATGATTTGGCCACCCATAAGGCCTTTCTATGTGACATGACAAAGAGGATTAATGGGTGGTGTAATGTATTGTACTCATAATTATGTAATCCATTTTATGATGTATCCGTAGTCCCTGATTGTGAATTAATGAAGTTTATTTCACTCAGTTTATAACTTTGCTCCGAACTTTTCGGAAGCTAAAGTCTAGGGTAGCCGTGTCTTTTGAGGACGTGCAAAGGCGGCGCTGGTTTTTCTACAATCCAGTGTGGTGATTTACAGTGTGTGACGAGAGTTTTCTGTTGATCTCAAAGGCTTAGGAGCATGCCGCAGGAGAGGGTTCAGAGTAGGAACCTGGGGATCGACGACCTCGAGGAGTTGATCGGAGGAATCGTGATTGAAGATGAAGAGGAGGAGGTGTTCATTCCGGCGAGCGATTTGAACGCATGAGAGACTTACAAGTATGGTCTGTCCGGGAAGGTTCTGTCACGTAAGGGATTCAATAAGAAAATATTCAAGGAGATCGTGAAAAAGGTTTGGGACGAACCAGGTTTGAAGATCGAAACACTGGCACCTTCGGTCTATGGTTTCTTCTTCCCTGTTAGAGATAGGCTTATCAGAGAGTTTGAGTTTATTCAAACCTCTTAGATTATATTCTCTTGTATTTGAATTGATCTTATCTCATCTGTAATTATGTACAAATACAGAAGATTAATGAATACAGAGACACGGTTGAAATCCCAAAACTTTCTATGTGGTCTCCGGCCCATATGCAGATGTCCAGTCCTGCTATGGCCCACGTGTAGATGTCCAGTCCTACACGTGAGGGGTAGTGTTGAAGTGTGAGTCCCACATCGAAAGTATGTGGATAAATTGACCCCTTGATATACATCTTGATGTCTCCACCCATCAGTTCGAGCTTTTGGGTTGGATAGGGCTTTAAGATGGTATCAGAGCTGGTTCGGCCTACGGCCTATTTTTCGCCTCCACCCTGTGGTCTCCGGCCCATATGCAGATGTCCAGTCCTGCTATGGCCCACGTGTAGATGTCCAGTCCTACACGTGAGGGGGAGTGTTGAAGTGTGAGTCTCACATCGAAAGTATGTGGATAAATTGACCCCTTGATATACATCTTGATCTATCCACCCATCAGTTCGAGCTTTTGGGTTGGATAGGGCTTTTTCAAGTGGTATCAGAGCGGGTCGATGAGGGTACCCCGCACGAGAACTCAACATGGTAGATCGCTCAAGAAGACGGAGTGCCAAGCGCAAGGCGCTGAGCTGACGAGGTGATTGCCAACACGTAGGCACTGGGGTGCCGAGAAAACCACGGGGTCGTGTGCGTGTGCCGAGGTAGGCAATGCGCGAGGTAGCGCGGATTGGTGCAAGCCAGGGGCTTCCAACATGTAGGGCACCAGGATGCCTGAGTACGCCACGGACCGTTGGATGTGAAGGAGCGCAAGGTGCGCCAGTTGGCCGAGGGGACGTGCCGTCAGCAAGATGCAGACAAGAGATGGTCAAAGGCCAAAGGTTGAAGGTCCTCGCCGAGGACGGCGAGAGAATGGGTGCGGGAGAATGTCACGACCTTTTTGGCGACCCCCTTTGCCTACGGCCAGATTAGTGCGTTAACGACATCTTCTATGGTTTGCAGGTATGCCTCGTTCTTTCTTGAGGTGCGATAGTCCCTTGTCTTGAGTGTCTCAGATCGTTCTTCAACGGTAGGATGTGCCAAGTCCGCTGCGCATCATCCTCAAACGGCTGAACTCGGGCCCTTTGGGACCTCGCCAAGGGCTCGGTTGCCGGGCGCGCCTAGGGGACCGGGACGGGTCCTGCCGGGAGCTTTTGGGTTGGATAGGGATTTAACATGGTATCAGAGCTGGTTCGGTCTAAGGCCTGTTTGTCACCTCTACCTTGTGGTCTCCGGCCGATATGCAGATGTCCAGTCTTGCTATGGCCCACGTGTAGATGTCCAGTCCTACACGTGAGGGGGAGTGTTGAAGTTTGAGTCCCACATCGAAAGTGTGTGAATAAATTTACCCATTGATATACATCTTGATGCCTCCACCCATCAGTTCGAGCTTTTGGGTTGGATTGGGCTTTAACATGGTATCAGAGCCTGGTTCGGCCCACGGCCTGTTTGTCGCCTCCACCCTCTGGTCTCCGGCCCATATGCAGATGTCTAGTCCTGCTACGACCCACGTGTAGATCCTACACGTGAGGGGGAGTGTTGCAGCACATCGAAAGTGTGTGGATAAATTGACCTATTGATATACATCTTGGTGCCTCCACCCATCAGTTCGAGCTTTTACTATTGAAGTATAAGTCCCACATAGAAAGTGTATGGACAAATTGAACACTTGATAAGCATATTAGTGCCTCCACCCATCAGTTCAAGCTTTTGGGTTGGATTGGACTTTAATATGGTATCAGAGCTTGATTCCTCACGGACCCGGGTTCAAACCCTACTCTCTACAAAAATTCTAATTTATTCTCTATTTGTCAAAATTGCCCAAAATGGGCTAGCCCTTATCACTCTTCTCAATGGGCTCATCTTTCTCTTCTAAATAATTCACCTCCAAAACTCGTAAAAACGGGCTTGTCCGTGAGAGCGTGTGTTAGAATATAACTATAATTGGCCCTTCAACTATCAGCTTGAGCTTTTAGTTGAGTTGGTTCTCTAATATGGTATCAGAGCTGGTTCGGCCTAAGGCCTGTTTGTCACCTCCACTCTGTGGTCTCCGGCCCATATGCAGATGTCCAATCCTGCTATGGCCCACGTGTAGATGTTCATTCCTACACGTGAGGGGGAGTGTTGAAGTATAAGTCCCACATAGAAAGTGTATGGACAAATTGAACACTTGATAAGAATATTAGTGCCTCCACCCATCAGTTCGTGAATGTGAGATACTGAAGCGCCCCCGCAAGACTACGGTATAAAGTCGGATTCTCGTACGGGGAGCTGTCAGAGCTGCTAAGCTTGCCCTGAGTATCAACTGGAGTCGCTGAAGCAGAACAAGATGACATGCCGGCACGGTCTATAATGTCGGTGACATATTTCTGCTGAGAGAGAAATAAGCCACCAGGATGACGAGTCACTGCAATGCCCAAGAAGTACGACAGTGGGCCAAGATCCTTCATTGCAAACTCAGAACCGAGGCGAGACATGATATGAAGGCGAAGAGCCTCACTAGAGGATGCAAGGATGATGTCATCGACGTAGAGCAGTATGTAGGTAATGTCAGTACCATGGCGATAGATAAACAATGAATGATCAGACCTGCTATGAACAAAGCCACTGGTAGAAACAAAGTCAGTAAACCGCTGGTACCAAGCCCGAGGAGCCTGTTTGAGACCGTATAAAGAACGGTTCAATAGGCAAACATGATCTGGATGAGAGGTGCTGCGAAATCCAAGGGGCTGGTGCATGTAAACTGTCTCATTAAGGTTGCCATGTAAGAACACATTCTTGACATCCAGCTGATGAATGGACCAAGAACGAGATACTGCAATGCTGAGAACTGTGCGAATGGTCGAGGGCTTGACCACTGGACTGAAAGTCTCATCGCAATCCACGCCAACCTGTTGAGACCTACCATCACCAACAAGACGAGCCTTATACCGCTCAAAAGAACCATGAGATCGGGTTTTGTGGCGAAAAATCCACATAGACCGGATAACATTGACTCCCAAAGGACGTGGAACCAAAACCCACGTCTTATTATCAATCAAAGCATTAAACTCGTCCATCATAGCGAGTTTCCAATTAGGATCAAGTAGAGCATCTTTCGGGTTCTTGGGAACGGGTGACATGGATGAGGTGGAGTGAAGGTCAAATATGACTTTGGGTTTGGAGATACCAGACCTGCTTCGTGTGACCATGCGATGCTGGGGCACAGACAAAGCATAATCTGGATCAACAGCCGGAGGGGGAGGCTGGATATGGGCCTGGGTATGGGCCGGGGATGGAGCAAAGGTTGGCTCGGGCAGGTACTCGGCATGTCGGGGAGGTGGGCCAGGAGAAGGGGCATGGCTGGGGTCCACTGGAGAGGTGTTGTGCTGAGGAGGGGAAGGTATTGGGTCAGGCCTAGTAGAGAGGGCGGGCGGATCCAGATCATGGGAAGATGGATTAGGCCCATAAAATAAGTGGTGTCTGGTGGCTTTGGAAATGGGGTCGGATAAAAAATCATAGGTAGGTGATGTCGGGGTAAATCTAGACGCAAAGGGAAACACCGATTCGTCAAATAATACATGCCTCGATATAATAAATTTATTTGTTTGTAAATTAAAACATACCCTCGATGATTAGGAGGAAATCCGACAAAGACACATGGTGTAGACCGAGCCTGCAGTTTGTTAATTGTGGTAGATGGAAAAAGTGAAAAACACAAACAACCGAAAACACGCAGGTGAGAATAAGAAGGAACACGACGATAGAGAGCAAAAGTAGGAGACGAGAAATTAAGCAATTTAGACGGGAGAATATTGGACAAGTAAGTAGACATGGACAATGCATACTGCCAATAAGACGGGGGAATGGACGCATGAAGAAGTAGAGTACGAACCATGTTGTTGATACTTCTGATCTTGCGTTCTGCACGTCCATTCTGAGAGGAGGTATGTGGACACGAGAAACGGAACACCAATCCGGACGAATCACCAAATGCACGAAACGGAGAGTTGTCGAATTCCTTTCCATTATCACACTGAAAACTTTTTATAGAGACCCCAAATTGTGTAGAAACATGAGCACTAAATGAAAGAAATAACTTGAAAACATCAGATTTCTTGCCCAAAGGAAATGTCCAGACAAAATTAGTGAAATCATCAAGTAATATCAAATAATATTTATGACCAGATGTGCTCAAAATAGGAGATGTCCATAGATCAGCATGTACAATATCAAAAGGAGCATAAGTAACAGTCGTAGATGGTTGAAAAGGAAGCTTAACATGTTTACCAAGTACACATGACTGACAAACCGAATTAAAAGCATTCGTACAACCAATAAGTTTATTGCTACGAAGAGAATTAAACACCGGAGACCCCGGATGACCTAAACGAGAATGCCACAATCCTGTAGACACAGTTGCAGAAGCAGAGAAAGGAATTGACGAACGACACGAAACATTAGATGTGACAGGATACAAATCGCATGTGCTATTGCATCTTAAAACCAGATGTCCCGTCAGAAAATCCTTTACCGAAAAACCAAGGGGGTCAAATTTAATCGAGACATTATTATCACAAGTAAAACGGCGCACAGAAACTAAATTTTTTACAAGCTTAGGGGCATGGATAACATTGTTTAAGGTATATTGGGGGTGGGTGGTAAATAATGATGCTTGACCATAACCAGAAATAGGAATGTTATTTCCATCACCTACTATAACCGAACGAGGAGTGCTTGAATTAACATAAGATCGTAGAGTACCTGAATTCACAGTCATGTGGGAGGAAGCACCCGAATCCATGTACCATTGACTGTCAGGGGCATGCTGCATGGACAAATTTGCCATAGCCCAAGCGGGAGGCCCAGTCCAGTTGTATTGCTTGCCATTCCATGTCTGTGGAGACAGACTAGCCCACGAAGCATGCAGATGGGCGAGAGCTGCTACGGGAGCTTCCATGGGAGGACTAGCGACGTCCACGAGGGTCCGGAGCAGGAGCTCCATAGACGGTTGTGGCCGGATAAAATCTCGGGTCTGCCATTATTGCCGGGGAGAGACGCTGATGCAGAGATGGGGAATCACAGGTGCTGCGATATGTGGTTAACGCAGTTGCAGCTTGTGCAATATGGGCTTGTTGATGCAGCAATATGGGCTTGCTGAACTTGGGCTTTGTATGCGAGTGACTTTCACCAGCAACGACAACAAATATAGTTGCTGCAGATCTCACGGATTCGGCAGCAGCTCCAGCAACGTGAAGAACAGCAGCAGAGAGGAGCGGCTGGGGATCGTGATCGCAGAAGAAGTGGAAATCGCGGCTGAACTGGAGAATTTGGGCGATCGTAAGAATCGTGATCGCAGAAGAAGGGGAAATCGCGCTTCAGGTGCAGGTCGTCTACGATTGGATCGGAAGCCAAGTCGCGACTGTAAGTCCAAAATGCAACAATGGGCCTGGAAGAGGATACAGGCTTTACGGGCTTCAGATTCAGAAGTAAAAAACGTGATTACAGAATAGGAATCGCAGACGCGCGCGCGAACTCAGGTTGTAGAACTGGAACACGAGCAGCAGAAGAATCGCGAGGTGAAGAAAAGGAGAAGCGGAAGCGAAAATCAGATTCGATTTTGCTCTGATACCATGAAGGTTTTGGGATTTCAACCGTGTCTCTGTATTCTTTAATCTTCTGTATTTGTACATAATTACAGATGAGATAAGATCAATTCAAATACAAGAGAATATAATTTAAGAGGTTTGAATAAACTCAAACTCTCTGATAAGCCTATCTCTAACACAGGGTTTGGGCAGAGGAGTAAAGAGGTTGAGGATGCTAGCTCTCATAGAAATTTTTCTCTGGGACGATCCGAGGGTAATTGGAGGAGCCAAAGAGCTCCAATGGTGAATTTGGAGGCTCAGAAGTCAGGAACCAATGTGTCTTTAATTAATAGACAAGCTGCAAAAGATGTTGCTGAAAGTGGTTCTACTGATACAATGCGTGCTGTTGTGGCAGTAATTAATGAGGTGCTAATTAATTCAAAGTGTAAAATTGATGATTTGAACATGGACCCTGAGGATGGTCAAAGATCCGGGGATGCAGGGAGGCAAAATGAAATTGAGGAATTGGTTCCAGAATCTGAGTTTATGGAGGTGGGAGGGGCTCGAGTTGCTCGGAAGTTTAAGAGGGTGGTGAGGTCCAGGGCGAGTCATTCTCGCAGCAGCTCGACCTTGGGTAATGACAGTATGGGGAAGAGAAAATCTGTACCGGGTGAACAAACAATGGATTTTGGGACTACTTTGGTTCCTGATTCACAAGAAGTGGACCCGATGGTGATGATGAGGGTTGCGAAGCAGCCCCTCCAATTCCAATGATTCTCATGGCTTAGAACTGCCGGGGGATTGGGACCCCTAGGAAAAATAGTTCCTGCTTGAGCTGACAACTCAGAAGAATCCTGAGGTACTATTTCTTTCTGACACAATGTGTAAGAAATTGGGTATGGAAGGGGCATTCTGTGTGGATGGTATGAGAAATAAAGGAGGGTTGGCGATGTTTTGAAGGAATAAGGATGACGGAATTCTAAGAAATTTCTCCTCGAATTATATTAATATGAAATTTATAACAGGAGAGGGACAACGTGTACGGGTCACATGTATTTATGGAGAGCCTCGGAGTGAAAAAAATGTTGATACTTGGAACTTGATTAGAGGACTAAGTGGTAGGTCGGACCTGTCTTGGATATTGTTGGGTGATTCCAATAACACGTTGTCGGATGATGATTGAAAATGTAAGAACCGCTCCCGGTTAACGCCAGTCAAATCAGCGAAAAACAGGAAAATTTAAAATTTTGGGACAGACACCTAAATGAACCTAAATTTGACTCCGAGGGTCATATCGGACTTAAGTTGACCCCGATATCTACCAAAGTAAGTTCTGGGGGACTCTGGGCAACTTTCTGAACAATTTGGGAAAGGTTGACTTTTTGCAGGAAAAGTCAACCGAACGACGTTTTGGTCCGTTCGAGACCCGTTTTGGATCCAAAAAGCTTAGCCGTTGTTACAACGATCTTAGTTGAGCCGTTTCCTTGTAGCCCGTGAAGTTTCGTAATTTCTTGGAAAATGGGCCCGTTCGGGGCCCGAGACGGCCGAATTTCGCGAATCTGACAGAACAATATCTACAAGGATATCTTCTAAAGAGGTGGGACCCACTTGCCACTTGTCACACAAGTGGTGGTGTTAAGTAATTTTGAACAAAACAAAGGAAGACCACATAGGGGGGTGTTCGGCCATGCTTCAAAAAAAGAGAAAAAAAAAGAGAAAATAGAGAGAGAAAGAAGTGAAGAAGGAAAAGGGAAAAAGAGAAGAGGAGGGTTAGGGTTTTTCGATCTCCCAACGATCCAACCGACGGATCGTCTCAACGATTGAAGAATCGAGCTCCCGTCATCATTCCCTACGGTGAGAACCTATTTGATTTTCGTTTTGGTACGTTTAAAAGTTAGGGTTTGTGTTTAAACGGGTTAAATATGGATGAGTCGAGGTATAGGGTTCGTTGGGAACGTTTTGGAGCGAAAATGATCGGTTTTAGGTGACCGGAGGCTCGGGGGAGCTCCGGCCACCGTGGGTGGTTGCTGGAGCTGGGTGGTGGCTGGCCGGAGCTAGGACTAGCCACCATGGTGGTGAACCGGTCCAAAACTGGTCCAGCCACCCACGTATCTTGATGGTTGGGTGGGGCCCACGTGTTCGGGTCTCGGGTTTTTCGTGTTCGGGTGGTTTAGGACGATCCCCAAGTCGTTAATCCACACCCGGAACGAATTTTGGCATTAAATTTTAAAAGTTGGAAATGACGGGTTTAGAAACTTTAAACGCGAATTAAATTGCTCGGAAGTCGGAAATTGATTCCGTCGATTGCGTTGGAACCCTTGAATTACTCTAAGAGCGTAGAAACGAAAACAGGAATTTTCGGAGCCCTGGAAGGGCGTTTTCCAATCCCAGGAAGATTCGCCGAGCCGGGCGAAACGGGCCTTTCCGGGCCCATTATTGACAATGTCGAGTAATTGGGAAGTTTGGGAGTGATCGACATTGTCGGGGTTGAGTTTGGGCGTCTAATTCTTTAAATTCAGTTGTTGCCTGCGAACTTAAAAAGTGTTTAAATTGTGATCTTGTTAGATCGTACCGACGACCGCGGAAAGGGGAAGCTAGGCGAGTGATCGCGAGCATGCCGGAGCTTGTTCGTGGACCTTTGGGAAAGCGTTACGAGGTAGGGAAAAGTAGCCGGATCTCGGTCTTGACTAGGGAAAGTTAACAGTAGAAATGCATGTGACACCTAGTGGTGTCGTAGGATAAGTATGTTTATCGAACACTAGAAATGCAGGCGACACTTAGTGGTGTCGTATGATACGTGAACGTATCGAACAATAGAAAGGCATGTGACACTTAGTAGTGTCGTAGGATAAGTGAGCTTATCGAACAATAGAAATACTAGTGGCATTTGGTTGTGCCCGGAGGTTGATTGAATTGTTTGTGGTTGTGGGTAGCTATGAGTGCCCGTGGGGAGTTGAACCCGTATTTTACCGTTGTGTGTCTTGGGTGACCATGAGCATGGTTGTAAATGGCGGCCCAGGCGTCCGCCTAGGCGCAAAAAACAACTTTGCCGCCACGATTTTGGAGGGTCAGGCGTAAAAAATCGCAGATCTGACTTTAGGGTGTCTGGGCGGGCAGGGCGGGCGCCTGGACCGGTCAGGGCGACTGGGCGGGGTAAGACCACTGGGCAGGGGCGCTGGTCTGAATCCATTTGCCGGAGTTGCAGAGAAGCGGCAACGTGAAAAGGAAGCTGGTGATGTTGCAGAGAAGCGGCGGTGTATTGGGGTGTGGTGCATGATGTGTTTAGGGTTAACAAATTAATTATTAAGATTAAACTTTTGTATGGGCTTGGTTGGGTCATATTATAAATGGATTGGGGTTAGTTTGTGGGCTTAGTTATCACCTTATTATTGAATTCAAGCCCAACTATTAGTTAGTGACTTCGGTATTTGACTGAAACTTTTAGTTTTATATATTAAAATATATTTGTATACTATAATTTATAAATATAATTATCTATAAGTGACATAAAATACTTATATTTATCATATTAAATATATATTATCAATTTAGTACATAAAATATATTATATTATAATATAAATAATTAAAAATAATAAAAAAAAAATTCCGCCTAGGTCCCGCCTAGGCCCCGACTAGTCCCCGCCTAACGCCTAGGGGTCCTTGCCGCCCGACTAGCGCCTAGCGCCATTTACAACCATGGCCATGAGTGCCCGTGGGGAGTTGAATTCGTATTTTACCGTTGCGTGTCTTGGGTGGCCATGACTGCCTTTGGGGTGTTTGACCCGTGTTTTTACTGTTTGTGTGTCGTGGGTGGTCAGGTGTGCCTTTGGGGTGTTGAACCCGTGTGTTACTGTTGGTGTGTCGTGGGTGAGCATGTGTGCCTTTGGGGTGTTGACCCGTGTATTACTGTTGGTGTGTCGTGGGTGGCCATGTGTGCCTTTGGGGTGTTGACCCGTGTATTACTGTTGGTGTGTCGTGGGTGGCCATGAGTGCCTTTGGGGTGTTAACCCGTGTATTACTGTTGGTGTGTCGTGGGTGGCCATGTGTGCCTTTGGGGTGATGACCCGTGTATTACTGTTGGTGTGTCGTGGGTGGCCATGAGTGCCTTTGGGGTGTTGAACCTTGGGTGTTGATTGTGATTGCCTGAGGTTGGGGGCCCGCCTGACAATAAAGTGGTCCTATGGTCGCGCGCGTGGGGGTTGGCTAGCCATCCGACTAACCATCGGTAAAGTTGTGCATTCTTCTGCGACGAGGTTAGGGGCCCGCATGACAATAAAGGGGTTCTGTGGTCGCGCGCGTGGGGGTTGGCTAGCCTTCCGACTAACCATCGGTAAAGTTGTGCATTTCTTCGGCAATGAAGGGTGGCTCCCCTTCCGACTAGCTATCGGAAAAGTATCGCTGTATATATCGCTAACAGGTCGATCGCCTGGCCCAACTGCGTTCGGGGGAAGTTGCGTGGGGCAGGCTCAAGCCCAGCCGGTTAGCAACCGGCACTGAGTAGCTGGAGTGCGATCCTTTGTGATCTTGATTGTTGTGTGCGATCCTTTGTGATTTTGGATGTTGCGTGGTTATCTTTTGCATCTTTGGTGGAGGTCGTAACCGCTGTGTCGGGTCTACATTACGCGTCCGGGATTGAGTTGGTTGGGGAAAGTAATAGTTTTCGGGTGACAGTCGGGTTACTTGAGTTTGGGGATAGTAGTCCCCGATGTTTGGTTTGTTGTTGGTGTTTCCGGCATTTTCTTTTAGTATGCCGTAGTCAGTCTGGTATCCGTGGTGGTGAGCGAACGCTCACCCCTAGCTGCTTTTCCTACAAGTACTGGTTGCGAGACGGACTAGGGGAACTCTCGAAGCTGGAAGAGCTGGGAGCGGGAGTCCGGGTTTTTGGGAGTTTAGCGGCGTACGCTTTGTGTTTTTGTCCGCTTGTTTTGGACGTGTTTTCAGTTGTAAAATATTATTTTGTTTAACTCAAAGTGTAAATTTTAAGAGGTTTATTAAAATGTTTGAAAACTGTTTTATTGTTTCACCATTCGCGTTCCGGGTTCGGTTCTACCGAATTTAGGGCGTGACAGAAAAGGGGGCTTGCCTTATCCTAGATCACTCGTGTAGGGGTTCAGAGATGCTTTGGAGGACGGAGGACTGAAAGACTTGGCCATTGAAGGGTACAGATACACGTGGGGAGTCTAATAGGTCCGACCCGAGAACTGAAATTCAGCTTGATAGAACAGTCATTAATCGGGGTTGGGAACAATTTTTTCCGGACTCGCAATTGGTGCATGGTGGTTTGTCCACTTCGGACCATGCTCCTATTCTGGTTTATGGTAGCCGAATTCTTTTGGAGAGAGGGGCGAGACGGTTTCGGTTTGAGGAATCATGGTGTAGACGGGAGAATTGTGAAGCGGTGATCAGAGAAGCTTAGGGATCGGATGTCGGGGTCAGACTAGGACGGGCGACAGAGAGGTTGTCGAGTTGGGCAACAGCGAATCTTGACTCGTTATCGAAGCAGATTCGGGATTGTCAGAGAGAAATGGACAAGTTGAGGGGGAAGTGGGATATGAGAAGTGGTGATAGAATCTGGTCCTTAAGACACACGCTTACAGGGGTCCTATTGCAACAGGATGACTATTAGAGGCAGCGGGCGAAGCAGCATTGGCATGCTGAGGGGGACGTGAACACCAAATATTTTCAGGCTAAAGTCTCGGCAAGAAGAAGGAGGAACAAGGTGTCAAGCCCGCTGGATGATCAAGGGGTTCAGAGAGATTGGAGTTCAGGTTTGGATGAAGTGATTGTATCCTATTTTACTAACTTGTTTACTTCGGAGTCTCAGGGGGTGGATGAGGTCAGTGAGTTGGTTCCTCAGACAATCACTAACGAGCAGAACGAGTTTCTGATGAGGCCGGTTACTCGAGAGGAGGTTCGGAAGGCATTGTTCAGAATGTTACTGTTGAAAGCTCCGGGTCCGGATGGCTTCAATCCAGGGTTTTTTCTAGCGGTATTGGACAATTATGGGTGATGGTATTGTTCGATTGGTGCAAGGTGTGTTTGATACATGGGTGCTTCCCACGAAGTTAAATGAAACAAATATTGTTATGATCCCAAAGTCGAGGAGGCCGAAGAGAATTGAGGAGTTCAGACCTATAGCCCTATGTAATGTGGTGTATAAAATATTGACTAAAGTGATAGTGCTTCGAATGAAGGAGCCAATGCAACAAGTGATCTCATATTCTCAAAGTGTGTTCCTTTAGGGACGTTTAATTACACATAACATAATCATCTCGGGTGAGGTGTTGCATGCTCAACGAGGTATAAGGCACATGGGGCGGGACATATGGATTTGAAAGTTGATATGAGAAAAGCTTACGATCGAGTTGAGTGGAGCTTCTTGGAGAAAGTTTTGACTCGGATGGGATTTGAGGACCGGTGGGTGCAGTTGGTAATGGGGTGTGTGAGAACACCAACTTTATGGGTCTTAGTAGATGGTTGAAGAGTGGAACCTATAGTCCCGGAGCGTGGGTTGTGTCAAGGAGATCCGTTGTCGCCGTACTTGTTTATAGCGTGTGCGGAAGTACTATCCAGACTCATTAGTATTTATGAGAGTAGAGGTTTGGTGCATGGTCACAAGATAGTTCGGGATGCTCCGTCAATCTCTCATTTATTCTTTGCAGATGACAACTTTCTATTTGGGAGGATGACGGTTGATGAGGCTTTTCAATAGAAAGAGCTTCTTGGGAAGTATGAGAACGCTTCTGGGCATCAGGTTAATGTGAGGAAGTCATCTGTTTATTTTAGTCCCAACACTTCGGTGGAGGTACGGAAGGAAATAGTTGGAGTACTGGGTATGACCAGGGTGGATGATGTAGGTACGTGCTTGGGGGAGCCAGCTGTTTTGGGGAGGAGCAGAGTTAAAGCTTTCAAATATATCAAGGAAAGAATTCAGCGCAGGTTAAATAATTGGGATGAGCATCTATTGAGTAAAGCTGGTAAAGAGGTCATGTTAAAGTCAGTTATACAGGCTATGCCAATGTACACTATGAGTGTTTATTTGCTTCCGAGTACTCTGATTGGTGATATTGAGGTGATGATGAACCAGTTCTTATAGTGTCATAATCTACAAACAAGGTCTGGTATTCGTTGGAGGAACTGGTCGGCCCTATGTGATCACAAAGGGGACGATGGGTTGAGTTTTAAAAATATGCGTGATTTTAATCTCGCATTGTTAGAGAAGCAGGGATGGAGGTTGCTGCAGAATCCTGACAGTTTGGTTGCTCGGGTGCTTAAGTCGAAATATTACCCTTTGTCAGATTTTATTCAGGCAATGGTTAAAGCATGTGCGAGTCCAATTTGGAGGATTATAATGGGGGCTCAGGCATTGGTTCGAGATGGGCTCAGGAAGCGGATTGGTACGGGGGAGGAGACGTGTGTAGCTCATGACCTGTGGATGTCGTCTCCCTCAGGAGTTATCTCAAATGTGCCAAGAGTAGCGGAGGGTTGGAGAGTGAGTAGGTTATTGAAGCCGGGAAGCAGGGAGTGGAATGTAGAGTTGATTCACTCGGTATTCGATGCACATGAGGCGGTGGACATATGTCGGGTTCCTCTCAGTATTGGTGGGAACAATGATGTATGGTATTGGGGGAGAGCTAAAGAAGGAAGGTATTCAATGAGACATGTTTACAGGGAACTTCAGGCAGAGGGATGTCGTTGGACTGTGATGGATGGTAATGTCTTTTGGAAAATTTTATGGAAACTTTGGATACCCCCTAAAATTCATCAACTTCTTTGGAGAGGAGTATCCAACGTTTTACCTGCTGCGATGAAGTTAAGCGAGAAGAGAGTAGATGTTGACCCGAGTTGTGCCTATTGTGGAGAAGAGGAAACCGGAGTCCATTCCCTCTTTGGATGTCTTTTGGCCATGGAGGTATGGAGTCGGTGCCCGGAATTTGTGCTCTGAGATGAGGACTCGGTGAAAGGTGTTTTGCAGGCGTGTTGGGCTGGGTTGAATTGGGATCAAGCTGGGTTTATGAATGTTGTTTGTTGGGAGATATGGAGATCTCATAATGAGCTGGTATGGAATGGTAGGAGGAATTCGGGACAAGCAGTATACCGGTCGGCTAAGAATTTTCTTTCGGATTTGTTATTAGCCCAAGGTCACACCCGGTTGCCGCAAAATGGGGGGACTAGCAGGAGTCGATGGCAGCGTCCACCGGAAGGAAGTTGGAAGGTGAATGTGGATGGGGCGACTTGGGGTTCTTTGGGAGGAGGTGGTGGACTTATATTTAGAAGTGCAACTGGTGCAGTTGCGGCCTGGCAATGTGTTTTATTCCCTGGAATTTGGGACCTGGAAACTATTGAGGCCCGAACCGTCAGAGCGGCTTTGGGCTGGGTGCGGGAGATGGGATGGGAGAGTGGAGTAATTGAGTCCGATTGTATGAATGTGGTGCTCGCTATCGCCAAGGAGGAATCGATTATGTATCCAATTGGTGGGATTATAGATGATTGTAAGAACTTTTTGCAGGAAGTCACCGGTTTCAGGGTGGTTTTTGCTCGCAGAGAGGTCAACAAGGTGGCACACGAGCTGGAAAAGATAGCGCATGATTGTGATTTTGATTGTAATGCTTACCGGGACCTACTTTAGGTCTCGTGCTTGCAGATCTTGCGTAATAATATCCCAGTTTATCTAAAAAAAATGAAGTTTATTTCTAAATTTCACGGTTTTGGCAACATTTTTCCTTTTCTCGCACAATGCTAACAACGCCCCCTCAGTATTACCATCGAACCACCACGAATTTAGACAAATGAAATAGGAGGAGGTCAAAAAAATAATTGGTTTCACGCACTTTATGTATTTCAAGTTAAATAAATAGTTATATTATTCGATGACATTTTGGTAAATTGTCTACGCTTTAGACGCTCATTATGACGAATCGGTCTGTTTCCACTCCACCACCCGAAACCATTAAGACCCAAAATTATGAAATGTAAGGTCAATGGGACCCTGATAAGATTGATTTGGTATCTTCGCATTGTGGTTTAATGGTTCGCGAGTCACGTACCATGCACACCACAACGTGCGAATCACGACTCAACAAATCACGATTCGTGAATCGAGATGGGAGTCGCTTGTTGTAAATGCTCTAATATTTCCACCTAATTTCGACCCATCATGAATCTGACTAGTTGGTAAACTACCTAACCTGTTTTAAAAAAGAAAGGGAACAACAAGATAATTTATCATGCATTCACAAAAAAACTTCTATAAAATCTTATTACAATGAACTACCTATATATAATTATATGTAGCATGTTAATCCAATTTAATAGTTAATTTACATTTTCACCCATACATCCATTTCTGTCGACAAAACAATTTAACCCTATACCCACCGGAGGCCCAGAGAGTTTCTATACATCAAACCCTTGACTCTCTCTAAGAAAAACCATCCCAACCCCTCTTCTCAGGCGCCGTCGTTTCTTTCTCCCGCCGACGTCGACAGGGCCGACCCCACTCCTTGACAGATTAGGCGGTCGCCTAAGGCCACACCAAGGAGCAAGGCCACATTATATATATATATATATATATATATATATATATATATATATATATATAAGGGGGCTATCGAGTACTAACCTTGTTTTGGGTCAGAACGTAGAACTAATCTGGACCATTGATTATCCAAATCGGATGGCCACCGAAATTTAGGGGGGGTGGGGGGTGATTGATTACGAAATCAATTACAAGATATGCATTAATTAAAAAGATATTAAAAGATAAGCATTAAATCTGGGCCTTTAATTCTACGATCCAATGACCCAGATTGAAAGTTCTACGTTCTGACGAAAGATACAAGTTTGTACCTGATAGCTATCCTATATATATATATATATATATATATATATATATAATTATATGGGTATTAAGCCCAAACAATTTTTCCCATCATGATGAACAAGGACCATCTAAATAAAAGTTAGTCAACCTCATTTTATACCATACGTAAGCGGGTGTAACATTCTCTCTGCAGATTTTTTTTTATTTCAGTTGAATATTATTTCCAAAAGATTGTAATCATTGTATAACTACAATCCCAAAGCAACCGTGTATACTCAATCTCCCTTCTGATTTTTTTTAATCTCAGCTAAATATTATTTCTAAAAGATCGTAGGGTTTTGTTTCCAAAACATATTATAATTGTGTTTTCAAAATACAACTTCCCTTCTTCCTAATTCCATTATTTTTATATTTTTCTCTTCTCCAAATCATATATAAATATGAGAGTAGTTTTAGGTTTAGATTCATCCCCACTTTCAATTTTTCTTCCCCAAATTATCTATTTTTTTAATTAAGATTTCATTCTCAAATTCTAGTTTGTTCTAATAAAATCATTATTTCTTATCTTGGTTGTGGAGAACAAAAACGGACAGGAAGCATAATCTGCAATACAAGGCAAGTAATGTTAATAGTTGATTAATGTTCAATTTTTTTACTAATTAGTTTATAGTTTGTAACATTCTACAATGAAAGTTCTATACTAAACTTGAATTTGTTAGTGGTTCAATTTGAACTTTTCAATAATTCTGGACATTGGACTTATTGGTTACAGATTCATGTTTAAAAATATTATATGTTTACACGCTTCGTAAATTGTTTTATATCAGTATCTATCTTTTAATTTGTGCTAGATTTATTCTGTAGAACAATGTCAAATAGAAAGCATGAATGTGGTTTCGAAAAATTGAAAAAGGAAAAGAAAAATTGAAGTTTTAATAAATTCACAAAAAAGGACTTTAGATAAATTACAACAAAAAAATCAATTAGAAAATATTGGTGATTTTTCTATAGATTCTGTGAAACTTGATGATCATGAAATTAATAATGAGGATGAACGGTTTGACCCTTTTGTCTATTGAAAATAACTTTTTGCAAAAAAGTTGATCTTGAATATTTTATTAAAGATTTTGCATCCATAAAAACAGGAGTATGAATTTCAATTAAGAATTTGTGCTATATTTTTTTTATTGATGACAAGGATGACAAATGTCCACATAAAGGGGAGATCATTGTGGATGAAGACCGTCAAAGATATTTTTAATCGAATATGAGATATAATTTTTTTTTGATAGGCGCTAAAATTTTATTATCAGTACATCCTCCAAGGTGGAGGATGCAAAAAGTAAAACGGTTACAAAAAACGCTCCTAAACGGGGGAAAAAAGGGGAGAAGTCCCTTACAAAGCAAAACACCAAGGACTAAGGCCGACGTGGCTTTTTCCTAAAACAATCCTCGGGAGAAACCTGCCAATTTGAGAACGACCGATCACTTCGAATAAGACCCGATTGCCACAGAATACCAAAGGAATGATTTTGGATCTTGCCCAAGGCCACAAGAGAGCTTTCCATGACTTGATTAAAAACCATGCCATTCCGGAGAGTCCAAAGCTGCCACACCACCACATAACCCACTTTCACCCAATACTTCCACCACCAAGTAGGGCCAAGACCCTTCCAATCCAATAAAACGTCACTAAAAGCCTTAGGAGACACCCAACAAACTCCCCACCAGCCATAAACCAAGTGCCATACGAAAGATGATATCTCACAATGAAGCAAGATGTGATCCGAGTCCTCCATCTTCCTCAGACACATTCGACAAAACATATTGGCAAGAGGGATGCGAACACCACGAGCTTCAAGAAACACAGCCGTGGGAAGCGCTGAATGTGCTGCTAACCAAACAAGGACAGAGAATTTTGGTGGGCTGTGCTTAATCCAAAGGCAGGATGCCCACTCCACCTTGGGCTTCAAAGCATCACCTGATAACAAAGTGTAACACTCTGCAACAACAAAACCTTTCGCACGACTGGTCCAAGTAATTTGATCTGCTACGCATTCTGCTAGTCGGACACGAGCCAACAATTCAAAGAGTGCCGACCTTTCAGCCCGTTCCCAATCCCACAGGGTACGACGAGGTGGGATTGTCCACCCGTTGTTCACCCAATAATCACAAACCATGGCTGATCGATTTTGTATTGCAGCATAAAACAAGGGAAACCGAACTTTTAATGCCACTGATCCGAGCCATGGATCGTCCCAAAAACGGACCTTAGCTCCATCACCTACTCTCCACAACATTCCTTGATTACCAAACAGAGCACCAAAATTTGGATCCGATGCGAGAGACAAGATGTGCTTAAAAATAAAAGAGCTACCCCTTCGATCGACATTTGTCAAGTCCCACTCCGAGCACTCCCAACCCATCACAGAGCATATGATTTGTTTCCATAATGAGTTAGGATCTGAGGCAAATTTCCAATACCACTTTGCAAGAAGGGCATTGTTCATATCCACAAGGCGTCTTAATCCCAACCCACCTTTGCCTTTTGGTCGACAAACCTGTTCCCACTTAACTTTGGGAAATACCTTACCCGTCCCATAGGATTGCCACAAGAAGTTTCTCTGACAACTCTCCAAAACACGAATCACTGTCTTGGGCGCTTTCAGCAGTGACATAAAGAAGAGTGGTAAGCCTGACAGTGTGCTCTGGATTAGCACCACCCGACCAGCAGTGGTAAGGTATTTTGTCCTCTAAAGAGCTAGAGCAGATATGAATTTACGGACAATCAGGTCCCAAGTCGTAACACGTTTAGGCGAAGCTCCCAAACTAAAACCGAGATAAGGCATTGGTAGCGATCCTGAGGAACACCCCAAACACGTCTCTACTTGGGAAGAATTCAGCAGAGAGTTGTTTAAAATAATAGCTTTAGACTTGGCGAAATTGACCTGTAACCCATAAATGTTCTGAAAGGATAACAACAAGGTCTTCACTCTAGCAATCTCGTCCAGGTCCCCTCTCACAAACAATAGAGTGTCGTCCGCAAATTGAAGATGTGAAATTGACAAACCAGGCCGGATATCAACCCCCCGAAATAAAGAATGTTCCTTCCCGAATTCCAATAATCTATGTAACCCTTCAGCAGCAATTAAAAAGAGAAAGGGGGATAACGGGCATCCTTGCCTTATACCATTATGCATCTGAAAATCCCGTCCCGAAACTCCATTCACCATCACAGATAAATGAGCTCGGAATAGGCCTTGCATCCACCGCCTCCACAATAACCCAAAGTTCATTTGGGCAAGAACTTCATCGATATAAACCCAGAGTAGCTTGTCATACGCCTTCTCGAAATCGAGTTTGATCAAAATAGATTCAATTTTCGACTTCTTTATCAAGTGCATAACTTCCGATGGTATTAACACACCGTCCACCAATTGTCGACCTGCTATAAACCCACTTTGTGTATCGCTAATGAGGTCAGCAATTACCAGCTTTAAACGAGTAGCAAGGAGTTTAGCCAAAATTTTTTAAGGCCCTGATATTAAACTTATTGGACGGAAATCACTAAGCAATTCAGCGTGATCATGCTTTGGAATCAAAGTTACTAGGGTAGAATTAATACCTTTACCCAAGTGACCATTGTCATGGAACTCGTCCAAAAAACGCTTTAGCTCACCCTGGATAATTGGCCATGCAATCTTATAGAATTTCATGGAAAAGCCATCCGGTCCTGGCGATTTTTCACTCCTACAGGCGTCCACTGCAGCCTTAATTTCTTCCAAAGAAAACCCCACTTCCAAATCAGTGGCCTGAATATGCGTGAGTGTGGAAAATGGTAAGATGGGCATCGGAATGTGAGGACTTGACGAAGGAGAAAAGCGTTGCTCAAAATGCACAGCAACCGCCTCCTTCATCTCGTCAGGACTGTCCACAAAACCAGTTGGAAGACGGAATCGTCGAACTCGATTCCTATGTGCTCTGAAATTTGCTACCCGGTGAAAATAACGAGAGCATCTATCCCCCCCTTTTAACCAAGCAGCTCGGGCCTTCTGTCTCTAAAGTTTTGCCAGTTGCTTGCGCTTCAAGATAAGAAGAGCACTGAACCAAAAGCAATCACGTTTCTCTGTTTCACTTAGATCGCGGGTCTCCTGAAGCCTATCAAAACCATCAATGTTCGCCCTCAACTTTTCAATCTATGTTTCAACAATTCCGAAAACTTCTTTGTTCCAAACCTGAAGATCATGTCTCAGAGCCTTCAGTTTGGACCAAAGAGTGAAGCTAGCGGATTCGAAAGAAGGATAAGAGTTCCAAAGGCGAGTTACAATTGGTAGAAAATATGTATGCTTTACCCACACGTTGAGGAATTTTATGGGTCTAGGACCCCAGTTCACTGAATCCTCTGAAACCATTATAGGACGATGGTCAGATAGATCTCGAGGGAAACTTGTCTGTTTCATAGGGCCAAAGTCGCCCATAAAATCGGGGGAGACAAGGAGGCGATCAAGACGTGAGGCCTTGGAAGAATGCCCATACCAAGTAAACACTGATCCCGCTAGAGGTAAATCAACAAGACCCGATCTAGAGAGAAATTCTGAAAAATTTCGGATATCAACACGGGAGGAACTACAATTCCTTCTCTCTGTTTCATTTAACACATCATTGAAATCTCCTCCAACTACTAAACGAGAAGGTAAAAGGGGGAAGACATCAAGCAAACGATCCCACAAAGATTTCCTGCCAGTAATAGATCGTGGAGCATAAACATTAATGTAGGAGATAGGTGAATTATCAGGTACGTACCGGCCGTGCCAAACTAGTGAAGAGTCGACCGGTTCACAAGACTCCATAGCAAAAAGATCAGACTTCCACAAACACATTATACCTCCTGCACTTCCCACTGCTGGTAAGAGTTCACAGA
Organism: Erodium maritimum; assembly: GCA_963921825.1. Classification (NCBI taxonomy): domain Eukaryota; kingdom Viridiplantae; phylum Streptophyta; class Magnoliopsida; order Geraniales; family Geraniaceae; genus Erodium; species Erodium maritimum. Next base: position 21,046,560 of record OY997595.1, read on the forward strand.
GCCAGCCACCATTTAATCCACAACTACGCAACAGGGTGTAGTCTATCTTCTGCCATTTTACTTCTTGCAGCATAATGAAATCTGGTTTCACCTTAAACACCAACTCCCTCAGACTGTGACGTTTCTGAGGCGAGTTAAGTCCTCTCACATTCCATGAGAGGACTTTCATATTTCATAAATGGGACACGGCGCCGACACCCTCTTTAGTGCCTACAAGTGAGTCACTCTCCGTCCATTCATCATCATCAGATTGGGAGGGTTCTACAGGACAAATACGGGACGAAGAACCAATATCAAAGCTATTAAGCTGTTGTAGAAATTGTTGACCCGAGATAATAGCACGATCACTGACTTTTGGGGCAAGTTTTGATAAAATTCGAATTTGGTTGACCGAGATATCTCCTGAGCATTCCTTTTCCACGGAACGCGTGTGTGAACGAGTATTATAAATATGTACTGGAGTAACTTTAGCCGGAGATTTCTTTCTGTCTCTAATAGTCACGCACTTTGTGTTCAAATTATCCAGAATCTTCGGTGGATCAGCCAAATCAGAAGTAATTGGGATTAATTGATTACCCGAGATAATTGGGCTATCAATCTCCCCTTCTTCCCGGCAATCATTGATTTGAAATTGAAGAGCCTGATCTGATTCCGTGGAAAACGGATGGGTAGTTGCCTTAACCGGAGAGGGATCGTCAGAGACGTCGACCGGAAATTCTGGTGTTTCTGCTGCAATAATTTCAACCTGAAAAGTACCTTCTCCGATTACCAGATCTCTTTTACCAGGTTCTAGCTGATCCTTTATGGATAATAGTACTGTGGCCGAGGAAAACAATTCCTCATCAATATTGGCATCAAAAGATAACCAAATAACAATACCCAATTTCTGCAAAAAAGACGATAGAATAGAATCCACACAACCATGCCATGGGATATCGTTGATCCGGAACCAATTCCAGGTCCTCCCTTTGAGAACTACATCACCTGAATAATGGATAATCTTAAACCAAGATTCGATCCATTTCCAACCTGTCTCATGCAACATTGAACTAAAACTCCTATCCGAACAATTGATCAGAAAAGCTCCACCCCTGATATGTCAGAGTTCCATGCCTTTGGCTCCATTCTCAGTGAAGGCCTGCAAAATTTGAGAGCGAGACAAAGGGGTGAGATTGATCCCCACGACACTAGAATTAATCCAATCCCTCCTGGTCTTTTCTTCGCAATTCGGTCCTGAGGTCATGGTAGAAACGGGAGATGTAACCTGCCTCCATATCCTTTTCCTTTCTCGACTAGGAGCAGAATCCCACGCTAGCGCCACCAGGAGAAAATGCCCCTTTACCTTTGAGCCGTTGGCTCGATTAACAATCTTCATGGCTTCTGCCCTAGAGATTGCGTACATAAAACTGAAGTATCTACCTCTTAGATTGGGTCTTTTAACCAATACTGATTTCTCAATTTTCCCACAGCTCCCAAAGAAGGAGTGAAACCAGTCTTCGGTGGTTCCATAGGGCAAATTGGAGACGAATACTTTGACCCCAGCTGGAGGAGAACCGCCCTCGTCCACACGCTGAGCAGAACCAATTGAAACCACATCCTTGTATGAATGGCGCGGCTTGGTCTCAGACACGGCGGAGGCCTTTGGCGGTGTCTTCTCAGAACCTCTCTCAGACTCTCTCTCACTCATCCTTTTGCAATACAAAAAAGCAATACATGATTCTTGAGATATAATTTATTTATGATATATATTTAGACGAATTATTGGAATAAGGTTTCATGTCCCCTTCATAAGTGTATCTTTATTTATTATAATAATAATAATAATAAAATAATAATAATAATAATAATAATAAAATATCCAAATATCGTTACTCTTTTAGTTATTAAAAGGCCAATTTTTCAATTTTTGCCTAAGGCCTCCAAATGTGTAGAGACGGCCCTGGGCGTCGACCTTGGCTCCAGCAAGGTTGTAGCCGGCGGTGGCTTTTCCCTCTCCTCATCCCCTTCTTCTCCCTTCCCTTCTTCCCCTTGCTGGTCTTAGTTTACCTTTCCCCTGTGAGATCCTGGCTCCCTCTACTTTGCGTTCGTCTGAGTTCAACCTCGATGCGTCGTGGTGGCAGTGGCTGGCCTTGGTGGCCGGAGTGCTCGTCGTCTTGGTGTCGTGCTGACTGGTTGGCCATAGCGCAACCGCTTCCGACCAAGGAGGGCTCGTGGGTCATTTCTGGATCTGTGCAGATATGTTCTTCCGTCCTTCTCTGACGTAGGGGTTGCCTTCCTGCTCGCCGGTGAGGTCTTCTGCTGGTCGTCCGGAGTTGTGCTGCTGACATTGGGGGCAACGCGTTGAGCTTCGGGTCGGGGGCTGTTGGTGGACCGGGTAGGGTTCCTTCCACCCGGCTCGGGCTTTCTCCAATTGGGCCGGTCAGGACTGGTTTGCTCCAGTTGGACAGGTCTGGATCTGGGCCTACTGGGCCGGTTCTGGGCCTGCTTGGGCCTGTGTGGTCTGGCCTGCCTGGGCCTGTGTGGTCTGGCCTGCCTGGGCCTGTGTGGTCTGGGCCTACTGGTCCGGGCCTATCTGGTTCTGCCCTTTGGTTCTCGCTTTTTTTCACTGGTCTCGGAGTCCGTCCTCGGTAGAAATATTGGTCCTCTTCTTTTTCCCTTTTCGGTGCTGCCCGATTTAGGTTTTGAAGGTCCGAGTACGGGCTCCAAAGGTTGTGCGTCTTTCGGACCATTGGTGGTTTTGAGTTTTGGCTCTGGTCGTGGGATGCGTTTCTTCATCCTCCCGGGTGGGGATCGTTGCGGAGCTGTTCTTCCTGCTTTTGGTGGTTCGTCTGCTTGCCTGTTGTGTCGCTCCAGACCCGGTCGTGGGACGCGCTTCTTCATCCTTCTAGTTGCTGATCGTCGTGGGTCTTGCGGCTCTTCGTGGTACTTTTACTGGTATACCCCTCTATGCAACTTAAGTTTTTGTATCCTCGCTTTGCTCCTTTAGTGATTACGGTTTGATTTACATATGCTCCCTCCCACTTTTGTGGTTTGGTCTTGTCGATTCTAGGTGTTGGCCGTCGATGAGGTTTTCGGCCTTTGTGCCTTTCAGTTGTTATCTTACCCGATTCACTTTAGGGGTTTAGGTGTTCTGGTGGGTCTTACTCATCGGGACTGTCTTTATCGCTTACGGTGTTGACCGTCTATGTGTTAGCTCTTCTCTTCCAGTCTGTGTGATTGGTTGAGGATACTAATGAGACATGGTGCTTTACTTGCTTAGGCCATTTTTTTTGTTGTATATCAGTATCGCATGTGCTTAATGGTTGACGAATCAGGGTTATAGACCTTTTCTTTTTTTTTGAGCGCTTCATGGTTGTAAAATCCGGGTGTTAGGACCTTTTATTTTTTTCGCTTGTTTGCTGCTGGGTCTGCGTACCCTTTCTTTACTTTTGAGTCTGCGTACCCTCTCTTAGCTTTAGGGTCTGCGTACCTTTTCTTAGCCTATGGGTCTGCGTACCCTATCTTTGCTTCTGGGTCTGCATGCCCCCCCTGTCTTCTGGGTCTGCGTACCCTATCTTTTCCTTAGGGTCTGCGTACCCTCCTTTGGTGCTTGTTGGTCTCCCCTGTGTGGGGTTTCTGGGTCGGCGTAGCATGTCTTTGCTTTCGGGTTTGCGTACCCTTTCTTATACTCTGGGTCTGCGTACCCATTCTTGGCTCCCGGGTCTGTGTACCCTTACTTTGGCACCCAGGTCTGTGTACCCTTACTTTGGTCCTTTGCAAGATTTAGGAAGTTTTCTTTTTTTTGTGTAATCTTTTCTTCCTCAGAAGAGGTTAATTTAAATATATTTTCGCCGATAAATAAAAGCCCTATACCCACATTCTAGTCTTAATTTTTCCTAGTCTAACAGTATAACTCTTGTCATATTTAATTTGAAGAAATGGCAATCTTGTGACATTCAGAAGATGGGTGACTTAAGATTTATTGGTTAGGCAACATATTAACGCGACTAGAGTTGAGTTTTGGTTGCATATTGGAATGACAAGTTATTAGGTAAGGAGGAATTGTGAATATCTCCACCATTTTGGTTTTCATCACAATTAATGTTTTCATTATTTCAGCTGTTCGATCCAATAATCCTTTTCAATATGTAATTAGTCAAGTAATGGGGTAGGGGTTTGTTTTTGTGGTGTTGTTGGGAAGTTTGTTATGCAATATTTTGCAGAATGGTGTTTGTTCAGGGAGGGCCGGTTAAAATTGTCTTGTTTGGCTTTGGTATTTTTTCTTGTAATCTGTTTCTGAGAGCTTAGTCTCTTGGCTTAATCTCTACTTCAAAATTAAGCCCCTACCTTTTTTTTTTGATCAGCAAAAACATAATATAAATCCTGCTCTTTGAGTAGGTGTGAAGTACAACGATTGAGAGTTCCTCTGTAATCGGAACCTCATGAACACAGACCCATGCTGAGGTATGAAATCCCACATAGAGGAGGTGAAAGAAACCCACACAGGGGTATGAAAACCCACACTGGGGAGTTGAAATGAACCCACGCAGGGGTAAAGAGATGAACCCACACAGGGGTAATGAAATGAACCCACGCAGGGGTAAAGAAATGAACCCACGCAGGGGTGAAGAGAAGAACCTGATGAAGCAGCAACACCTTCAACCTTGCAGCGCAAAATAGAAGAACAGAAGAAAAAAACCCAAGCCAGAACCAGAGGATACAACCCCTTTACCTTGAAGGAAAGGAAACCCTAACCCAAAATGGCACTACCTGGCCGAGCCCCTGCCTTCTGGAGTGGGGAAACATCACCCAAGAACTCGCCGGCGGCCAACACCAAAACCAGCGAGCTCGACCCAACAACGACTGAGAAGAAGCGAAGGCAGAGGATCGGAGGAATGAGAGCCAGAAAAAGGAAAGGATCCAGTAGATCGGAGAAAAGGGAGGACCGACTCTGTAACAATCCCCACTGAGAGGTAGGGGAAAGCTCTCCCACGAACAGATCTGAGCCTCTCTTCTCTTCCCCTTCACCCCAAAGAGCCAGTAGTGAGAAAACCCTAGATCCACTCCGATCTTGCCAAAGTGGCCAAAGAAACTGCTCCCACAACAGATCTGGGGTCGATCTACCGGCGTGAGGTGAAGAAACCTATAGATCTGAACTTCACGGCCTGAGAGGTTAGGGATGAAAGGGGGAAAGAGGGGAAAGGGTGGCTAGAAGAAGAAGGAAGCAAAGGAAGGACGGGGGAAGACAAGGGGCACCGCCGGCAACCTCCATGACAGGAGATCACCGACGGTGGAGGGAGGCGGTGCTCGGCTAGAACGAAGCGAAGAAGAAGGAGGTTTCTAGAGAGAGGGAGGAGCCTCTCTCTCTAGAACGTTTTTATATTAAGCCCCTACCTAATACATCATTGCTGATAAAGAAAACCACCATACAAGCATTTTATCGTTTCTACTTTTTCTGTTTTGTTTTCTAGAACATAAATTAGGTAACAAGATTTTGGTTGCAAAAATTTCTTGAATCTGGATGATTTCAAAATTCAAAACCATACCAAATATGGTTGTGTGACATATCATTATCATAATTAGCCAAAAGAGGAAAAAAATTCAGAAAACTCCAAAAATCATAAAGTTCCATCCCGATGAATTTATTATATTATAAAGAAATAGTCTTCCAAATACATACCGACTTTAATAATTTTTTCACTCAATTTTACTGACTTTAAAAAAAAATCACTTTATTAAATACTGAAAGACGATGTCAAAACACTCCATACATAATCATACATACAAGTCTGTGGTCTCCAGATTATAGTCCGAGACCCCCCTCCCCCAATAAAACAAGTGTGTCGGCTCTCTGAACCCGTAGAAAGTATCTACCCCAACATAAATTCTTGATAGACATTACTATTGAAAAAAAACAAAATAAAGAATACATAGCTCGAGTGTGTCTAGATTGTAGCTTGGACCTGTAGAAAGGCTCCTTGACAAGCGAAGTGGGGGTCGTCTCGAGTACTCGACGGTAGTTTGTGTCCTCCAGAATATAAAGAGATGTCCCATCTTGTGGAGGGTGATCAGGAAATCTGGGCCAATATCAATTTTGCCCTCGCATTTAAATCTGCTTGATGGACGTATGTATTAATCCTCTGCTCTCTACTCACATCAGTAGTACGAAATCCTATGGCTCGCACGCGTTCATAGTTTACACAAATAGGTCTGGTTTGTATTGGATACCGACTCTATATTTCACATATTCTATCCAAAATGAGAGTTTGATTTATATATTTTTTTCTTATGAAAAATTATAATAACAAAATAAGAAAATTTTCTCATATAAAAATGTTATATCAGATGATATGGAACAAATGAGATTCAATATCTATTTATAACAGCCACAATCTAAAATAAATGATAGAGATTAACTTCTAGTAAGTCATCATCAACAAATGAAGTATACTATCTAGAACTTTATATACAAATCTAAACATTGGATATTCACATTAATCCAAAAATGAGTCATGTTTGTGATAGGCTCAAGATAATTTAAGACAATATAACACCAAATTCTAGAAATTTACATACTCAAAACTTTCTCAACAAAATTTATCAATGGTGGATAGTAAACATATGAACCAAAAACATGTATTGTTGTAGAGGATGTCACGCCCCAAATCCGGTATTGACCGGACTCGAGACGTGACTTAAAGATAATACGAAATATAACAATCGAAAGTGTCCCAAATCCGATATATCGTTCCAAGTTTAGTTTAAACCAAAATATCTCAAGTAAAAAGCTCCATAATAAATCCTTTACACATAAGGTTTGTAACAAAATCAGACCATAAACGTCTCTACAGATAAAGCACCCGGACCCACAGAAGCTCCCGAGCCTCGAGTCCTCTACTCATCAAGCAAGCCTGTAACAACAGTAAATAAACAAATAGGGGTGAGCTTACGCTCAGTAGGGAAAATAAATAACAAGGCAACCTTTAAGTTTAACAATTGGAAATTCACAATTTCGTTCGAGTTTCAATAATACGAAGAACCAAGAAGATATTGAAATACGAAAATAAATGGGTATTTAACGCCTATAAGAACATAGTAAATGATTATAGAAAGTAAGGGAAACAATACACTTCTTAACAATCGATAGGAGATGGAACATTTAGGTGCCACCGTGGCACATGAAGTCACCACACTCCGATCCACAATATTCCTTGTGTCATGTCGGATTTTCCCTCGGCCCAGAGGAGACGCATGACATCACAAAGACGTATAACGTCGAGAATACCGGAAACATCCATATGAGGATGCATTCGTCGGAACCCTCAAAAACGTCTCCAAAAGACCATAGATCATCGGGAACCGAGGTAATGCTCCCGTAGGACGCATATACTCGGGTGAATCAACAAGTGACCATTCCCCGCAGGGTAAACCATCCAATTGCCCCGCAGGGTCCAATAATCAATGCCCCGCAGGGTCCAATCCACCGGCTATGATACTACCCCACACCGGCATTCCCTTCGGTGTAGGTACCATACCGGATCACAAGTCATCGGCTTAGGTACTACCCCACACCAGTATTCCCCTTGGTGTGGGTACCTTACAAGCACTACCCCACACCGTAGCGTGAGTGCCATACCGGTATAGAACCCAACTTAAAGACTCGCAAGATAATAACATACTTAACAATCATGGAGCAACCATAGCTTAGCAAATCACAATTCCATCAAGCACACCACAAGAAACAATATAACTTTACACTTACCGATATACTTACCAACCACACTCCATCGGTCTATCACTCACCCGATCATGTACCATTTAGCACAATCAATTTCACTTAATGTGCATACAATCATTCATCCAAGCATTCGATCAAATAATCATTCAAGCATACAAAGTTCAACATTCAAAACATCTAGTTGTATTAAACTCTTATCTTATCCAAACTAGGCAACCAAGGCATGTGAGGCAAACACAAACAATCCTAGGGCTCATCTCGGCCTTTCTACCAGTAAAGCAATTCCCAAGTACTGAAAGCGAGTTACACTAGTTATTCACATCTTAATCATGCATACTAGACACGTCCGGTTATTAGTAATTGAAAGACAATTATACTAGTTATTCGCATCCTATATGCAATTCTGGGACCTTTCCGATTTTATTAACCTAATAGGCATACTAGGTATTGAAATGCACGAGGAGTTAGTACTTTCCCTACCTTGTGGTCTTCCTCTAATAAAACTTCTCGCTGCTGAAGTTCGGGCTAGTGTCCTCTTCGTCCTCTCACGGGTCCAAGTCCTCTTCTCCCTTCGAGCTCGGTCTCACGGTCTTGGACCACAACAATACCAAAATTAGTAACTCAACGGAGTGTTCCCCAACTTAAAATACAGAACAGTCCTCCAAGAACAGAAACAAAGCCAAAGGAATGATCTTGGAATCGAAATGGACTCAAAAAGGAAGGGTTTTGGTTCTGGAGCTCAAGCCCGGAATACGGCCCGTCTCGTATCACCTTCCGGCCAGGAATCCGATCCGGAACGCGTCACTGACCGACCTGGTATCAGACACGGACCGCGCGACGTACTGGCCCGGAATCAGACACGGACCGTGTGAGGTACCGTGCCGGATTCAAGCCCGTTCCGCGCCGCGTACCATGCCGGTACCTGGCCTGTTCCGCGCCGCGTACCGTGCCGGTACCTGGCCCGTTCCGTGCCGCCACCGTGCCGGCACATGGCCCGTACCGTGCCGAACCAGACCAGAACCTTCCCCTTTCTTCCCCAACTCGGATTTCGCGAAAATCAACTAACAAACTCCATTTCCAGCTCCAAACAACTCCAAAATAACCATCAAAAACTTCCAATCCTCAACACCCACAATGGGTTTCATCAAAACTTCAACCAACACAATCAAAACAACCTAACTTCACTAATTATTCTCCAAACAATAACCAATAGGGCTAGTTCTTCAAGTTCAAGCCAAAACCCAAAAAAACCCAAACTAGAAAGTGGATGGGATGAGAAGTTAAGAGCATCCATACCTTTAGGATGTGTAGGAGATGAAGCTAGCAAGCTTTAGGAGGAGGAATGGTGAAGGGATGAGCCAAAAACCTTCTCTTTTCTCTCTTTCTTCTTGCTCAAGCCAAGTTGCTTCTCCCTTTCTCTCCTTCTATCAAAACTCAGCTGCAACAATGAGCAAATGGCTGAATTGTCTCCTACAATTGCCTTAAATGACCTAAAATGTTAAATGACCAAAAGCCCCTTTCAAGTTCTATCCATTTAAAGTCTTTAAGGAGGGGTAAAAGGTCATTTAAGCTTATTTTCTTCTCATCCAACCCTCTAATGCCATGTGGCATTGTGGGAGCCACTTTCCTTTCATAAAATTCCAGCAGTCCAATTTTAATCGGAAAAGATCGATAAAAAGTCGGAGTTTGACCAAAAGTTGACCGTTACAAAATTACAGTCAAACTAAAGGAAATGACCCAACTAAGCTAACCGTGATGACGGCTAAGCTTTTTGGGCCCCGGAAAGGTCCCGAATGACTTCCTGAGTCATCGGTTGACTTTTCCAATCGAAAGTCAAAGTTGGCTAGAAATCACCGGTTCGAACGGGATCGAACGGGGGTGGTTCTTACAATCTACCCCCCTTAAAAGAATTTCGTCCTCGAAATTAAAAACAGAAGTACCTCAAAGTTCGAACAGGTGGGGATACTTCACGCGAACCTCATCCTCGCGCTCCCACGTTGACCCAGCTCCTTGGCGTCCCCACTGCACTAGTACGAGCAGGATAGTCTTGTTCCGCAGGACCTTCTCTTTCGTACCCAAAATCTTGACTGGTTGATCCTCGTATGAGACATCATCAGCTACCTCGATGTCCGTCCACTCGATAACGTGAGAAGGGTCCACAGTGTACTTCCGCAATTGGGAAACGTGGAAGACGTTATGCACGTTCCCAAGCTGCGGTGGCAATGCAAGGCGATAGGCCACAGCTCCAACTCTGCCCAGAATCTCAAAAGGTCCGATAAACTGCGGGGCCAACTTACCTCCGCCGCGGTTGAACCGCAAAAGTCCCTTCTTTGGGCTCACCCTCAGAAATACGTGATCACCCACGGCGAACTCAAGAGGTCAACGCCATCTATCTGTGTAGCTCTTATGTCGGCTCTGTGCGGTATTTAGCCGCTCTCGAAACAATGCGACCTTCTCGGTCGTCTCTTGGACAAGATCTGGACCGAGTAAACTTCGATCTCCCACCTCCACCCAACATACAGGCGACCTACACGGTCTGCCGTACAAAGCCTCAAATGGTGCCATCCCAATACTGGACTGATAACTGTTGTTGTAGGCGAACTCTGCCAAAGGTAAGTGATCCTCCCATGATCCCCGAAAGTCCAACACACAAGCTCGTAGCATATCTTCCAAAATCTGTATAGTGCGCTCTGATTGTCCATCTGTCTGTGGGTGATAAGCTGTACTAAGCAGCAACTCATTCCCCAACGCCTTCTGGAGGCTCTCCCAAAATCTGGATGTTAAGCGAGGATCCCTATCAGATACAACTTGTCACGCCCAAAATCCGGTGTTGGCCAGACTCGAGACGTGACCTGAAACAAACGAGGTAAAAGTAGTACAATTGAAACAAATTCTTTTAAAGCTGAGAACGAGTCCAAAGTATTCCATAAAAATTCAATCTAAACTTCAAATATAGTGTCAAAACTTGATAAGCGACAAAAGGTAAATAAAGATCAACAATGTGGACCAACACATCTCTAATACAACTCTCAAGACATCCGGAAGCCCTCGAGCCTCGAATTTCCCAGATCCCAAGCACACCTGTACGCACAATAAATAAACAAATAAGGATGAGCTTACGCTCAGTAGGGAAAATCGTAAATAACTTTAGTCTCCGAATTTAATATTAAAACTGCTTTAAATCAATGTCACAAAAGTATTTAAAACCCTTAGACCAAAAGGTATAATGAACGAATGAGAAGCAACAATTACAATAACGCATTCTCGAGGATAACGATAAGCTCTCAGAGAATAAACAGAGAATGTTAAACTAACATAGAAAATCGACACAACGGGAACGAGTAAATTCTATAAATCAATGAAATGTTATAGAATCCGGATAATGAAATAGTATCGCTTTTTCCAAGATAACAGTAACTTAAAAGAAGTTCATAATAAATACTTTAACGGATCAATAAGAGTAAAATGAGAGTAATCAATATCTTGCCAACCACTTGCTTTCTCAAGCCTCCGATCCATGGATAGATTCTGGGATCACCTCGGTTCCCATATACCGATCCACCAGAGTATCCATATCATATCAGATTTTCCCTCGGTCCAGAGGAGACACATAACATCGGGGCTACCGGAAACCATCCCTTCAGGACGCTCATCGTCGGGATTCCCGGAAACACCTCCAAAGGACCATAGATCATAGGGAACCAAGGTGGTGCTCCACTGGGACGCACGCCTTTGGGTGAAACCTCAGTAACCATTTCTCATGAAGTAATCCACTCAATATCCCGCAGGATCTGCCGAGCCCTTAGGCCCCTCATATCCCTCAATAATCACTCAATATCCCGTGGGATGTGCCGAGCCCTTAGGCCCCTCACATCACTCAATAATCACTTAATATCCCGTAGGATCTGCCGAGCCCTTAGGCCCCTCACATCACTCAATAACCACTCAATATCCCGTAGGAACTGCCGAGCCCTTAGGGCCCCTCACATCACTCAATATCCACTGCCTCTGTCAAACTCCAACCACCACAACGGCACCGGATTACCCCCCCCCCCCCGGTGTAGTACCGAACCAAACACACAAACAAACAACCAAACATACATTTCAAGAATAAGAATAAAGGGAATAAGCGTAAACATTCATCCATCAATCAACACTCATCGAAACAAAATTTCATCACAGCGAAGACATCTAATACCGTTCCACACTTACCGTATACTTACCTGTCACAAACCAGCGGTACATCGATCACCTAATTGTACCTCGTGGCACAACCAGTCATACTCGATCATCCGTTCAATCAACAATTATATCAACACAAACACTCAATCAACCAAGTACGCATTCAACCAATCAATCATCGTTTGAACGATCAATTAAGTATTCAATCATACAAGCTAATCTAGTTTCATTAGACTCTTCAGTTAACCTAGTAACTAGCAATCAAGCATGTGAACCTAGCACACAACTTATCCGAGAGCTCTTCACAGCCCTTCTACCAGTAAATCAATCCCAAGTATTGAAAGCAAGCTTCACTAACCGTCATCATCCTAAGCATGCATATTAGGCTCATCCATTTATTAGTAATTGAAATACGATTATTCTAGTTATTCACATCCTATAGGCAATTCTAGGACCTTTCCGATTTTATTATCCTAATCATGCATACTAAGCGTTAATTAAATAATTAAGACTTTCCCTACCTCGTGGTCTTCCTCTAATAATACTCTGATGAAAAACTCGAGTGGCCTTTCCTCCATTCTTCACACGGGTCCCGGAGTGGTCTTCGTCTTCTAGGGCGAAGTTCAAGCCTGGGTTTTTTAACAGTTAAAACTTCCACTCAGAACCGACACAGTCTAAATAAAGACAAGTTAATCTATAACCTCGAAGGGCCAAAAGCGGGATTATACGATCGGGTTCGAGCACCCGAGTCCCGAGTCCAGAACCCGAGGCACAGGTTTCGAGACACGTTTCCCGAGACGTAACCTATTCCCGTGTTTAGGCCCGATTTAACGTCCAGATTAATTGATCGGTTTTCAAGTTCGTTCAACCTCCCAATGATTCTCAAAATTGATCAAAACCCACTTAAATCCATTTTTAAGTTAAAACCGTATTTGAAACTCTTTATTTTGTAAACTGATTTTCGTTTAAAAACATGTTCTTTTTACAAACCATTTTCTGTAATTTTCTGATTCCACAAACCGTTCCAAACGCCCAGATCTAAAAGCGATTTCGTTTTTTTTTTCTTTTTGATTAAAACCGAACCCAAAAATGATACGTTTCTAATCCGTTTTTTCCGAACTTTAGATTCAGTCTTGAATCTTTAAATCCACAAGAAGAAGCTCGGAAATAACCAAAGAAAAAGAAGAGAAAGTGCACGGTTTTGGGTCCGGCCGATTTGGGTTCCTCACCGTGGGGAAAAAATACGGCGGCGGGTGGTGGTTGTTCGGGTTGCGCTGGATTTCGACGCCTCCGTTTCAGATCTGGACGGTGGCGAGCTCGACAAGGCAGGTTTTGGTCCGGACGGAGAGACAAGGGAAGGGACTGGTCGGGACGCGACGGCGTGCAGTGGTGGCTTGGACTGGCGAAGAGGGAGAGAGAGAACCGAGACAGGAACGTGTCCGACGCCTGGTCTGGGTTGAGCGGCGACGATGAGAAGAAGAGACGGTGAGGGTGTGGCGACGGGTTTGAATGGAGAACAAGATGAGAGGAGATAGAGGTTCGGGTTTTGTGCTGGACGGAGCGGAGAGGAGGCGAGGTTCGGTGGTGGTCGGCGAGCTGAAAGAAGAGAGAGAGAGAGAGAAGGGATGATCGGCGTGTGAAACGAAGGAGGAGAAGTGTGGGGAGCAAAACCCTAACTTTGAGCTTATATAAGACGGGCCGATCTTAACGGGCCTCAGACAGCAGTTTGGGCTTCTTGGCCCAAATGCCATTTCGGCTGGGTCAGGTCTTGCCTGGTTTGGGCTGCTGATCGGGTCTGACCCGACCCAGTCCGACCCCAACTCCTTTTTTTTTTGAAGTCGATCCAATTTACCCACTCGATTTCCACCCACGACGTTGTAAAACGATAAAAATAAAGTTTTACTTCCTTTTAATTTAGCCAGTCTTTACACATCTGATACCGGTACTCCATGAAGGCGAATGATCTCCCGAACGTACAACCGGCTCAACGTATCAACCGTTTCGGTCATCCGCATGGCTAGAAAGTGTGCCGACTTGGTCAGCCGGTCAACCACAACCCAAACAACATCGTGCCCTCTTGGCGACCTCGGTAATCCAGAAATAAAGTCCATAGTGACATGTTCCCACTTCCACTATGCGATCGGCAAAGGCTGAAGTAATCCGGCGGGACACTGGTGCTCGGCCTTCACCTGCTGACAGGTGAGGCACCTCGAAACAAAGTCTGCAACTGCTCTACGCATCCCGCTCCACCAGAACTGTCGTCGGATGTCTCGATACATCTTGGTGCTGCCAGGGTGCACCGCAAGACGGGAGTGATGACACTCTCTCAAAACAACGTCTCTACAACCATGTGGTACAAACAACCGTCCTCGGTAACGTAGACCCTGATCAGCGCTCTGCTTCCAACCCTCGGTGTCAACATCGCTGATCAGCCGCTCTCGGATCTCTGCCGTCTCGGCATCCTCGGCCTGTGCCTCCAGTACTTAGGCAACTAAGGTGGGCTGAGCCACCAATGCACATAAAGTCATGCTATCTGTGATCTCCTCCAGCTCCAGTCTAAACGAGCTCAGCTCCTCCAGCATGTCCCACTCTCGGACTAAGATACTAGCAATGCAGTGTGTAGACTTCCTACTCAGGGCGTCGGCGACGACGTTCGCCTTGCCCGGATGATAGAGTAGCTCGAAGTCATACTCTTCTAGTAGCTCCATCCAACGTCTCTAGCGCATGTTCAGATCGCGCTGAGAGAAAATGTACTTGAGGCTCTTGTGATCAGAAAATACTCGGAATCTCTCACCCTACAAGTAGTGCCTCCAGCTCTTCAGAGCAAAAACCACTGCTGCCAACTCTAGATCATGGGTCGGGTAGTTGCGCTCAGTACGCATCCTAGTCCCTCTCCTGAAGCGTCACAATAGAAGTCGTAACCTACTTCCCGCTCCGGTACGATCAACACAGGGGCGGTAGTCAAACGAGCCTTTAGCTCGGTGAAGGAGTGCTCACACTCATCAGTCCATAAAAACTTTGCTCCCTTGCGAGTCAACGTTGTCATAGGTGCAGCCAAACGTGAGAAGTCCTGGATGAATAGTCGATAATACCCTGCCAAACCCAGGAAGCTACGGATCTCAAATACGTTCTTGGGCCGTGCCCACTTCAAAACTGCATCGACCTTCGCCAGGTCGACTAAGATACCCTTTCGGGACACAACATGCCCGAGGAACTTCACCTCTGTGAGCCAGAACTCGCACTTCTCCAGGTTTCCGTACAACCGGTGAGTCCGTAAAAGCGTCAAGACGGTCCCCAAATGCTCCTCATGCGCCTCTTCACTAGGCGAGTAAATCAAGATGTCGTCAACAAAAACTACGACAAACTGGTCAAGGTACGGTCTGAAGATGTCGTTCATCAAATCCATAAATGCTGCTGGCACGTTCGTCAACCCGAACGACATCACTAAAAACTCAAAGTGTCCGTACTGAGTCCGGAACGCGGTCTTCTCCACGTCCTCCTCTCAGACCCTCAGCTGGTAGTATCCAGATCGAAGATCGATCTTCGAGAATTACTTCGCTCCTCTCAGCTGGTCGAACAGATCATCGATCCTCGGCATCGGATAGCGGTTCTTTGCCGTCACCCGGTTCAGCTTCCGGTAATCGATACACATCCTCAAAGCTCCACCCTTCTTCTTCACAAAAAGGGCGGGTGGTCCCCACGGGGATATGCTCGGGCGGATGAAACCCTTCTGTTGGAGTTCCTCGAGTTGTCGCTTTAGTCCGACCAACTCGGCTGGAGCAAACCGGTACGGGGCCATGGAGATCGGCGCCGTACCCGGGATCAGATCGATCCTAAACTCCACCTCACGCGCTGGCGGTAAGCCTGACAGCTCCTCCGGGAAGACTTCCGGGAACTCACGTACTACTATCGATAAATCTCTGCTACTCTGCACGATCTCTGTCTCAACTCCCGTAGTCAAGGCGGACAGAAGGACTTCGCTCTTGCTACCCAAGACACAAGTAATGACTCGGTCGCCCGACCACACTGTCACCTGACGTCGATAAAAATCGATCGTCGCTCGATATCTCGCGAGCCAATCCATACCCAAAATGACGTCAAAAACAGTCATATCCGAACTGAGTAGGTCTCCAACAAAGGGGCAGTCTGCCACCCTAATCGCACAATCTCGGAAAACGGTACTCAACACAACCTCTCCCGTAACAAGGGTATCTAATCAAAGGGATCGACTCAACGTCTCCACTCGTAAACCCAAAGAAGCAGCAAAAGAAGAAGAGATGAAGGAATGGGAAGCCCCCGTGTCAAACAGAAAAGAGGCCCACAAATTATAAAGTAAACACGTACCCTGAGTGGCCTCATGGACGGCGTACACTCACTCAACTCTGGAATCAGTAACTGCATAGACTCGGCCCTACTGTGCCTAGGGTCCTCCTCTCGGTGGTGGTGGATGTGTCACCTGCTGTACAACCCTCGGCTGGTGTCTCTGGACTGCTGCTCCCGCCGCCTGACGCAGAACTCTCTAAGGCTGTGCCTGACGTGGTCGGGCATGAGGATGCGTTCGTTTTAAATTTCGAGGACGAAATTCTTTTAAGGGGGTAGACTGTAAAACCCCACTCATTCAAAAAGGGAATATTTTGAAATATGAAACGTTGGGGGTATGTTTTGCAACAAGTTTATTTTGAAAAGAAAAATAAAAAAAGGAGAAAAAAAGAAATAAAAAAAAGAGAAAATTTAAGGGAACAGTTCGGGCCGGAACACTTCTGGGCCCAAACGCACGCATCCATGAAACTCGGGCCCAAGGCCCATGCGCGCTAACCCTATATCCACACTTCTGGCTCTATTCCTCATTGCGCAACTGTGCGATTACCGAGACACACGCTTCTCCCTCTCTCATTTTCGCACCTTCCCTTCTTCTCACTCTCGATCTTCTTCTCCATCGAGCTACCGACCAACCACCACCTCACACTCCGCCCTCACGCTCTTACCGAGCTCGATTCGAACCCAACCTTTTTAGAATCGACACAAGCTCGCCGAATAACGCTCGGATTCTAAGCCTCCGAGCTCGTGTCAGCGACAGTAACCGAGGACCGAAGAGGGCGTCCTCCCTCGCCGTTTCTTCTCTTTTCCGACCTTCATCGCCAGTCATCTCCCTTTCTGGCGACACCGTGGGGAAACTCGGACGGGACGACACTGGCCGGAGCTCCCTCGCCGGTGAGCCCTCGCCCTCTCGCCAGATCCGTCATGGAGGAGCGGCAGAGGGTGCGTTCCAGCCATCACCGTGCTCGCCGGAGTCGGACGTCCCTCCTGGCCGCCTCTACACCTCCCTCGGAGCTACACTGCCGTCGCCACCGCCGCGAGAAGACGAGAACCCGCCGGAACCCTAAATCGCGTCGTCGTGCTCGAACAGACACAGTAAACGGGCCCTTTGGGCCGGATAGGCCAGGTGGGCCTCGGACATGCCATGTGGGTCTTGGTCGGGCCAAGCCGGGTCTGGATCTGGGCGACTCGGGTTCAGGCTTGGACCGGGTCTGGACTCGGGTTCGGGCTCGAACCGGGTCTGGTTCGGGTTTTGGGTCGGATCCGGGTCTGACCCGGGTCGGATTCTGGTCAACCCGGTTTCAAAGATTAATTAATTTTAAAATCAGATTTAATTAATTAATAAATTAATTTACTGGACTTAAAATCGAATTTTTTTAAAGGACGTTTTGGACAATTTCGAGGACCTTGGACTATACCGTGACTGACTGGGTATTTTATCTGTTAAACCCAGCACGACTAGAGTTCGCCCGAGAGCTTGGACTTCGCCCGAGAAGACGAAGACTACTCTGGAACCCGTGTGAAGAACGGAGGAGAGGCTAATCGACTTTACAACAGAGTATTATTAGAGGAAGACCACAAGGTAGGGAAAGTCCTAACTCCTCGAGTATTTCAATACTAGTATGCCTATTAGGTTAATAAAATCGGAAAGGTCCTAGACTTGCATGTAGGATGCGAATAACTAGAATAAATGTCTTTCATTTACTAATAAACGGACGTGTCTAGTAAGCATGCTTAGGATGTGAATCACTAGTGTAACTCGCTTTCAATACTTGGGAATTGATTTACTGGTAGAGAGGCCGTGATGAGCCCTCAGATTAGTCGTGTTAGCTTCACATGCTTGGTTGCATAATTTGGATAAGTTAAGAGTCTAATACAACTAGATAAATCGATTGATCAAATATGAATGCTTGACTACTTAATTGCGTATTTGATTGAATGCTTGAATGCTGAATGACTGAATGATTGAATGGGGGATCGAGTATGACTGATTGTGCCAAGCGGTACGATCAGGTGATCGATGGACCGATGGATCGTGGTTGGTAAGTAACTGGTAAGTGTAAGATTATTATTGATTTTTGTGGTGTGTTGTGATAGAATTGTGATTCGTTAAGCGTTGGTTGCTCCTTGATTTTTTGAGTGTGTTACCCACTTGTGAGTCCTTAAGCTAGCTTCTATATCGGTATGGCACCCACGCTGCGAGTAGGGTAGTGCTTATAAGGTACCCACACCAAAGGGTAAGGCTGGTGTGGGGTAGTACCTAAGCTGATAACTTGGTATCCGATATGGTACCTACACCGAAGGAAGTGCCGGTGTGGGGTAGTATCATAGTCGGTATCCGGTATGGTACCTACACCGAAGGAAGTGCCGGTGTGGGGTAGTATCATAGCTGGTGGATTGGACCCTACAGATCATTGATTACCTAAGCCGATAACTTGATATCCGATATGGTACCTACATCGAAGGAAGTGCCGGTGTGGGGTAGTATCATAGCCGGTGGATTGGACGCTGCAGGGCATTGATTATTGGACCCTGCGGGGCATTGATTATTGAGCCTGCGGGCAATGGTTACGGACCCTGCGGGGCATTTGGATGGTTTACCCTGCGGGGTGATTTCTTGATTATTTCACCCAAGCATATGCGTCCTGCGGGAGCATTACCTTGGT
Source organism: Erodium maritimum (assembly GCA_963921825.1). Classification (NCBI taxonomy): domain Eukaryota; kingdom Viridiplantae; phylum Streptophyta; class Magnoliopsida; order Geraniales; family Geraniaceae; genus Erodium; species Erodium maritimum. The sequence goes on from OY997595.1 coordinate 21,065,442, forward strand.
TCCCTATGACATATGGTCCTTTGGTGACGTTTCCGAGAATCCCGACGATAAGCGCCCTCAAGGGTTGTTACCGGTATCCCGACGTTATGCGTCTCCTCTGGACCGAGGGAAAATCCGACATGACACAACGAGTATTGTGGATCGGAGGGTGGCGACTTCATGTCCCACGACATTTATCGAACGCTTTATCCTTCTTTGATTATTTAAGAAATGCATTGATTCCTTTATTTCCCTATGATTTTTGTTGACTCCTTGAAATCGTTGAACACTCGGTTTACTCCCACATTTCAATGTATTCACATTTCTTCGTATTTGAGATTTGAACTAAAATGGAGAAACCCTAATTGTTAAACTAAAAGCATGCCTAGTTATGCATTTTCCCTACTGAGCGTAAGCTCATCCCTATTTGTTTATGACTGTTTTACAGGATTGCATGATGATTAGTGGACTCGAGGCTCGGGAGCTTCTGGGGTCCAGGTGGTTAGAGGCGTTGGTTGTTTTTTGTGGTCATGAATTTTGTTAAGGAATCATTATGATATTTGTAAACCCTTTTTGTTGGAAGATTATTTTATAAGTGGTGATTCTGAGACCTTTTTCCGAATTAAAGTTAGATTATTTTTATTGGTTTTATGTCATTTTATTATTTAATTGCTTACTCTTTAAGTCACGTCCCAATTCTGGTCAAAATCGAATTTGGAGCGTGACAAGTCTGAGCCTGCTGAGGTCTCGGCGCGGGCGCTCCTCCGACTCGATCAGGACAAGCATAGGCAAGGTGACCCTGTCGGCCACACTGGTAGCATGCTCTCTCATCAACCCGCTGTCTATCTCCAACCCTCTGAGGACGATCAACATGTCGCTCTGTAGGTCCGCTGCCCCTCGGGCAGTCTCGTGCTAGATGGCCTTGCTGCCTACATAGAGGACACAGCTGTGCCACCAGGGCAGGTCCAACTGATGCTACAACCCCTGCCCGGCGCATGCCACCAGACTGAAATTGAGGATGAAAGGATCCAGAAACTCTCTACCTGCGCTGGTCGCGACTCTCGGACTGTCGCAGGAAGCCACTCGGCCTCGGCCTAATATCCCGCGCTCTGGCGGTCTCCCTGAAATGCCTCTCTATGGCTAAAGCCTGATCCACGAGTGTAGAGTACACCTCGGTCCTGAAAGCGATGACCCTGTCAGCAATCGTCGGGATGAGCCCACTCTCGAATCGCCTACATCGACTGTCCTCAGTCTGCACCAGCTCCGGTGCGAAGAGGGCCAAGGAAATAAATCTCACTGCATACTCAGAGACGGCCAGTCCTCTCTAACGCAGTTCCAAGAACTGCTGGCGTCTGTCATCTCGAATGGATCGAGGAAAATACTGCTCCAGGAACAACCTACTGAATAACTGATAGTCATCCCCAACACTGGTCTGCACAGACTGCCACCAAAAGTATGCCTCTCCCTCGAGCTGAAAGGTAGCGAAGGATACTCTCAAATGTCCCTCAGATACTCCAGAGGTATCGAGGTTGCGGGTAACACGCTCCAACCATCCTGCGGTTTCCTCGAGGTCTGCTCCCCCGGAGTAGACCGGCGTGTTGAGTCTACGAAAATCCCAGAGTGCCTGGGCCGTGAAGTTGTCAAGTTGGCCTGCCCTCTCACTAGTGACTACTACGGTAGTAGGCACGGGCTCTGGTGCCGGTGCTGCAGTCCCTTGCTGTGCGCTGATCGCTGCCATCACTGCACAAACCACCTCCTCTAGAGGGGCCGCCTGAGTCGGCTCAGCGACTGGAGAAGTCCTGGGTGGTAACCCTGACGGTCCACCCTCAAAACTCTGGTGCTCTGTAAAAGCAGCACCCTGGGCGCTAGCTGCCCCTGCCTGCTCAGAAATAGGTGTCTGACTCGGGCCCCCAGCTGGGCGGCTCCTGGTACCCCTCGGAACGTAACTACGAGGCATGTCGTATACCCGCTACACGGATAACGCACACGTTCAGTTTCTCAGTTTAGAACAAACAGTTCGATCAAAACACTAGGACGTTCACACGCGTCCACAAGGATCATAACAATGACCAACAACACTTAGGCTCAGTAGATATATATAATACTTTATATATAGGCAGACAAGACCGCATCTTAGTGCGTCTCACAACAGCAATCAACAGTTCAATCAAATCAATCAACTCCCACAGGAGGAGCAGTCTCAAGCAATTCACACAAATCACAAGGCAACATGCATACCCCTCGATCGGGTATCTTCCCAATACGTGGGGTCTAGAATCGTAACACGATCAATTTCAAAACACTTAGCATTGCTTTCATTTCCACATGTTCTCAACACTTTACTCTTATCCAAACCTTTATGTCGATCTCATGTCGTTGCAACCCGATTCAGGCGTCCCCGAATCTCGTTGTAACCACTTGACATCCAACCATCACGTTCAACTACAGTGGCGCCCCTGAGTCAACCCGTGATAGTGCAAACATTTTGGTTCTACAAAATTTTTGGCATGATCTATTCATATTTTCCACTAACCATCCGCTTAAGCGGGACATCTTAACAATCCAAGTCAGGTAAAAGCCAGCAAACAAGGCATACAATCATCACAAAGTTTACATCACTGTAGGATACCGCAGTATCGTTCGGGTTCTACCATTTATTTAATTAAACTCCCATTTCGGGTCAACTTTCAACTTTAATTCTCAAATAACGGTCATCACTTAAACAAGTCAACAATTGAACAAGTCAATACTTCAAATTGAGGAATTTTGAAACGGCCAACCAAGGTGGCAACACAGTTAACAAATGGTTTACTCAACAACTAATTTACAACAGTTTGATCATCGCTCGTTGGACCAACCTTGATCTCAACCGTCGGCATCCCAGATCACTGAGGCATAGCAATTAGAGCATACGACACACGTAAAGTAAATCACATAATATCGAAAAGTTCCAACATTTATCAAAACGCTCAAATCATAAAGACTTTTATCGTTCCAACTCTACGCATCGAATGATTCCGACTACGTCACTGAGTACCACAACTTAGACTCCCTAACTCTACCCACCTATTTGACGTGCGGTCCGAGGTTTTGAAAAAAAGTTCAAAATGAAACCAGGCTCTGATACCAAATTGTCACGTCTCGAGTCCGGTCAATACCGGATTTGGGGCGTGACAGAGGACGAGGTTAATTAGGTAGCGACATAGCACGTTATATATCACCGGCCCGTAGGAACCGAGATGGAAATGGAGTTATGAGAAGTGACATGCGAATGAGGTCCGATGGTGTAGTCGGGTTGGGCGATAGGAATGGTAGTTGAGTAATCAGAGAGCATGAGGAGCGCAGAAGCCATAGTTGGCCTGTCCTGGATGGCCTTCTGAGTGCACACCAACCCTACTCGCACGCATCGCACCACTTCCTCCCCCGGGAACCACCCCATTGTCGCATCTATCATCTCCCTTACTCGACCTTCTTGCTCAAGTCTCCATGTCTGCAATTTCACATATTAAATATTTGGTTCAAAAGTAGATTCAATGTTTTATGATCTTTAATACTAACATGTTTAAGGAGTTGTTGCATTTCCACATCATCATATTGCGGATCGAAGTTCTTCCTTCCGCTAATAATTTCAAGCAATAACACTCCAAAGCTGTACACATCGCCCTTTGCCGAAACCACTCCTTGAATTGCATATTCGGGAGCCATGTATCCACTACATGTTCATACACGCAAAACAAACATTAATCAATTTCAAATATATATACTATTAGTCTATTTTTTGATCGGTAAAAACAAATTTAAAATCTCCAACAAGGTGAAAGAGAAATTACAAGATGTAGCTACATATCCGCAAAAAAGTAACCCAAGACGATCATAAGTTGGCTTATAAGAGAATACATGGAAAACCACAAAACACCAAACTAACCAAGAATTACAGCCAAGACTATTCGTCTTGAGAGACAAGTACTTACAATGTTCCGGCGATTCTCCGAGTCCTTAGTTTGCTGGGATCGTCGTTGGCAAGAAGTCTCGCGAGGCCGAAGTCAGAGACTCTAGGTTTCATGTCCTCGTCCAGCAATATATTGCTTGCTTTGATATCTCTATGCACGATTCTCACTCCACAATCTTGGTGGAGGTAAACAAGAGCTCGCGCAATGCCCATTATGATATTGTAGCGCTTTGTCCAATCGAGTACTGAACTTTTACTCTTATCTGTATGCATATGATCAGAGCAATTTGTGTTTGAAATTTGATTCTACTAAAAATATATATGTGGGTATGTAGCTCTATAAGAAATGTAATTAAATACCGAAGAGGAAGGTGTCTAGGCTGCTGTTTGGTAAGTACTCGTAAACCAACATCTTTTGATCTCCCTGAGAGCAACATCCTAGTAAACGAACAAGGTTCCTGTGTTGTGTTTTTAGTAATAGCCTGATCTCGTTCGTGAACTCTTCATGTCCCCGCACCGAGTCCGATGTCAGCACTTTCACCGCTACTTCTTCGCCGTCTCCCATTTTACCCTTCAATTATATTAACACACATATATATCATTTGGATAACTAAATTGTTTTTGATAAGCTCGAAAATTTAATAATATGACCGAGTCCCGAAAAAGAAACGGAAAGCCCTGAATCAAGGAGAATCAGGGTAGCAACCAACAATAATAAAGGGGTTCCAACACAAGGTGAACCAAAAGGCTTAACCTTTTCTTAAAAAGAAAAACAAGAAGCAAAACAGAACAAAGAGAATCCCGTCAAAACGTCAACGGGGAATTGACGCGGCCTTCTTCTTGGCAGCCAACTCACGGATTGCAGTCCATGCGTCGGGACCCTGAGACGACCCGACGATTTGAGTTTCTCCATTTCTAGCTTGCTCAACCTGTTTCCCAATGTCGACGTGGCGAACAACTCTATCCCGATCTCTAGAGGTAATCGGCTTGCACGAAAAAGTGTAAAACTCCGTTAAATGTTTAGAGCATCCACACTCATCTCGCCGGCTGCCGGCGAGATGGCGCCGGCGAGATGGAATAAAATACTAGAATTAAATCATCTCGCCAGCTCCCCGCCAGCGAGCTCTACAGTGGGCTGGCGAGGAGGCGCCGGCGAGATGCAATTAATTTTAGGTTTTTAATGTTTTTTTACTTAAAAAACCAGATTTTGAATAAAATACAGAACATCGATAAATAAAAACCCGATAACATAAAAGGATAGAGGTACTCATTAAGAAACCAAAACAAAGGAAAATAAAAACCAAGCAACGTAATACAAAGGAAACTACACCAACTAAAACATCTACGCGTCTCCAAATTTATTCCAGAGATGTTCGACAAGATCGTCCTTCAAACGATAATGCATACGTTCACTTTGCATCCTCTCAGTGTTTCCAAGTATGACATTGGTCGGGACGAAGCCTCCTCGTGAAATATGTGGTTGACTTGTACTACCTTCTTCTGTTTGTTCACGATACCCGTCGTACGTATGACGTTCAGCCTCAACTATCATATTGTGCAGTATAATGCACGCATTCATGACCAAACCGATCGACTTGGGAGCCCACAAGCGGGTCGGTTGTTTGATAATGTGAAACCGAGCTTGTAGTACGCCGAAAGCTCGTTCCACATCCTTCCTGCACGCTTCTTGGATTTCAGCGTACTTCTTCTGCTTCGGCGTTGACGGTAACGGAATTGTTTTTACGAACACTGGCCACGAAGGGTAAATACCGTCAGCAAGATAATATGGAAGTGTGTAATCATTACCATTTATCGTGTAAGCAACCGGTGGTTGCCAACCGTTGATAACGTCCGCGAACAGCTTCGAATGATTGAGGACCGTCAAATCGTTGTTCGACCCCGCCATGCCGAAGAAAGAGTGCCAAATCCATAAGTCACGAGTTGCAACCGCCTCAAGGACAACGGTTGGTCGATTACCGTGATCCCTTCGGGAATGTGACCCTCGAAGGGCCTTTGGGCAGTTCTTCCATTCCCAGTGCATGCAGTCAAGACTTCCAAGCATGCCCGAGAATCCGCGCGCTTCATTAACCGCCAAAATGTGGTCAATATCAGATTGTGTAGGCTTCCGCCGGTATGTAGCACCAAAGACTTTATGCAGTGTACTGCAAAATGTGCGCAAACATTCCAAAGCTGTTGTTTCCCCTATCTTCACATACTCGTCCAACGCATCAGCTGCAATTCCGTAACATAATTGCCTAATGGCGGTAGTACATTTCTGGTAAGGAGATAATGAAACTTGACCCAATGCATCAAAGGATACCTTGAAGTAATCGTCGTGCTGCTCCAATGCATGAACGATACGGAGGAACACCGACTTTGGCATTCTAAACCGACGCCGAAACTGCACCTCGGTGTACACAGGGTTGGTGTTGAAGTAGTCATTCATTAACCGTTCGTTTGCGGCTACCCGGTCACGTCGAATGTATTTGCGCTTCTTTGGTGGAGAATCCACCAAAGCGTCGGCCAACATCTCCTCGGTTGCCATACAGTCTTCGAGCATGTCATTCAACATAGAATCCAATTCCATATCCTCGGGATCGAATTCCATGATGACGGACAAACAAGGATGACTGTCAGGACGATTCTAAGATGAGAAGGATGAATAGTAGAGAGTGTGTGCATTTTTACTTTGTGAGGGTGGGTTTATATAAGGTTTTGGTTAGGTTTATTATAAATGTTGTAGTTATGGTGAGCGACAATCAATGTTATTCGATTGGACGTACCGATATTTGTTGGATAATATAGGTAAGGTTAAATTTTCAAACCAACTAGCATTGAAACCAAGCCTTTTTTTTATTGGACAAAAAAGATATATGCAATCTTCATCCCTCCTCGCCGGCGTGAACTTCCAGCGAGAAGCACGTCGCCAGCGGTCCTCGCCAGCGCTGATCTCGCCTGCTCCCCGCCTCCTCCTCGCCGGCGATGACAACTCGCCAGCTGCTCCTCGCCCACCACTGTGGGTGCTCTTAGGAGGACGACTCTCCCGCTTCTTAACAAGAACATCCTTCCACGGCGAGGCCGCCAATTGAGACGGTTGAACTGATGCTACGCCCACCTCAGCGTCAATCGTGCCCGAATCCGGACTTGATTCAGGCACAACCATCTACAAAATATGGGCTGGACCAGACCCCTCTACAACCTGGATCTGTGTTGCAGTAGGCCCATCAGCAACAAAATAACCCTGTGGATCAGGCCCATCTGCCACGTGATGGACCTGGACAGATTCAGTTGCAGCACAAATGACCTGGCCAGACCCATCATCTTCACCAACAGCAGCTTCCATCGTCAACACGCGATCGTTGTCAGAGTCAACCCCGGAATCACGGACACAATCTTCGTCACCGATAACGGACGAAACTCGATCGCGAACATCACGATCACAAAAAACCTCACCCGCATCAGATTTGAAATTTGAGTTCACACCGTGATCCATGGCCTCCGGCGGAGCTCCGACTCCTATCAACGCCACAACATCATTCTCCGACGAGCCCTGAGCTGTTGTGAATCGATTGAGTGGCAATAAAGGCCGGCTTTGCATGCTTTGTTTCATAACACCAGAAACAGAGTATACCTTTGAAGTATCGATTTCCATCACCGGATCAGCGGACGTCCGACGATGCCAATTTGGATAACTAAATAAATCAACTAAGAGCATCCACAACGTTAGGCGGGGAGCTGGTGGGAACTGTTGGTAGTGAACAATCGACGGCGGGGAGCTGACGATGAGCTAGTGGGGAGAATGCTAGCGGTGAAGTCCGACGATGAGTTCACCGCCCCTTCTCAACGCTGGCGGTGAACAAAATTATGAAGAAAAAGACACTTACCACCAGCTCTTACCACCAGCTCTTACCACCTATCATTGTACGGTGCTGGGGTTTCCCTCCGACGGTGAAAAAATATTTTTTTAATGCTCACCTCCAACAACTCCCACCAGTACCGACGGTGAACGTTGTAGATGACCTAAAACATCGCAAGAAAAAATGGTTAAAATAGTCCAACGTTATTACCTTATAGACGGTGCCGAAACCTCCTTTCCCAAGAAGATTGGAAAAGTTGTCGGTTGCAGCAACTATCAGATCCAAATCATACAAAAAAGTCTCCGCTTCACAAGACTGTTGATCACCGTGTCTCTTCCTCGCTCTTAGCACAATTAACATCACTCCAAGAGCCAAAATAGCTGCACCAGCAGCAGCACCCGCCGCAGCTCCGATCTTCACTCCCTTCCCTCTTCCGGGCGGCTGAGCCGGAGCCGGAGGCGGCATGTAATAGGTAATATCCTTGGCAACTCTCCAGTCATCGTGGACCGGATCCAAGCTCACTTGTATACTACAAGTGGGCGTGGCCACCCAAGTAGCCCATTTGGCGGAGCAGCATGATTGTAGAGACCCCAACGTATCCAACAAACATCTTTCGCAACTCTTACCGTCGATGTCGCGAGTGCAATCCACGTACCCGTACAAAGACCGGTTTGACGGCATGATTTGGGTTTTGGCTACTCCGTATCTCTTGTCGGCGGCGCTGGCTACTACGGACAGGTCTTGGACCAAGGCGTTGACCGTTTGGTCGAAAGTGGTAGCATTTGTAGGAGCGTCGCGAAGGTCGTAGAGCACCAAGATCAAGGAGTGGTCGGATATGTTGATGAAGTTGCTGGAGGAGTACCTGAGGGTGCAGTAGGTGTACCAGACCTGGGCTTTGGTCTGATTGGGACACGCCTCGAGGATGCCGGACGTGGCGGCGTCGATGCAGGCTTGGCATTCCGGTCGGGTCAGGCTGCCGCGGCAGAGAGCTAGGGCGGTGACGGCGGGGGAGGAGGTGGTGGCGAAACCGGTGGGCGGAGTGGTGTTCCGGAGGGTGGAGAGGGCGAGGTTGAGGTTGGAAGAGAAGGGGGAGCCGGATGTGTAGTTGGGTCTTGTATCGTCGCAGTTAGTGTAGCGAAGTTCTTGGAGTAATTGCCCGGTCGCTGATAATGAGCCCATGGACATGAAGAGAGAACAGAGCAGGCATGTCATTGACATTTTGTTTTGGGTGAGTTTGCGTATTGCTAGTGTATTTATAACATGGGGACCAATATCTAACTTATGCATTAGATGGATTTAAACTACTGGACTGTACCAAATTATGCCGGACCTAATTTCGTCCGCAGGTAAGACCATGAAAGATCATCCGAAATCTTTGTGTTCGTCATCGACGTGGCTTTCAAAGATTTTGTCGGCCAACACAGTCTCCGTCTTGTGGTGGTCGTCATTCTGTCCCACCAGATTTTTGTGGCTCTGTTCGTCCCGGAATCTATCTTTGGGTTGTCGGCCTAGGTACTTCTGAACTGAAAGTTGGTTTCGTCGTAGGTTTTGGCCTCGACGTGTTGCTTGAAGATCTCCAGACTGTGTCGCTGTGGATTTCCCTACTGTTTTCTGGGTTCCCTCCCCATTGCTGCATTCGTTCTCATTACTGATCTGGCGTGAGACACACTTCTACACCTTTATGGTTGTAGATCGTCGTGGATCTTGTTTCGTTTGTTTGCGTTCATGGTGTTCGGGTCCTTCGTCGTCACCGGAGAGTCGTTTCAGATTTTGCGTGGGACGCGCTTCTACACCTTTATGCTTGTAGATCGTCGTGGATATGGCTTCATGTAAGAACCGCCCCGGTCGATTCCGGTCGAACCGGGTGATTCTGGCGAAAGTCGGCTTTTTGCTGGAAAAGTCAACCGATGACTCCGGGAGTCATTCGAGACCTTTCCGGGGCTCAAAAAGCTTAGCCGTCGTTACGGTTAGCTTAGTTGAGCCGTTTCCTTTCAAATGACTGTAATGTTGGGAAAAGGCAACCCGGGGTCATCTTCGATCAAACGCGGTCCAATTAGAGATTAAACCTAATTAATTAAGTGAGCTGGATTTATTTGAGCTAGGAATGGTCCCCACATGGAAATGTGTCCATGTTAGCTTGGAAGGGAAGAAATTGATGCAATTTGACCCTTATGCCCTTAATGGTTGCACTTGAGAAGAGAGAAGACAAAGGGGTAGATTGGGGATCATTTCCTTTAGGTTTAAGACACCAAATTGGACCATTTTCACTCATTTTTTCTAGTGTGGCCGAAATCTAGAGAGAGGAGAGAGTGAGATGAACCAAGGAAGCTTGAGGATGAAGAAAGAAGGAAAAGGAGGAACTTTGGCTCATTCTTACCTCAAAATCTCTCCAAAACCACATTTTCTTCATCTACTCTTCATTACCAAGGTAATCATCCAAACCATTTTCGTTTTGGTTGAGTTTGATTCATGGGTTTGGTTGAGAAATGCTAGAAATGATTGGGTTTAAGGTTGTGATGACTTAGATGATGATTTTGATGAAAAACTATGAAGTAGTTGATGGAACTCACTTGATTTAAGTAGTTTTGATGAAACCCACTGAGGGAATTGAAGTATTGGAGATTGTTGGGTCTGTTTTGGAGATTTATGAGTTCATCAATGGAGGTTTGAGGTAGAAATTTGTGGAAAACGAAGTGGAAGAAGGAGGAAGAAGGGTCTGCCCAGACCGGCACGGAATGCCGCACGGAACAGGCCAGATTCCGGCATGGAGTGCCGCACGGACCGGGCCAGGGTCCGACACGGTGTGCAGCACGGACCGTGCCTGGTCCCGGGCCGGTTTGCAGCACGGACCGTGCTTGGTCCCGGGCCGGCGTGCCGCACAGACCGTGCCTTGTCCCGGGCCGGTCTATGGCGCGGGCCGGGTCGGGTGCCGGGCCGGTGTGGTGCACGGGTCAGGTCGGTTTCCGGGCCTGTGGGCCACCCAGATTGGGCCTCATTCCGTTCCATTTCCCGTTTTAGCCCATGTTGGACTTTCGGGCTTAGTGTAATTGTTTCTCGTTAAGAACGCAACTGTTTGGGTTTTGATTTGAGTTTTGTTTTGTAATCTAAGACTTTGGACCCGAGCTCGACAGAGGAGGAGACCCGTGGACATCGTGAAGTGACGGAGAGGAAGCTAGCCAGGTTGTCCGCAGCTTGGATTGGAGTGCTTTTGAGGTAGGGAACGTAGCGAATACCGGTTGAATTACGGAAAGTTACTAGTATGCATATAGGTTACAACTACTCGTTTTTAATGATTAGAATTGCATGATTAGGATGTGAGGAATGAGTGAACTGAGGGATAGCTTACGTGCCATGTCGAGCCGTAAGTTTGGGATTTGTCGTGATGTAGAAATGCATGCGGGCCATGTCGAGCACTTAGGTTGTGTGTTGATTGAAATGCCATGATCTATGATTGAGATGCATGATGTGTGATTTAACCATTGATTAGATTGAGAAGCATGATTTGGTATACTCGGTGTAGCATATTGTTGCTATGTTTGGGCAAGTGTGCCATGCGTGATGTGATGTGAACCATTGGTTGGGATATGATCGGGTGAGTGATAGACCGATGTGCTGTGGTATGGTGAGTTGGCTCGGTTGGTATACCGTGGTCGAACTATGGCATTGTGATGCGTTTTATTCTCTTGATGTGTGTTCCAAGAGGAGGTGTGTCTGGTATGATACCTACACTGAGAGAGTATGCCGGTGTAGGGTATCGAGGACGAAGACAGTGTGACCTTTACCCCGATGTTGTGTGGTCCGGGAAGGCGTACGATCGAGTCTACGTGACGGGAAGACATCCGACTGAATGTATTGCCGGTCAGGGATGTGCCCCGAGTCTACGTGACGGGAAGATGTCGGGACCGATGTTGTGTGTTCCGGTACGATATACGTGGGACGGGCTGTGATAGCCGGTGATGTTGGGGACTACCATACTAGATATGTGTTTGTTCTGATGTGTGTTGTATGCCTGTTGTTGGACTGTGTGCATTGTTTTAAGTGTGGTTATGGTCTTGTGAGAGTGATTAGTGGTTGGTGACTTCCCGTGGAGTTGTTAGTAGTTATGCTTTGCTAGTATGCCCTAATTGGACGGTTACTCGTGGTGATGAACGGATGTTCTTAACCTTAACTACTTTTCCTACTGAGCGAAAGCTCACCCTTTTACCTTGTTGTTTTTCAGGTCTTGAGCGGGACATGTGCTAGAGGGATTCTCGGCGATTGGGAGCCAGCGAGGGTCTTGTCTAGGTGTCTAGAGACGTACCGTTTCTTGTTGTTGAACTTATTTATTTTATGGGTTTTACTGAGCTGTTGACTCTTAAGATCACTCGGAGCTTTTAAACTGTTATTTGAGAATTGTTTTGGTTTTAAATTCGTTTTATTTATTTACTGTTTTAGTTCACGTCTCGAGTCCGTTCAAAACCGGATTTGGGGCGTGACACTTCATCTGTTTGCGTTCATGGTGCTTGGGTCTTTCGTCGTCACCGAAGAGTCGTTTCAGATTTTGCATTGGACGCGTTTCTTGATCCACTGATCGTAGATCGTAGTGGATATGGTCATCTTCGTGTTGTTCGAGTCCCAGATGGTAAGGATCTTCTTACGACCGCTTGTAGAAACTTTGCTCTTTGGCCTCCGACGGGTAGGTATGGGCCGTTAGGCCTCTGTTGGAAGTCGAGAGGTTTCTGATTCTTTGGTCTTGAGTTTTAATAGTTATGGCCATAAAAAAATCTATTCCATTTCAATGGCGTTGACCGCTGACATGTCGGTTCACATTTCTCTTTTGAATTGGTGGCTCCGATGATATTCAGTGTTTTCCACACGATAGGGAAAGTTTGAGGGTGTTTTGAGTGGAGGTAGGCTAACTTCTTTGGGCTTCATGGTTGAAAAAATCGGGTTTTAGACCTTATTTGTTTGTGTGCTTCATGGTGCAGAAATCGGTTCCTTGTTTTGTATTTGGGATGTTTGATATGATCCTTGTACGGATCTGGTTGTTTTGGTTGCTGTAGCTAGAAATCTGTAATTGGTCTGCCTGAATGATTGAGAATTATAATATTTGCTTTACCGATAAAAAAAAGATGAAGAAGAGAATCAGATTACCTCTTCTCTTTTAGCCCGTTTAATATAAATTGAAGTACAAGCCATGAGCTTGCTAAAGGTACAAGATCGGGTTAGTTATTATAACTAACTTTTCCAACTTTTGAATATCCAAGTAGAAGAAAAATAATACTATTATTATAAATCTAAAGATGAGACTAATTGCGCGCTTTATTTATTACTTAAACACAAACTAATAATTTAAGCATAATAATTAAACTTTAAGATGGTCGCAATACTGTTGCGACTTGTGAAGGCTTGATCCATACACTTCCTGTATTTCATCGCGATTGTAGCTCATACTTGGGCATTGGAATGAACCGGTGTGCGAGCATGGAGGAGACGAGGTGGATATTATTGAACCACTTATCCTTTGGAGAGTTCTTGCCCCAATGTACCTTCATCTTTTTATGGGTCCGTGCAGGGGAAAAGTTAGGTTTGTCAGCAAGAAAGTTCTCGTATATCGTGGGTTAGTATTTTCTTCTGAGTTCTACATGCTTTAGCCAAACAAGGAACATGATCGTTTCTTCTTCGGTTGACCAGTTGATGTGGAGGCGAGGTGGTCGATTCGGTGGCGGTTCAGTTGAGAAAAGGGAAGGCAGAAAAGGGAGAAATCGGTTGCTGATTTGGTGTGGGGGGGGGGGGTGCGGATATTTATATGTGTGGAGGTGATGAAATCGCTGAGTAAAGGCTAGTTGAAAGGAGAGTATTTTGGTAAACTTTTATGTTGGTGGAAATAATTTGACGTAAATTGAGGACCATCCATTCAGCACTAATAATTGAACCTGACAACATTATTGCAAAGCGAAAGAAAACAACTTCAATTTAAAACTACAATATGGCACGAGCAAATCACATCATATGCTTGCTCGCCAATGTCGTAATGATTGGCCAGTGTGTTGCATGCTCCTTTGAGAACATGGCTAAAGTGTCATTTCTCTTCTCCTTTATCAATAGGTCGAAGTAAGGTTGTAGGTTGGTAAGAAGCATTCACTTTTCTTCGTCGATTCTACAACACATTTTTGCGCCTCTACCTGAAAAATTGCAAGATCGCATACTCCCATAACTAGATTTTCTTCCACGGATCTGTACATCTTCCCTTTGCCTTTGTTCATTGCAGCTTTGTCGGTCTACTGACCGATAGGGCGGACAATTGTAGTCTATGTGGTCCTATCAGTGTCCTCTTCGTCAATGTGCGACCCACAATAACCCACCCGAGTTCTCTTATTGGATTCTCTTAAAACTAGTTCAATGGGTGAAGGATGAGCAGCATGAGTAGGCGGAGGTGGGGCAAAGTTTCAAGCAGTCCAGTTCGGTTGATCTTTCACAAGTTTTCACCAATATTTCCATGCGAACTCGTACTTTTCATCCCTTTTGTACATCTCTACAACCAGCTCTGTCACTTGATCATCATACCTTCCACTTTTATGCTTGTTGGTGATACGTTCAAAGTTTTCGTGGAACTTCATCACCCTCAAGTTCACTAGCTACCAGTGATCCTTACAATTCTTTCAAGACCGCTTCGGATCATTAGGCCCCCGCATCAGTTCCACCTCTTTTTAACCATCATTCTTTTTACTGTTCCCGAAAATCGGGTCAATTGAGTGTTTCATCCAAGAACAAACAAGACATTCCTCCTTCGCGATACTCTACTTGATGCACATCCTTTTGGGCTTCACAACATCAGCGGGGTTAGACGGTGCCGAACCTCACGATGACTGAGAAAGATTTTTAGAATGGACCCTCAACCCACTTGAAGGGGCCTGAGTGTTTTCTGTCACCTCGGGGCCGGAAAACTCGCAACGACATCCTCATCATCGAGTGTTTCTCGCATTCATGAACGATGTAATCCTCACAACCATAAAAAAGATCAAAATCCATACCGATCAATTTCTTTGGGAGAAATATTGTAGATAGTGGGAGAGAAGTGACGTGAATTTGGAGAAGGGATGTTGGGGTTTGAATAGGAAAATAAGGATTGTTGCAGATTTTTTGCGTCGCCACGTGGCGCCATATGCCTTAACGCCAATGATCAACGTGGAATCCAACTCGATCTATGGTAAACACTTTCCAACAATCGGTTTTTTCATGCGTTTGCAATGTTTTTACCAAAATTTACAAAGCGTCGCCGACTGCGGATGCTCTAAGATGCTGAGTTTTCAATCAAAGATAAGAATTTGTTAAGTAGTTGCGCATTCTGTTAGTTCTCTTATTTTCATACTATCAGTTTTGGTATTTGTCTAAAATCTTTATATTTATGATTAATAAAATATGTAACATACCCAATATTTTGTTAATTTTCTTTTAATTAAACCGATCAAAGTTAAAATGAAAAAAAACATTAAATACTAAATTAAACATAAGGGGCAATTCTGTCTCATTATCTTAAAAGTTTTGGATTCCATTTTCACTACCTTCAAAAAAATCTCGTCTCACTACCCTGAAGTTTTGTTTGTCTCAATTTAGTATCCATCGTTAACTTTCCGTCTGGTTTTTTGGACGAATATTTGTCATGTTCTTGACTTATGGCCCAAATAGTTCTGAAAAATGTCGAAATTGCTCCTCAATTCATTCCAAAATACTTCTAACATAGTCTATTGAATCAAACATAACTTCTTAGGAGGAAGAATTTGGGAATGATTTGAGGGAAAATTTCGACATATTTTAGAACTATTTGGGTCATGTGTCAGGCACATAACGATTTTCTGTCTAAAAATGGACGCAAAGTTAACGATGAGTACTAAATTGAAACAAATAAAACTCCAGGGTAGTGAGACAAGAATATTTTTTAGGGTAGTGAAAATGGAATCCGAAACTTCTAGGTTAGGGAGATGGAATTACCCATAAACATAATGTTAAACATTACACTAAAGCCGACTTGCATTAAAAAGATTGACTTAGTTTAAAAATATTGGTTCTACCCATAACATCGAAAGGAACTACTAAACGTATATGCATCATCATCTCCTCAAAGAGTTTCTAAAATGAATGCTTCATACGATGATACTTCTTCGTCATCTTCGCGGTCATGGAACCAAACAAGTTAGATATGTCCATATCTAGTGGTCTACAGTTGTCACGCCCCAAATCCGGTTTTGACTGGACTCGAGACGTGAACTAAAAATAACAATAAATAACACAACTTTAACGAAATAAGTCTCCAAACATAATTCCAAAACCAATAATTCCGGTAACGCGAGTCAAGGCTCGAAAACCAAATAGTAAAGTGTTTAATACAAAAGGAAGTACGTCACTAACAACCCAAAATATAAAAAAAAGACTCTCGCCTGGCTCCCCAGCTCTAAACCGTCCTCTACACCGACTCACAATCGAAACCTGTAAAACAGTAATGAAGGGGGTGAGCTTTCGCTCAGTAGGAAAAAGTAGTAAAGGTGATGAATTATCCGTTCACCACCACGGGTAACCGTCCAATTAGGGCACACTAGAAAGACACAACAACTAACGACATCCACATGAATCACATAATCACAAACCATACTCACATGATTATAACCACGCTTAATCACATCAATTACCAATCATCAAGCAATAACACACAGTAAAACGCCCACAAGTCCCGTACAACGGTCCCCCCCCCCCCCTTCCATAGATCGGCTCCACCATATCGTACAGGAACACACAGCCTCGGCCTAGATATCTTCTCGGATCACACAACATCGGGGTACAACTCATAATAAACATACCGGACCGGCACATACCTCGGTCGGATATCTTCCCGGATCACACATCATCGGGGTACAAATCACACCACCCTCGGCCTAGATGTCCTATACCGGAATCCTCCGTCGGTATAGACATCATGACGGAACCCTTTAGCCCCGGGGAACCGCGTACGTGGGACACCATCCTCGGCCTAGATATTCTACACCGGAATCCTCCACGGTATAAATATCGTACCGGAACACCTCGTCTCGGAACATACCGTATTGGACCACACACACAAATGTCTCAAACATGTCATAAGGCCATAGTTCAAACTAACAACATATCATAACAAACAATCTTACCAAACACAGCACATCGGCCTATCATTCACCCGATCATATCACAAGGCAAAAGTTCACGTCATACTGAACATATCATACCAGACATATCATACCAACATATCATACCGAGCATATCCTACCATGACCATTATTTAACAAGAAACATACCGCTAATTAAACATACCAAATCTACTAATCACAAACAAATGCAATCATCACACGATCCTACGGGCACGACATGACCCACATGCAATTATATAGCACGGCAATTCCCAAACCTACGGGCACGACATGGCCCGCAAGTTATCCCACATTCTACACGGCTACACTCGTTCCTCACCTCCTACATGCAATTCTACAATTATATTATTTGTTCATAACCTATATGCATACTAGTAACTTTCCGCAATTAAACCGGTGTTCGCTACTTTTCCCTACCCCAACCGCTATCCAAACGCAAGAAAATCAACGAGTCGCCTAGTAGCCTCCTCCGCCGTGCTCGGGAACAACGTCTAAGATCACAGTAATACGAGAATTAATAATAACTCAAGGGTGGTTCAAAGAGATAAATACCCAAACTAACCCCCAATTGCTCAACTTGTCAAAATGGGCCCGAAAGGCCCATTTTGCACGGATTCGGGAAAACGTCCATTGGGATTCCGAAAATTTCCCTTTTCGTCTCTATCATTCCTAATTAAAATTACTTGTTCCAACGCACTTGACGGAATAAAATTCCGAGGTCCGAGCGTTCTAAATTCGCAATTAAAGTTTCTAATCGCATTTTCCGAAATTTCACGAATCACTTACATAATTCGTTACGGGCGTGAAACTATCGACCCGGGGTTCATCCCAGACCGCCCAAGCATGACACAACCAAACCCCGGCCATGTGGGCCCCACGGTCACACATGGCCGTGGGTGGCCGGACCAGACCGGGCCGGTCACAGTTCCCTGTGTCTCTCCGACCATGGCCGGTCCTTCTCCTTCCTGGTGACCGGACTCCGACGACCAGCCGGAGCTCCGGCGAACCTTCGGTCGCCGGAAAAATACCTCCTTTCTCCCAAGAAGTTACTAACTAGTTCTAGGTTCTCCACAACTTCACTGTTAAGCTCCAAAACTTCAAGATTAACCTCCATCATTCCAAAGTTTCAAGACCCATGGTGGGTTTCATCAAAACCACAAAAACCCAATGAAGTTTCATCAACGATCTCCACCTTTCTCCATAACTTATCTAATTAAACAATAAGAACCTCAAATCCCTAAGACCCAAGCCTATTTCATGCCTTTTCCATCAAACGCATAACTAGAAATTTAACAAAAGGGAAGTTAAGTGCTTGAATACCTTAGAGAATAGGTAGATGATGAAGAAAATAGAAGAAAATGAGGTTTTTGGGGTAGAAATCAAGTGAAAGGAGACACTTTTCTATAGGATTCGGCCAAGGTGAGAATTGTGCTGAAAATTACCTCAAAAGTGGTCCTTATCCTAAAGGTAGAAATATCTCTTTCGTCCTTTAAGCCCTCTCTCTCTCTTTTGTCCACAAGTGGGGACCATATGGTCTTTTCTCACCATTTTCTTCCCCTCTAAGCCATCATGGACATGTGGCTATGTGGGGTCCACCTCTACCCAAAATATCTCAGCTCAAATTAAATTAATTCGTTAAGACTCCTAATTCGACCTAGTTTGACCCGGGTTTGACTTTTTTTCGCAAAAGTAGTCATTTTAAAGGAAATGACCCAACTAAGCTAACCGTAACGACGACTAAGATTTTTGGGTCACGGAAAGGTCCCGAATGACTCCCGGAGTCATCGATTGACTTTTCCGGTGGAAAGTCAACTTTCCCCAAATTTTCCCGGTTCGACCGGGGGTGGTTCTTACAACAGTTATCTTGCGGAGGAATGAGCGTACAAGATGGTGACCACTTGTACCGCCCGGTTATTCGCTGCTTTTATCACTAATAGACTTGGCTGACGTGATTAATCCAGGCTGCCTATAACTTTCTATCCATCGGCCAAGCATATCCTGGCTATGAGGTTGGTGATTTCACCGATAGATTAACTATATGTTGAAGAAGTTCAAGACCTGATCGAAGAAATAACATACTTGTCCGACAGTTATCTAAACCGTCGGTGAAGAGTGGGATTTCATCGTCATATAGACAATACTTCGGCCAAATCGTCAAACTTTACCGATGATAACTACGATTTCATCAATTAAGTCAATTTCGACAATTTTGTACCATAGTTTCATATTGTTCGTACATGCCCGTCCGAATCTAAACCATCTTTTGTTCATACTCATTGCCATTCGTTTCGAGCTAATTATTTCACCAACATATTTTCTATAGTACAATGACGTTTGGAAGGAATAAATTGGGTGCTAAACAAACACATGAAATGGTATTTTTTTTATAAAAAATAGTTAGCCACATAATCGGTATTGTAGTAGCGCTAACAGGCACTAGCGGAGGCAAATAAATCCTATGGAGGGCACGTGCCCCCCCCCCCCCTCCCCCTCAATTTTTTTTAAATATTTTTATTACCTGTTTTGTAAAATTTTCGGACTATGCCCCCTCAATTTTACTTACTTTTCCTAATATCTTCTCAAACTGATTCCTAATTGCTTTATGTTTCTATTATTTAAGCTTCCTAATTATACTTAATTTGCACAAACTTATATCTATATAAATCATTGTTCAAAGTTTAAACTTATCATAAATTTATGTTTTGAGTTTAGTTCCCTACAAAGTATTTTATTCATGTAGAACATTTTAAAAAGAAATTCCGATTCTACTAATTCCGATGATAAGAAGGGAAAATCTACCAAATCAAATAGTGTTGTTTCCGAGAATAGTGGTAAAGCGGTGAGAACAATCTTGGAAGTCAATTATGAAAGTCTTGAAACAGATCCGGGTAAGAGACCATTTATTCTACAATATTCGCCTAATGTTCGTGATCAAGTACGAAGGGAATATATACAAAGTGGTCCTTGTCAACCACGTCATCATGACTTTCCATTAACACAATTTGGAAATAAAACAAGGAATTTCAATCTAGAGTGATTTAAGAAGTACCCGAATTGGCTAGAGTATAATATATCAAACGATGCTGCTTATTGTTTGTGTTGCTATCTTTTTAGACCATGTATTGGGAAGCAATCAGGTGGATAATCATTCGTTTGAAAAAGATTTTCTAATTGGAAGAAATGTGAAACATAAAAGGTCATGTTTGAAGTCATGATAGTACTCACAATGAAGTTGTTAGAGATATGGAAGCTATGAGGAATCAGAAGCAGAATATTAAGAATATTATATTAAGGCAAACAGACCAAGCTCGTAATGAGTATCGTACTCGATTGACTTGTTCAGTAGATTGCATTCGATTTCTTCTAAGGCAAGGTCTTCTGTTTCGTGGTCATGATGAATCTGAAGAATCAAGCAATCGAGATAATTTTCTCGAGCTCTTACAATTTCTTGTTGACAACAATGATGAAGTAAAAGGTGTAACATTGCATAATGTTGATAAAAAAATATCAAATTAACCTCTCCTGATATTCAAAAAGATATAGCACATGTAGCTGGTACTATAACGATCAATGCTATTATTGATGATCTTGGAGATGCATTGTTTCTAATTATGGTCGATGAATCACGTGACATTTCCTTGAAGGAACAAATAGCCGTTGTATTTTTTTATGTGGACAAAAAAGGAAAAGTAATTGAACATTTTGTGGGTATTGAGCATGTTAGTAGCACCACTGCTCTTTCACTTAAAGAGGTTATTGATAAATTAATATCGAGACCCAAATTGAGCATATCAAGGTTGAGGGGACAAGGATATGATGGAGCTAGCAATATGCAAGGTAAGTTGAATGGTCTTAAAACTCTCAATCTGAAGGAAAATCATAGTGCCTTTTACGTCCATTGTTTTGCTCATCAACTTCAACAAACACTGTACATGTGGCAAAGCACCATAGTAAACTTGCTTCACTTTTTTGGGTGGTTGTAAGTGTGGTGAATATTGTTTGTGCATCACCAAAACGGTGTAACATTCTTCAAGATTTTCAAGTAGGGAAAATTAATTGAAAGTGGTGAATGTGTAAGTGAACGAGGACTATATCAACAGACTTCTTTGAAACGCCTTACTGATACATGTTGGGGATCATATTATGTTACACTACTTAGACTACAAACTATGTTCTCTTCTATAACTGAACTTGCAGAAAAAAAAATTTGATGACCCAACATATAGCGAGCAGAAAGAAGAGTCGGGTGTTTTATTAGAGAAGCTACAATCATTCGTGTTAGTCTTTGAATTTCAGTTAATGATAAACATATTTGGAGTGACGAATAATCTTTCAAAGGAATTACAAAGAAAATATCAAGATATAGTTAATGCAATGAATTTGGTACAAAGGATCTACGGATCCGGAACCGCACGCAATTCCGCCAGACCCGCAACCCGATTATGACTAACCCATAGGGTATCAGATCAGATACGGATCAAATTATATCAGATCTGCATACCTACGGATGGATGTCGGATTAGGGTCAGATGATCTGCGGATCATCCGACCCGCCCGCAGATGTCCTTAGAAATAGATCTTAGTCGTTGTTTAACTTCATTGAAACCAATCAAATGGTTTAAATTAAACCAAGTGCTACTTTCTCACCATATTTGTCCTCCTAACTCTATCCATCTAGTCGTTATCTATGGATTTAAACCACAAAAATAAAAAAATAAAAACAAAACCATATCCATTTAGTATTTTTCTGTGCATTCAAAGGCACAAAGATCAGAAAATGAGTAACATCCCTCGTCTTCTCCAAGATATTCAAGCACACACAACTCGATGTTTGATCTCCAACGTCGGTGTTTAATCTCCAACACCATTCTCATCCTTTTCTCTAGCAGAATTACCCATCTTTGTCTCATCTCAACCTCATCGAGCAACGACCGGTCTACCATAATGGTTTTCATCAAAGGTACTAAGAGAAAAAGTCGGTGATGAAGTTTTTATTGCTAGAGGTATTGTGAGAGATGTGATTTTGAGTCTTTGATGGTGAGAAGAAAAGAGAAGGTTTAAGGGATAGTTGTAGATAATATTATGAGGTATGGAGATAATTGTTGGAGATGTGGTGCTGATAATAGAGATGAGGATAAGAAACTTGTGGTTGTAATTGTTTTGGTTGTTGTATCAGTTTTTGCGGGTCAGATCCGATTCGACTGAGTTCCGCTCGGACGGGTCCATTTCCAAAATGCTGATCCGATAGGCGGGTGAGACCGATTATGCATCCAATCCGCATATATGCGGGTCGAGATGGATACCCGCCCATGGACAACCTTATAGATAAGCAAGGAATGCTTGTGAATAATAAAGGAGAATAAGTGGGACACTCTTCTGAATGAAGTCATTTTATTCTGCCAAAAACACGAAATTGATACTCCTGACATGGATGGCAATTTTAGAGATTAAGGTAGATCACGACGCAAGCCTCAAGAAGTTACAAATTTGCATCATTATCAGGTGGAAACTTTTTATGTTACAGATATGCAACTTCAAGAATTAAACAACTGATTCAACGAGGTTAATACATATTTGCTTCTATGCGTAGCATGCTTGTGTCCAGACGATTTTTTTGTAGCTTTTGACAAGCAAAAGTTGATCAGACTTGCAGAGTATTATCCTTAAGATTTTTCTACAATGAATCTTATTATTCTTCTGACACAACTTGATACCTACATCATCAATATGCGTTCAACCGACGATTTCTAAAATTTGAAAGGTATTGGTGCTCTGGCTGAAAATATGGTACTGACAAAAAGAAATAATGTGTACCCATTAGTTTATATGCTGATTACATTGACATTAATCTTACCAGTCGTTATTGCGACCGTCGAAAGAGTATTTTCTACCATGAATATCATCAAGAATCGATTAAAAAATCGATGGGAGACCAGTAGATGAGTGATAATATGATAGTATACATCAGGAAAGATGTTTTTGATTGTAATGACAATGAAAGTGTTCTACAACATTTTCAAAATATGAAATCTCGACGTCACATCTTGTGATAAGTAGTTGTTCATTGTTTTTTATGAAATACAAATATTTTTTATGTTACTTTATATTATTTTAACGTTATGTATTATTATTTTGATCCATGAAAAAAAAAGAATTTTATTCAACCAAGTGAAACACTCCAGAGGAGAACTACAAACGAAAGGGAGAAGAGCAAAAGAAGAGAGCTAGAAGAGCCAAGAAAGGCGAACGTTACAAAATATCCTGGAACATTTTGATGGTGTCCGCATTACCACAAAAAGAGGTGAAACCCATCGATTTACAGAGGGCCCAAGCGCGCTTGGCCTCTGACTTCTTTCGAAGTGAACAAGAGGGGCTAACGTCTTTGAGAGTCCGAACAAGCTTCTGACGACTGTTCCTAATTCTTTTGTTCTTCCGTTTGGGGCGGGAGAGGAGAGGGACCGGTGCGACTGAAGGGGAGGCGATATCAGCAATGAAGGAAGAGAAAATCTAAGGTTCGAGAACATGGGCCGGAGACACAAGAACTTTAGGGCATAAGCTGGGCTTGTCTACTGGCTCAGTAATAGATCCCAAAGAAGTCCTGACCTGATCCGAGGGGGGCAGGCCCAACACTGAAGCACGTTGGTCCACTTGTATAGGCCCATGGGAATGCACCGACAACAAAGAGTCGGGAAATAAATCGAGGCTTGACTTTCGAGAAGCACGTGGTCTCTTAACCTGAGGAATCGAAGAGACGCCATTCTCGGGGCACGATGGCGAAGACGAGGCAGCGAGTTCGACTCCAAATTCCGATGTCGAGGGTCGGCCACGAAGAGACGAGAAAGCGGTCGTGGCCGGAGGAGTCGCATGTCTCAACGCCGACCACTTTGGTTCCAACTGTCTCCGTAGAGGGGAAGCGGAATCCAACATAATTTCCCCATCTTCAAATTCACCGGTCCTGTCATTAAGGTCGTCGGCCTCGCGATCATAATCCTCGAAGATGGGGTCAATAGATTCAGGCATGACAACTAGAACGAGGTGAGGATCGATGTCAGTGACCTTAATCGAAGACTTGAAGCCCTCAAAATGAAGCTCGACTGAGATATCCACAGGGGACAAATCGCGGGAGAAGACGAGCACGAAAGCTTGGGTGGACATAGATGACAGTCCCAACCTTAGAGGCAACGTTGCTCAACGAGACCACTGACCACCCAGAGATGGGGATTCCGACCAGCGAAACCCATCGGAAGCTCCCGCCGTCTGCAACCAGGAGAAGGTTTGAAAGGAAAGAAAAGAAGAAAGGGCGGAGCTCAACCCATGCCGACTTTTCCGAGGAATTGAGAGCGTCAGGCGAGGAGAAGCGGATCAGCATCACTCTGCTCCCAAGATCAGTAAGCTCGATAAGGCCCTGCATCGAGGGAGAAAGGTCAGCCTGGAGAAACGAGGTTGGACGGTTGTCCCTGGATACCCCTCTGATAGCAGAGCGAAGCTAGGAGGTGAAGAAAGGGTTGGGAGAGCCCGCGCAAGCAAGGGGTGAATTGGAGACGAGGGTGTCGGTGGAAGAAGGAGGTGAAGCAGACTGACCCGCAATAGCTTCTCTGTAGGAGCGGTGAACAAAGGGCGGAGGCTGCGCAAGGGGAGGGACCGTCGCGTGAGGACGAGCAATCCCGCGCTGAGGGCCTCTGCAAAAACAACTATCAGCCGCTCGGATCCAGAAGAGGAGCGACGGAGAGCTGCAAATGCCGCTGACGCCGAGTAGGAACTTTGCAGGATAACAAAACCGAACCTCTTGCCAGAATTGGAGAAGAAGGCCTTGAGGAAGGCTCGGTTGACCGGACCGAAGTCTTTGAAGTGCGAGGAGAGGCTTTCAGCGGAACAGTCGGGAGGAACTTTACAGACGAAGAGGCGAGAAGAAGGGTCGGAGAAGGGAGACCAACGGGCGGGGGGACAAAGGAAGAGGCGTCGGGAGGCTTCATTTCGAAGAGAGAGAATTGATGGACAAAATTTCGTTATGTATTATTATTAAAAAACAATTTGGCCCTCCTCACTTAAAAAGTTGGCTTCTCCATTGCTAAAAGGTTAGTTGGTCAAAAGATTGCGCCGAAACGCTACGTGTCACCATAGGGAGCTCGGATAGGATGCGGCGTGACAACTTGGCCGCGGTGTATCACCGTTTGGCAGATTCGTTATCTTCAGCTACCCGACTTGCCTTGATATTGACAATGACGCTGAATGAATCTATGATCTCGACATGGACTTGTGATGTGGGAACGACAATCAACTTGTCCATAGACAAGTTAACATAGCCACTGGTCAACGTTGTAACCATTGTACATGCCCCAATGGCTGTGAAAAGCGACCAACTTAGTAATGCTAGGGACATGTCCTTAAAGTCGTCACGGAGTTGTATAAATTGCCATGTATGGTTCACACGACAGACCCAAATATGCTTTGGCCATGGCTTGTCGCCAATAAATTGTAGCCACGGTGAACTCACGACCTCAGTTTAGTGACAACCAACAGTGACAAACAAAAACCTGCCACGAAGTCGGGTGTATCGCCTCAAGGTGTTCCACGATACTGTGGATTGCAATTCAAATTTCTACTTCTACTATTGTTTTTAACATAAACTGTGGATGGAGTTCTAAATCACACCTTATCGTTTAGTCAACCTACTGTGCGCATTTTTGCATATTCAAAACGAGAAGGGCTTAGTCAAATCCTAGAAAGATTTATGGTAGGTAATGGTAATCTATCGGCTTGACATCTTTTTCCGCTCTCATATTTTGTTAGTCAGAAGTCATTCAATTTATTAATACCCAGCCGCCAGGATCTTAATAATTCTTTTTTTATACAAAGGAGTTGCTTTCTTCCATTTTAGAATTTAATGATCTATATTAAACAATTAACAGATGTGTCCGGATGAATATTAAATAAGATGAAAGAATTTATTTGCTCTAATTTTATTAAAATAAATATGACAATCAGGATCATAATTCTGAAAATTATTGAGTCAACGGCCAATTCAATCAACAAAATAAATGCGTACTGGTTCGACGTCAAATTTTATTGAAGACAGTTCAAATAAGAAAAAGTTAATATAAACTTGATCAGTTGGTGCAATTTAAAATATTTGATAGACAGAAGGATAGAGGAGAGCAACCACACGACGTGGTATCAAATAATCTTATATTCTATTATTTTTAGAATGGGGTTACTTTATATACCTTAACCTTATTTTTTTTTATCAGCAAAGCAAATTTAGATTAAAATTGTTCTTTGGAAAGAAGAACAAAGTTTGAATACAACCAAATGAGCAATCACAAGGATCCTCAAACTAACCACATGAATTACAACCAAAGATTTGCATGTTGAATTGCATAATGAAAAGGAAACACCGAAGGATAACCAAAACAAGGTCTAAATCTTGAATACGAACTGAAGGCCAGCAACCAGAACTCATTTCGGTTATTCCTAAATCCTAATCTAAATAAACGTTTATTCACATGTAGCAATGTTGAAATCTATTATATTTTCCATCCACATGGTTAACGACCGTTTGGTGGATAACAGAAAAAATTGATAGGTCACATTTATGATTTGAGAATAAAACAAAAGATCTACTTATGACATCAAGTTTTCGTATGCCATTTTAGGAAAGTTTTAGAGCACGTGCCAAGCATGAGACTGGTATTTCACAGAGTTAGTCACACTTAACAGATTTTGATATATTTTGATATTTAATTGTTGAAACCTGTTACTATGTAATAATTGTCATACATCTGAGTTATGATTTGATGTTTGACCTTATTACAGTGAGGTGACATACAATTACCCCTTTTAAAAATATATAAACAATCGATAGTTTGTTGAAGACTATCTTTTAACTCCTATATTACAAATCTTACAATTATTGCCATTAAGGGTTTCAAATTTTTTCATCCCTTCCCTCTTTCCCTCTTCCTCCGACGCACGACACCGACTACCTATTTTGTGCTCTACGACGCTCTCTAGCTTTGTCCTTCTTGATGTTCCCCACTATCCTCACTCCTTCTGATGCCATCATCACTACTATACCAACCCTTATAATGTCCCCCCTCAGATCTTGCTATCATCCGCCATGCCATCCCGTCGTTCGAGACGCCTCACATCATGCCACCAGCTCCGTCATGGGAGTTCATAAAAATGTGTGCCCTAAGAGGAAGAAGCTTCGTTCCTCTTCTCTCCCCTCTAACCCACTGTCACCGATGTCGTTGATCGCCCTCACTAAACCACGCCCAGGTGCGAATGGGGACGAGCCTTCGGAGATCGTCGCTGATCACCGAGAACCACTTTCAAGTGTATTCTTCATGGTAGTCTCACCATTTGGAAGCACCATTGAGGATATCCACTGGCCGGGAGCCATGACACCTCCCATGAAAACAGTTTAACATCATCGGGGAGGGACCAAGAGGAGGATTCATCTTTTCCTTCGAGCAATGATTCCACCGGAGCCTGCCTTACTAAAAAGGGCGGTCAAGCCAACGACTCAAGATTTCCTTCCTACCACATCATTGTGACCCTATAAGCGGAAGAATGTGTCCTCCACCCTTAGGGATGTAGGACCAAGCGAAGTTGGGGAGACACAACATCTCCTGCCTAACTAGGAGATTCTTGTCACTATGCCCTAGTACTTGCATGCCTTAAGGACAAAGGACCCCCCCCCCCCCCCCCCCTTTAGGCTATGGCATCAGCTTATTGGGGGTTCTCAAATGCAAAGTCTACACGACAGCCTCGCAAGAGACAATGAGTGTGAGATCGAGCAATAGAGTGTGTATGGGGTTACACGCATCGCCCTACAAAGGTCGGTGCACGCCTGACACCTTGTTTCCTCCATTCCCTAGTATTCTCCCTAGATGCTTGTTATCCCCTCAAATGTCCCATATAATTCTAACGGACATTCTTATGTCGAGTTAGAAAATTATTGCATTGAGCTACAGCCGACCAACCATCGTGTTAGAGTTCGACTACCATCTTTTATCCCTAAATTAGTTGGATATCTAGTTATAGGGTTAGCATCTACAACCTACGAGTTAGGACCTTTTCCTCGCCCTTTTATGCTATTCCCATATCTACGCTTGTATTGTCCTCTTATTTGATTAATAAACTGATCATATGCTCAAAATAATTCTCATACATTACAAATATCAATATGACATATATATATAATCAATGGCTTTTATATTGGGAAAATTGTGTAGAAGGCCTTGTGCACTAAATCAATTTGAAGGGTAGCTTTCGTCTTTTCGCTTTGTTTTTATCTATTTAAATTTAAATCAAAACAAATCAGAAACAATAAAAGGACTATTATACCCTTGACAATTTATTTTTTGTTTTCCCTCCACCCCTTCGGCTTCCTTCTTCTTTTCTTCTCTACGCGATTTAAACGCACTAACACTCTCTCTCTATGCAAATCCGAGCAAGCAAACGCCCCATCTCTCTCTTTCCGTCGCAACGAGCGGTGCAATGCCAGAAACGAAGTCGTCTTCGCTCTCTCTCTCTCTCTTTCGTAACGAGCTTCCATATCCAGCCAACCAGGTACGAAATGAAATCTGGGCTTTAGAAAATTACTGGTTTGTTGGTTTTTTTTTCACCTGATACTCGCCATTGGTGACTGGTGTGGGGTCTGGGAGGGAGAAACCTCCATTGGTGGTGATGTTTTGTTCCATTAGTGACCAATAGAGTCGATTGAGTTCAATCGAGGGTTGTTCAGGGTGCCAAATTACGGCCAATTGACACCTATTCGACGGAGGTTTGGATCCCATACAAAGAAGGGCCAAACGCAATCGATTGGGTGCCAATCGGCCGTAGATTGGCCCCAATCTACGGCGTATGGTCCTTCTTCAACAGGGACCCAAACCCCGTCGAATGGAGCCAAACGACGATCAATTGGCACACATTCGATTGGGCTTTGGCTCCTTGTTGAAGAAGGGCCAAACGCCGTAGACTAGGTGCCAATCGGCCGTAGATTGGCCCCAATCGACCCGTTTAGCTCTTCTTCAACAGGGAGCCAACCTCGTCGAATGGTTTCAATCGGCCGTCGTCGTTTGGCAGCCAAACGACGGGGTTTGGCTCCCTCTTGAAGAATGGACAAATGTCGTAGATTGGCCCCAATCTACGGCGTTTGGCCCTTCTTCAACAAGGAGCCAAACCCCTTCGAATGGTGCCAAACGACGACCAATTTGAAGTCAAATGACGGCGTTTGTCCCCTTGTCCAACAAGGAAAAAAGTCCCACCGATTGGCGCCAATCAGCGGTTTTGTGCAAATCACAAAACTCTGTGGAATTTTCTATCGGTTTTATGTATCCGTCGATCGGCTAGATAATCATGTTTCAATTAGTTTTAATTTATCATTTCACCTGTATATTTTCATTTAGTTGTACATGTAATACTAATGTTTTTCAATTTCTGATATACCATGATTGTACCATTACAATAACAGACACTCTCTCATCAAATGAAGTAGATCAAATGCAGCTACGAGTGTGTGAAGATAGTTCTTCTAGATCATTTCATAGTGTTAATCCCTCTGAAATACCGTAACCATTTCCTCGACTACAAACCAAACTCGAAGAAGAGTTCTTCGATTTTCGGGTCACTATGAGGTGTGGGTACCGACTATTGGCAAAACTCGGGGAAGAGTTAAAGAATGATGGGGCCACATCTGGAGCTATTGCACAAGGTTCATACGGTAAGTTCATGAACTTACCGAGCAAGTCTGAACTTTCCAACAACATTGCGTGGTCCCTTCTCATTAGGAGATAAGCGATTCATAGATCGTTTGAGATGTGGTATGTGATGAAAGGGACACCGATTAGGTTGTCGATTAAGGAATAATCGCTGATGACGGGGTTGAACTATTCAGCTCTGAATTATGAAGATGCATCATTGATAAGACAAATGGATCTAAAGTCTTTTGGGAGAAACATTTTTCAAACAATAAACGTGGAGTGACGGTGTTTGACCTTGAGAGACGGATGCAGGAGCTTGTCGATCGACGATTGACATCAAAGTACCGGAGGAACGAGCCACATCAAGAAATATGCAAAATGGCTCACCTGTTATTCGTCACTGATGCATTGCTACCAAACACCAAAAAAGATAAACAGATTGATACCAAGTGGATGGGGTTAGTGGATAACCTAGAGACGTTAAAAAATTTCCCTTGGAGGTATGTCTCCTTCTAACATCTGATCCATGAGTGTTTCTGAGACTTGAAAACGAAGTATGAGACGTTAGAACCTGGTAGACCGCGGTCCATATACACCATTTTCGGCTTTCTCCTGGGTTAACGGTTGGTAAAATTGTAATGATAATATTATTATTAGCATCATTAATATTTAATATAATAAATTAATTTATCTGTGTAATAGGTATTGGAATTCGAGTGTATGCCAAAAATTGTAGAAAAGTTTGGAAAACTTAATGTATAGTACACTTCAGACCTCCCGAGAATAATCAAATGGATCATGCCGTGGCCCAAGCCACCAGCTCCAAAGGACGTTTTAGATGAATTTGCAAAAGTGGGGGTAATACAATTTAATTGCATATATATATATATATAGGGTAGCTATCCAGTAAAAACCACCCTTATTGTGCAAACTACAAACCAATCTAAGCCATATGATGCGGTCAAAGTGACGTCAGCAGAGCGCGCGCGATGCTGACACGTGACCGCTTCGTGCGCGCCTCTGTCCGCGCAGTAGCGCGTGTTGACCACGCGCGTGCACAGGTGTTGATCGTTTACAAGCACGGTGCTAAAAGTTTAGTACAAATGCAAACTATCAGCACTATGCGCGCAAACTATCAGTACTGTGCTACGCAAACTATCAGTACTGTGAACGCGCGCAATAGAAGCGCGCGCGCCCACGTGTCAGCACCTGGTGAGTACGTAGTTTTCACAATAAAATGCGGTGTTTTATATATTTATTGCCCACGTGTCAGCATCTGGTGCGCTCTGCTATGGCTCAGATTGGTTCGTAGTTTGCACAATAAGGGGTGGTTTGTACCTGATACCAACTCTCTCTCTCTCTCTCTCTATATATATATATATATATATATATTAATTTTGAAGTATTTTGGAAATATCAATTTAATTTAATTGTTATGTCTGTGCATTTGCAGGTTCGTTTATGTGTCATGATCCCGACCGAAGTAGAAAAGGAACTTCCACATATGCAAAATATTGGAGCCATACCAGAAATCTCTCTTAATGATATGATTGATAGAATGGTGGATATTCTGGAGAATGGAGGCTCCATTCAATGGGATGATGAAGAAGTTCCACCGGCTTCTGCTCCTCCAATCGGGGATGAGGGGATGGGTGTAGAGCCATCCAGAAGAGAAGATGTAGTTGAGAGCTCTCGGCGGTCGGGTGTGGAGCCATCAAGAGGAGCAGATGTTGTAGAGAGCTCTTGTCGGCTGGGTGCAGAGCCATCTAGAGTAGAAGATGTTGTTGAGAGCCCTAAGAGCCTGTACCGACTGCTCATTCAGCAGTCTCAGCTAATATTCGAGCAGTACGGGATGATACCCGAGCAATAAGGGTTAAAATCCAGGCTGTATGGGATGAAATCCAAGCGAAGATCGTAGATTTGTGTGGGAAAATCCGATCGGTTGAGGACGTCATCGGAGCCGTGCGTACAAAGTTTGGGGGTTAACTTACT
This sequence comes from Erodium maritimum, assembly GCA_963921825.1. Lineage (NCBI taxonomy): Eukaryota > Viridiplantae > Streptophyta > Magnoliopsida > Geraniales > Geraniaceae > Erodium > Erodium maritimum. The sequence continues at coordinate 21,097,084 of OY997595.1, forward strand.
GAGATCCTTACTCTACTTCGCACCCAGGATGTTGCCTGTGACCTACCTCAAGCCGACCCATCCGAGTCTAAGCCATGTAGATCACGTGTCTGGTCCCGAGGTTCAATTTCCTCCTCGCAGGTTCGTGTATCCGGTGCCGCTGAGGCTACAAGATATCGACCTCCTACTGTCGCCTCTCATCCTCCTACTACTGGATCTTAGCCTCTTGCCCCCAACTCTCAGTCTCCTGCCCCCGTAGAGGCCATAATGTCTGGTTGGGAGCAGGTCCCAACCGAGGTTGCAGGTGAGGTAGATGATCGTCAGACCGAGGTAGTAGAGCGTCAATCCAAGGATGTTATTCCCGTTTCTCGAGGCTCTCATCGAGTTCTTGGAAGATCTCATCCCCTTTTAGCAGCGGTTCCCACTGAATCACTGCCGAAGGTCCAAGTTCAAAAAGAGGAAGAGATTCGTCGAGGTGAGTTTCCTAGAAGCGTTGTCGGGTACCAAATGGGATCCCGTAGTCAAGCTACCAGTTAGAGTGAAGAAGTGGGTCGACATCATACGTAGCGGTGAGCCGATCGACGTGTAGTACGGAACACGCAATATAGAATATTTCAAGTTCCTCTCAACTGTTGGAACATGGGTCAACGAGCATGTAAGTTTTAATTCTTTTTTAATTTATGCAGCATATGAAGCTCCGAATACATAAGTAAGTTTAAATTGTTTTTTTTTTTTAATTTATGCAGCATATGGATGATGGGTTGATTGGCATACGGAGAAGACAATAGTATTATGTTAAGGTTCTAGGGGTTGACGTAGCTGTACAGTATTGCTGGTTCCACGAACTATGTCGTGTAGAGTATGAGTTGGGAAACGTCGCTGAACCGGACTGTCATTTGATGGCATATATTCTAGGTAAGAGTCCTACGCATTACCCTGTGTCGTGGAGGTATAGTAAGAAGATATCCTTTCCAGTGAACTACAAGGACGAGCATTGGATCTTGCTAGTCGTTAACGTAGAAGGAAGACACATTCAAGTCTATGAAAACATGATTCAACACATACCGGATGGCCAATTACATACGTTGATGAAGCCGTATGTCACCATGATCCCTAGGATGCTTGTTTGTGCCAAATTGATTCCCGAGGCTACATTAAGCTTATACACGAAGGATTTCACCTTCGAGAGGATGCATGGTCTATCTCAAACTAAAAGTAAGGAATGATAGTTCCTGACTTTTATCTACACACTTGAATTCATTCTGTAATAACCACTCCCGGTCAACACCAGTCAAACCTGCGAAAAACAGGAAAATTTAAAAATTTTAAGACAGACACTTAATTGAACCTAAATTGACCCCGAGGGTCATACCGGACTTAAGTTGACCCCGTTATCGACCAAAGTGAGTTCCGGGGGACTCAGGGCAACTTTCTGATCAATTTGGGAAATGTTGACTTTTCGTTGGAAAAGACAACCGAGCGACGTTTTGGTCCATTCGAGGACCGTTATGGATCCAAAAAGCTTAGCCGTCGTCGCAGCGGTCTTAGTTGAGCCGTTTCCTTGTAGCCCGTGAAGTTTCGTAATTTTTTGGAAAAAGTGACCGTTCGGGGCTCGAAACGTCCGATTTTCGCGAATCTGATTGGAAAATATCTAGTAGATATTTTTCCAAAAGGTGTGGGACACACCTTGCCACTTGTCAAACAAGTGGTGGTGTTAGGTTTTGGGGGGGAAATGAGAGGTGAGGGTTATAGGTGGGTTCGGCCAAGACAAAAAGAAAAGGAAAAAAATAGAAAAAGAAGAGAGTGGTTTAGAGAGAGAAGGAGAAGGAGAAGAAGAGAGAAGGGAGAGAAATCTAGGGTTTGGGGCACTATTCACGAGCACTCAACCTTTGGATCATCTCAACGTTGCAAGAATCGAACTCCTCTCGTCTTCCTCTACGGTAATTACCAAACCGATCTTCGTTTTGGTTAATCTCAAATGTTAGGGTTTGGTTAAAATGAGCAGTTTAGGGTTTTATTGAGGATGGGGGATCGTTGGAGACGTTTTGGACACGTTTTGGGGTGAAGGGGGGCGTTTTCCGGTGACCAGGAGCTCGGGAGGAGCTCCAGCCACCATAGAGGGGTGGCCGGCCACCATGTGGGGTGGCTGGCCGGAGCTAGGGCCGGGCCCCTTGGAACCCTAGCCACCCACGGCCAAGGTGGGCGGGGTGGGGCCCACGTGCTCGGGTGATCGGGTGGTTTAGAACGTTCCCCTGACCATTTATCCACAATCGAATCGAAATTTGGATTTAAAATGCGAAAGTTGTAATTATCGGGTTTAGAAACTTTAAACGTTAATTAATTGACTCGGAAGTCGGAATTCGATTTCGTCGAGTGCCTAGGAACCCTTGAATTATTCTAAGACCGTAGAAACGAAAACGGGAATTTTCGGAGCCACGGAAGGGCGTTTCCAAAACCCGGGCAGATTCTCCATGTCGAGCGAATCGGGCCTTTACGGGTCCTCTATCGACAATGTCGAGTATTTGGGAAGTTTTGGAGTGATCGACATTGTCGGGGTTAAGTTTGGGCGTCAAGTTTGATGAATTTCAGTTTATTCCTGCGAGTTTAAAAGTGCCTTAAATTTGTGTTCTTTTAGATCGTGCTGCGGACCGAGGCAAAGGAAAGCTAGGCGAGTGACTGCGATCACGTCGGGGCTTATTTGGGCACTTTTGGAGAACTTATACGAGGTAGGGAAAAGTAGCCGGATCTCGGCCCTGACTAGGGAAAGTTAACAGTAGAATTGCATGTGACACCGGGGTGTCGTGGGTTAAGTAGGTTATCGAATATTAGAAAGGCATGATATGGGAACGTAGCGAAACTTAGAAATCCATGTGATACTTAGTAGTGTCGTAGGAGCAAAGAACTTAGCGATATTAGAATTACTGGAGGCATATGACCATGCCCGGAGGTTGATTGTTTAATTTATGTCTTGGGAGGCCATGAGAGCACGTGCTTTACTGTTGTGTCTTGGGTGGCCATGAGAGCCCGTGTTTTAGTGTTGTGACTTGGGTGGCCATGAGAGCCCGTGTTTTACTGTTGGTGTCTTGGGTGGCCACGAGAGCCCGTGTTTTACTGTTGGTGTCTTGGGTGGCCATGAGAGCCCGTGTTTTACTGTTGATGTGTCTTGGGAGGCCGTGAGTGCCCGTGGGGTTGTTGAGCCCGTGAGTTATTGTTGGTGTGTCTTGGGAGGCCACGAGGGCCCGTGGGGTTGTTGAACCCGTGTTTTTACCGTTGGAGTCTTGAGTGGCCATGAGTGCATGTGGGGTGTTGAACTGGTCTTGTTGCTGTTTGTTGAACCTTGCTTGTGATTGTGATTGCGAGTGCCCGAGGTTAATGACCCGACTTCGTGTCGGGAAGTGGTGTGGAATTTGGCTGGCTTACGAGTTCGAGTCTCGGTAAGTTGCGAGCGTTCTTTGGCTAGCCTGATCCGTGTTCGAGTCTCGACAGGTTGTGAGCGTTTTTAGGCGATGAGAGTGCAGCTCCCCTTCCGACTAGCTATCGGAAAAGTAGCTCGGTTTATCGCCCACAGGTCGACCGCCTAGAGCCTGACAGTGATAGGTAAAGCGCGTGGGGCAGGCTCGAGCCCAGCCGGTTAGCAACCGGCACTGAGCAGCTGACAAGAATGCGATCCTTTGTGATCTTGTTTGGTGTGCGATCCTTTGTGATCTTGGTTGGTGTTGCGTAGTTTTCATGTCGTGTCTTTGGAGGAGGTCGTCGATAGTTGTGTCAGGTTTACATTACGAGGCCGAGTGTTGAGTCTGTTGAGGAAGGTAACGGGTTGTGTGTCAGTTGAGTACTTGAGTTTGGGGATTGTAGTCCCGGTGTTGGGTTAGGTTTTGGTGTTACCGACTTTGTCTGCTAAGTATGCCGTAGTCAGTCGGTTATCCGTGGTGGTGAGCGAACGCTCACCCCTAGCTGCTTTTCCTGCAGGTACTGATCACAGGACGGACTAGGTGAGCCCTCGAAGCTTGAGGAGCTAGGAGCGGGGTCCGTGATTTATCTTTTGAGTCTAGTGACGGATACCATGTACCTTGTCCATTTGTTGGGACATTTTTGAGTTGTAAATATTATTTTGATTAACTAATTGGTAATTTCAAAGTGTTTATTCAAAACAGGTTTCAAATGTTTTATGTTTTTAAATGTTCGCGTCCCCGAGTTCGGTTTACTGATATTGGGGCGTGACACATTCTTACCATATTATATTACTTGGTAGGATCAGCGATAGTGGGATCTACACCTTGATGTTCATCAAGTTGGATATGGCGGGACTACCCTTCGAGAAGTATTTGAAATATAGGCTTATGGACCAGTATTGTATTAATGTATTCATGGACAACAAATTGATTCTCGTTTGAGGGAATGACAATTTGAATTTTGATGAAGATTGAATGTTGAACATATTGATTGAAGGTTGAATGTATAGGATATTGAAGATTGCGTGTTGAACATAACACATTGAATTTTGTATAGGTAGAATGAACTCTTTGATTGGTGAGGATTTCCTACAGATTGGTGATATTTCCGTCGTACAGTAGAAACAAATCGTCGATCGGTGAGAACATCATGTAATAACTGATATTGATCAGTTACAAAAAGTTACACCCATTACACATTATTTAGTAATATGCATGTATGGTTAACGGTATTAAACATTCATAGCACAAATTAAACATTAAACCATTAACATGTTAAACATTCATCCATTACACATGAACTGTACTTAACCCTAATACATGAACCGTACTTAACCTTAACGCATGCACCGTACATAACCCTAACACATGTAAGTTAACCAAATCGATTTAAACGTAAAAATAAGCTTCATTGATCATCTTCATGTTAGTCTTAGTGCCCGTAGTTCAATCCTAAATGTCCAAATGTATATATCATCGTTAGCAATAAAATTAAAGCGGCTTTATATTACTTATGTGTTGGAGTAATATATCGATGTGTGCTCTGATCTATGCCCACCATGCGAATAGAACCATAGATCGAGATAGATCACACTCGATGGGTCCCTAGTCAACAAAGCTTCACTAGAAGCGACTAGTATGAAAGATGGCTCTTTATGGCTTACGTTCTGTTAGTCATTGGAATGGGATTTCGGAGTCTGATCATAGATATCATGTGGGACATGATATTGGACGACCCGCCCTGAATATGTGCCATAGATTAAGTCATGAACATATTCAGTGTCGTAGCTTGTCATGTATCCTTAGACCAAGGAGTCTTTGTGATCGCTATGTAGTCAACAACTGAGTTTGACCTGAGCCTAACGTTGTCCGTAACAGGGCTTCCATAACGGCCAGGATTGGCTTGGGGACGGGCTACATGAGTGACACGAAAGGCGGCTAAGGGATTTATCCCTCATACTGAGGTATGGGAAAGATATCGGTTCTCGGCCGCTTGATCGAGAGTGACTGGAAGAATAGCATGGCCATGCACATGATACTGGGTATCATATCTTCAGTCATCTCACATATCAAGGAACGGTGATTGAGAATAATAAGGATGACGGCTCTATGCCTTATCTCAATCAGGATATCGGAGATAAAAGGATAATGACAGGGACGACGGAAAGGTTAGAATCGACAGGGTCGATTCGTTATGTAGTGTCAGGCAATACTAAAGTCTCGTTAGTTGCCACTTAAATAGGATCAAGTAAAATGGGATTTTACGTTGATCTATTGACATGCATAAACCTAAGGGTCACACCGGAGGATGAAACTCATTGACACATTTATGGAGAATGGCCAAAAGGGAGTTGTCTCGGGACATGACCAAAACTGGGTTTTGGGTCATGTGCCCGTAAGTGAATAGGACTTTACGGATCGAGACAAGGCTTGGAGTCTTGGGATTGATCGCGTCGGATAATGTTGGACATTTCCGGTATGGAAGGCATGGAGGCGATGAGCGAATCACGGGACCTCGTTGGAAATGGTCACGGGCCATGTTCCAAGAGGCCCATGAAAGGCCCATGCAACCAAGGCCCATGGAACTAATTAATCAAGTCTTGATTAATTAGTACTAAGTAAGCAAGACAAGGATTAAGGTGTTGGTGATTCACCACCTAACACAATCTTGTCTTGCCATACTTTGTCCTATTTACACCTTACTTGACACCATACTTGTCCCATGCCTTTAGTTGGACAAGTATGGGTTTTGTTATGTTTAAGTCATCTTTTTTCAACATAACAAAGACAAGACAAGAATAGGAAACACATTTTCTCTCCCTCTTCCATGGCCATTTCGGGTTTGGCTAGTTTCCTCCTCCATTTTTGTGTTCTTGAGTCCTCAAAGAGAAGAACTACGTGGCTTTGATTCCCATGTGGATACGTAGGCGTCTTGGAGACTCAAGCCAATCATTCGTTAACCGGTGTTCTTGTTTTGGTAAGAACTAGTGCTGAATTTTTCTCTTGTTAATCCATTCTTTGTTAGTTGTTTCATGGTTCTAATTGTCTCTTGGTTTTCATTGATTTTCCGCTGCGAGTTGGTTCATCTCCAACCTTACCTCGAGACCCAACAGTGGTATCAGAGCCGTGCTACCTTCGGGATTCACAAGACGGTGTTCAAAGTTTCGGTTTTGCTTGAAAGTTTCGTTTTTGGCATGTTGTTTTGCTAAATTGTTTGATAACATGTTTTAAATTATTGTTTATGGATTTAATGCATGTAAAATGAATTTTTGAAAATTATTTCAAATCTGGAAATTTTGAAAAAAATTTGATTTTTCGGGTCTCGGGAGCGGGACTCTCGGGGAGCCGAAACCGGGACCGAACGGGGCTCCGTTGGACGGAGCTAGGCCAAGCATGACCATTGGATGGTTGATATGCCAAGGCTAAACCGTTTTTTTAGTTATGACGAGTTTGGAACCGTCATGACGAACTCGAAGATCAAATGTTCAAAAGTTTCATTTTTGAACGGTTTCGATAAACCGAGCATCAAAAATTTTCGAAACTTGGCTATTAATTAAAACCGGAAAATCACATGATGTTTGATAACATTCTTGTTTGATAACACGATGTGTGATGTGATGTTGGCATGGTGCACATAATAGCCCCGAGCTCAATTTAATTATTTATCGCTTTTCACGGCCTGCGAGCCGTTAGAGGTAACGTGTAATTATTCTTTCAAGGTGTGGTCGTCGAACCACTTGTTTGTAATATTTATTTATTCCCGACCTGCGAGTCGTGTATTAAATTGTAATATTTTACTCAAGATGAAGAAAGGGCGAAAAGGTCATTTGGTGGCTTTTCGGGTGTTGGCATCGGCTTGGAGTCGGTGGAGCTCAAGAAGCTAGTGGGAGTTAGTTTAGGGGGCTATTATGTGCACATTTATCGCTTTATGCTTGGTTTAGTTTATGCATGATTAATTCTATGTGCTTTAGAATTGCATGCCTAACTTTATTTACCGAGCATATCACCTCACATGCAAAGATAAAATTGGAATTTTAATCCTTGTGTGTGAACCCTTAGAACCGTCATTGCATTGGATGTAGTTGACGGGTTCAAAGGAAGAATTACATTGGATGTAATTTGAGGCATCATTGCATTTGGAATGTAGTTGATGTGCTCATCGCATCTAGGATGTGCCAAAGTTTTGAACACAACTGGACAAGTAAAAGCGGGTCATGTCCGATACCTCCCAATCATCAACACCTTACTACCTCCCCGTCCTATGGGTGTCGTGCGCATTAGCGGAGCATCCATGGGAAAGCGGGGTAGTAGGTTTGGACGACATATGTGGGTGTCGTGCGCATTAGCGGAGCACCTACATAGTGACGAGCCATAGTTGAAAATTGGTGGACCCGACTACGATTCTTAGCCTGAGGTTGAGCTAGGGTAACAGATAGGGTAAGTCGTGTACATAAGTACATACCCTAGCCAGGAGTCACATTGGATGTGATTGGATGGATTCCTACCTACATAGCTCGATTAAGTGGTGAGCATTAGTTCAGCTTAATCGAGTGAATCAAGGATCTTGGTTTCAGATTCTAAAGGTTTAGAATTGATTGTTGGTGTTTAAGCTTGATCTTCATAAAATTTATTCAGTTTACTGATTGAATTTTATCTGTTGTAGATCAAATGGCAAATTCAGCGAACATTAATAGTTTGTCATTAAAAACCATTCTTGACAGGGTCAAGCTAAATGGGACAAACTATTTGGACTGGTACAGAATTTTTGAGGATAGTCCTCAAGTCTGAACGCAAAGAATATGTCCTTGACAAGGCTGTCTCTAAGACCATATCAGAGTTACATGAAGTGTCATCAGCTGCTGAGAAGAATATCTCAGGGATCTGGGATCCAAGGATATTCTGATGGTCAACAAGGGAATTGGAAGTGGCAAGGGCTGGGCCCATGCGCACTTAGCAGGAAAGATGAGACACTTGAGAATGTCTGCTTCTACTGCCAACAGCCTGGTCATTGGAACCGGGATTACAGGAAGTTCACGGCTGATCTGAAGAAGGGCAGTGGGACTGCGCCTTCATCAAATAGCCTGGATGATCTGAAGAAGGGCAGTAGGACTGCGCCTTCATCAGGAAACCTGGATGATCTAAGTAAGGGCGGTGGGACCGTGCCTTCATTCGGTATTAACTCTATAGAGCTACATCTCTCTACTTCCAAAGATTCATGGGTATTAGATACCATGACTGAATCTCACACATGCACTAATATATGGTGGCTGAAAGTAGGAGAGATTTGGAAAGCACGAAATGGACCTCAGAGTTGTGGCAACTGCTGTAGGATCCATGAGTCTTGCTTTGCCAAGAGGCCTTGTCTTAGTATTGTATAATGTATATTGCATACCTACTCTTAGTAGGAATATTATATCTGTATCCGTGTTTGACAAGGAAGGATATAATGTTAATATTGGAAATGGAGTTTTCAATGTTCTATGCAATGATATGTTTTATACCAGTACTGACATGGTTGGAGGATTGTACATATTAGATATGGGTAACAATGCCTCAAGTTCTATATATTCCGTTAATACCAAGAGGCCTAAATCCAACGATTTAAACCTAACTCTGTTATGGTACTGTCATTTGGGTCGCATAAACAAGAAGCGCCTATCAGCACTTCAGAAGTGCGGGCTTTCAGGTTCATTCGAATTCCATTCGATCGATAGGTGCAAGGTTTGTTTGATGGGCAAAATGACTAAAGTGCCCTTTATCGATCGCGATGAAAGGGCGGGTGAATTATTGGGGCTGATACACTCGAATGTGTGTAGACCAATAAGTTCACTTGCCAGGAGGGGTTTTAGCTACTTTATCACATTTACTGATGATTACAGTAAATATGGTTATGTCTATTCGGTGAGACATAAGTCTGAAGCTTTTGATAAATTCAAAGAGTTTAAGACTATAGTAGAAAACCAGCTCGACAAAGGTATTAAGGCACTTCGATTGGATCGAGGTGGAAAATACTTGACCACAGAGTTATTAGATCATCTAAAAGAGAATGGGATCCTTTTGAAATGGACTCCTCCTAGGTCACTGTAGTTGAAAGGTGTAGCCAAACGGAGAAATCGGACATTGTTAGACAATGGTCTGTTCCATGATTAGTTGGACTGATCTCCCAATCTCTTTTAGGGGTTTTGCTCTAGAGACGACCGCATTCATAGTGAATCGGGCTTCGACGAATGGTGTGGAATGGACACCATTTTAAAAATGGTACGGGATGATGCCCGCTTTGTCCTTCCTAAAGATTTGTGGTTGCGAGGCTTATGTGAAACATTTGGTTTCGACTAAGCTCGAACCAAGATCTGAGATATGCACCTTCGTGTGGTATCCCAAAGCAACAAGGGGATACTATTTCTACAATCCCAGTGAGAACATGGTGTTCGTCGCTTGGGGTGGGGTCTTTATGGAAAAGAAGTTTTGTTTCCAAAGACGTCATTGGGAGGACTGTGCATCTCGAAGAAATTCAGGATGGTACAGATCTGTCTAAACCAATTGGCAACCCAGTAGAAAGGAGCCAGAGATTGTCGTAGAGTAAGAACCAATTCCTGTTACAATTCCGGAAGGTCCAAGGCGATTTGAAAGGATCAATCTTCCACCTCCAAGATATGGTATCCGGAGGTGACAATGAAGTCATGGTGGATCACGATGATCCAGCCACCTTTCAGGAAGTCGTGGATGGGCCCAACTCCGAGTTATGGCTGGGAGCCATGAGGGAGGAAATGCAATCCATGTCGGACAACCGAGTCTGGGAACCGGTTGATCCCATCAATGGTGTGAGGACCATAGGATGCAAATGGATCTTCAAGGTGAAGTTTGACATGGACGGCAACCCTCTGACCTACAAAGCTCAACTGGTGGCGAAAGGTTATAGGCAGATCCAATGGATTGACTATGAGGAAACCTTCTCCTTAGTGGCTATGGTCAAAATCGATCCAAATTCTTCTTGACATAACTGCGTATCATAATTACGAGATATGGCAAGTGGATGTCAAAACCGCTTTCCTAAATGGAAATTTGACTGAGTACGTTTGTATGTCTCGGCCCAAAGGTTTTGACGATCCGAAGAATAAAGGAAAGATTTATAAGTTGTTGAAATCCATTTATGGATTGAAACGAACTTCTCGGAGTTGGATCCTTCGTTTTGATGAAGCTGTAATTGGATTTGGCTTAATCAAGAACGAGGATGAATCTTGCGTTTATAAGAAGGCTAGTGGGAGCAATATTACCTTTCTGGTTCTCATTGAAAACGACATCCCAACCTTGCACGAGACTAAAGCTTGGTTGAGGAAGTGTTCTTCAATAAAGGACTTAGGCAATGCTTCTCATATCTTAAGGATTAAGATATGTAGAGATCGCACCAAGAGGGTCTTGGATTTAAGTCAGGGAACCTATGTGAACAAGGCATTGAGTAGGTTCTTAATGCTCGATTCAAAGAAAGGACTCTTACCCACTAGTCATGGCATTCATCTCAGCAAGACTCAGTGTCCTAAGACACCTGATGAGCTGAAAAGGATGATGAGAATCCTATGCGCCTGGGGGCAGGATCGATCATATATGCCATGACATGTATGAGACCAGACGTCTCGTAAGCCTTATGTTGTACCAGTAGACATCATTCTAACCCGGGGGAAAGATGATGCTGAACTAGTCGTCGAAGGATGAGTAGACGCTAGTTTTCCAAGACAAATCCAGATGACTTTAGAAGTCAATCAGGATATGTGTTTACGCTGAATGGCAGAGCTTTAGCTGGGAAAGCGTAAAGCAAGATACCATTGCCGAATCTACGACAGAGGCCAAGTACATGGATGCTGCAGAGGCAGCTAAGGAGGCTATGTGGATTTGGAAATTCATGGCAGGGCTGGGTGTAATTAAAAACCCATCCAGTCCGGTGAATCCATTTTGCGACAACACAAGGGCCATTGCGCAAGCTAAAAGCCTAGATCGCATAACAAATCCAAACATGTACTGCGGCGTATCCACCTCATCAGATAAATACTGAACTGAGGTGAAGTGAAGATAACCGATATTGCAACAGATGATAACATAGCTAACTCGTTGACTAAGGCAGTGTCACTGCCTGAACATGTTAGACATGTAAAGTCGATGGGGACATATAGGAGTTTAGATTGGAACTAGGGCAAGTGGGAGATTGTTAGTCTTAGTGCCCGTAGTTCAATCCTAAATGTCCAAATGTATATATCATCGTTAGCAATAAAATTAAAGCGGCTTTATATTACTTATGTGTTGGAGTAATATATCGATGTGTGCTCTGATCTATGCCCACCATGCGAATAGAACCATAGATCGAGATAGATCACACTCGATGGGTCCCTAGTCAACAAAGCTTCACTAGAAGCGACTAGTATGAAAGATGGCTCTTTATGGCTTACGTTCTGTTAGTCATTGGAATGGGATTTCGGAGTCTGATCATAGATATCATGTGGGACATGATATTGGACGACCCGCCCTGAATATGTGCCATAGATTAAGTCATGAACATATTCAGTGTCGTAGCTTGTCATGTATCCTTAGACCAAGGAGTCTTTGTGATCGCTATGTAGTCAACAACTGAGTTTGACCTGAGCCTAACGTTGTCCGTAACAGGGCTTCCATAACGGCCAGGATTGGCTTGGGGACGGGCTACATGAGTGACACGAAAGGCGGCTAAGGGATTTATCCCTCATACTGAGGTATGGGAAAGATATCGGTTCTCGGCCGCTTGATCGAGAGTGACTGGAAGAATAGCATGGCCATGCACATGATACTGGGTATCATATCTTCAGTCATCTCACATATCAAGGAACGGTGATTGAGAATAATAAGGATGACGGCTCTATGCCTTATCTCAATCAGGATATCGGAGATAAAAGGATAATGACAGGGACGACGGAAAGGTTAGAATCGACAGGGTCGATTCGTTATGTAGTGTCAGGCAATACTAAAGTCTCGTTAGTTGCCACTTAAATAGGATCAAGTAAAATGGGATTTTACGTTGATCTATTGACATGCATAAACCTAAGGGTCACACCGGAGGATGAAACTCATTGACACATTTATGGAGAATGGCCAAAAGGGAGTTGTCTCGGGACATGACCAAAACTGGGTTTTGGGTCATGTGCCCGTAAGTGAATAGGACTTTACGGATCGAGACAAGGCTTGGAGTCTTGGGATTGATCGCGTCGGATAATGTTGGACATTTCCGGTATGGAAGGCATGGAGGCGATGAGCGAATCACGGGACCTCGTTGGAAATGGTCACGGGCCATGTTCCAAGAGGCCCATGAAAGGCCCATGCAACCAAGGCCCATGGAACTAATTAATCAAGTCTTGATTAATTAGTACTAAGTAAGCAAGACAAGGATTAAGGTGTTGGTGATTCACCACCTAACACAATCTTGTCTTGCCATACTTTGTCCTATTTACACCTTACTTGACACCATACTTGTCCCATGCCTTTAGTTGGACAAGTATGGGTTTTGTTATGTTTAAGTCATCTTTTTTCAACATAACAAAGACAAGACAAGAATAGGAAACACATTTTTTCTCCCTCTTCCATGGCCATTTCGGGTTTGGCTAGTTTCCTCCTCCATTTTTGTGTTCTTGAGTCCTCAAAGAGAAGAACTACGTGGCTTTGATTCCCATGTGGATACGTAGGCGTCTTGGAGACTCAAGCCAATCATTCGTTAACCGGTGTTCTTGTTTTGGTAAGAACTAGTGCTGAATTTTTCTCTTGTTAATCCATTCTTTGTTAGTTGTTTCATGGTTCTAATTGTCTCTTGGTTTTCATTGATTTTCCGCTGCGAGTTGGTTCATCTCCAACCTTACCTCGAGACCCAACACTTCAAGCTTCTCTAAGGCATCCAGTCTTGCATTCGCTTCATGCAATATGTGGAACAACCTTCTAAACTTGGATGTCAATACCCTTGCTTGGAAGTCCCTAAGCTCCTCCAATTTTTGTGTCGCCTCTACTTGAACCCTCAATATCCTGGTCTTCATTGTCTGTATCTCTTGGATCCTCTGCTAGTTTTCATGTTGAAGCCCTGTAATAATCTCAGCCAGGTTGGGGTCCATTCTCTATCCCGATCTCTTAATTTGGATGTGAATACATTAACTAAAGTGATGAACGATCTTATTTATAGAGGAGGGTGTAGAGTTGATTTTATATTTGGGAGGGAGGAATATATTGCTTCACTTCCCAAGAATAATATCTGGCTATTATCATATAGGCCCCCAACCCTATATAAAAGCTTACCGGACAAGACAAGGCATACCACTATGTGTATCGTCGATCGTCTGGACAAAACCGTCGTACGGTGGTTTTGAACTTCATTCAAGGTGACACAAATGCTCTCTAAAATTTCCGATTGGCGAGATGTATTCCCCGATTGGTGGAGGTTTGACACATGGAAAAAAATTTGACCAGTGAGGAACTCTCCGATTGGTCAGAAATTTTTGCCGATTGGCAGAATATTCTCACCAATGAACCCTCCGATTGGTGAGGATTTCCTATAGATTAGTGACATTTCCGTCGTACGGCTGAAACAAATCGCCGATCGGCAAGAACATCATCTAATAATTGATGTTGATCAGTTATAGAAAGTTACCCTAATAGTTGTGTTACACATAGTTACCTTAGTAGATGAGTTACATGTCACATAAGGTCTACTAGTTTAGTTAGAAGAACTAACCCTAACCGATGAGTTACACATAGAACAAATATTCATGAGTTGTACATGTAGTTGTACATGTAGTTGAAGTTATTATAGTACATCAACAGATGTGTTACACATAATTACCCTAATATTAAATTACACATAGTTCCACATGGGGTACACATAGTTACCCTAATACTAAGTTACACATATTTCCTCCTAGGTTACACAAATTAACCTAGATAGGTAGGTTATACATAGTTACCCTATTAGATGGGTTACAAAAAGTTTCCCTAATAGTTGTGTTACACATAGTTACCCTAGTAGATGAGTTACCCTCAAAGATGTTATTCTTTCTTCTTAGCGACTTCCTTGTCTGGGGTATTTTCTTTGAATGCTGAGGTTGACTCATCACCGCTTTCAACTTCATCGCTACCATATTGTTCGTTATCTCCTTTGACGGTATAGTCGTCTACGGAAGGCTCTTCTTCTTCTGGAGGCTCTTCCTCTCTTTGCTCTTCATCTTATGGTGTTTCTTTAGCCGGAGATGACTAGTCCTCTTCTGGGTCTCTTGGTGGAGACTTTGGTGTTGTCGTACTCAGAACATATCCATATATGTACCAAGTATTGCTCCCTTCCGATGATGAGTCTTTGGAAGGACAGTAATCATTCCACGATAGTAGATGAAGTGCTGATATGGTAGAAGTAGATGAAAGAAGTAGATGGAAGATGAGAGTTCTACATCTATCTTATGTACTTATAAAAGATTTTTCAAAATAAGGAATATGTTCCTTCCGACGTCGATTAGATGCGACTTACTTTACGTCATTCTTTATGTAATGCCTTCACATCATACTTTTCGTCACACTTTACATAAAACTACACATCATTTTTTGTATAAGCATTACAATTGAACCACATTCTCGATTAAACTAAACAGTCAGTTACATACAAATAGAATACCATTACAAATAATATCATTACACATTAGATGAATAAGCAAGAGAAGGACATGTTCGTTTAATATGCCCGACGATCTTACAATTCAAACATTTCCGTGGACATTTCGGAACCAGCCTTACGCGAGGATATTTGTTGATGGAATCCTTTTTTCTGTACGCCTACTACGTTTCGGTACATAGAACGGAGGGTGAACCTTCATAAGACCAGCACGATCATCAACAATCCACTTAGATTCGCGTAACACAAGCTAAATGGTAACCACACCTGCATAACCGACCTGCCATGTATCTATGTAGTAATACGGATTGCACAAATCATACAGATCAGTACTAGATTGGTCACAACACGCTAAGGCATGAGCACAAGGAAGTCTATCGATGTCAAACACCCGACATGAGCATCGCTTCATCTGCATATGAATAAAGACGTATGTATGTTCTGAAGTAACTCGCCTGCTCTATTTAACCGGTGTTGCTAACATATCAGTCGCTTCTAACCTCCTATCCGAACAAATACTTTCTTTCTTTGGAGTTAAGGGGGTTCAAAATGGCGGTAATTTTGCCATCAGATGTAAATGATTGATGAACCACCTAGTAAGTGTTTGTTGAATGATGTCTAACAACCCGCGGATAGGCCACTCTCTCTCTCTCTTTTAGTATTATATTGTTGATAGACTCAGAATCGTCCGTTCTCATGATATTGTACCAAACACCTTCATAATGAGATCGCACACATTGATGACGTTTTATGTTCGTTGTCTCCATATATTCCACCGTCCGTTCTCATGATATTGTACCAATCATCACATGATTCTTAGTATGTGATCTCCATATGTGATCCCCTCATTGTATATGGTCTAAAAAGTCAAGGAAGGCTTAGGTCTCTTTTTACTTATGCTACAAGGTCTAAAAATACATCCGGCAATAATACCCAATCTTGGAATGGACGTGAACAGTAGGTTCTGTTCGGTTCTTCTTTCTTCCTATCAAACATACTGCAAGCTTGTGTCACGGCATGTACAGTCCAAAGTTGCAGCAGGTTTCAACGTCAAGGTTGGAGGGGCTTGTTTCGTTCTTCCAACCACCAAGGAACGTCGCTAGGTCAATGGTCCAGTCAAGTGAAAGTTAAGGGCCAAGTGCGCACGGCTTATTCAGACTTGGGTTGCCTCTAGCAATTTGTTTTTTGACCTTTTTCGTGCTTCTATGAATAAGGTCACTTCTCATCCGGAAGAGAAACTGGTCGATGCTGTTTCGCAGCGTAGGGAGGCCCTCGTAGTCGTCGTCGTTCTGGTAAGTTAGGAGAGTTATATATAGAGCATGACACTGAAATATACGTGCGATACATGCCATTCGAATCGTCGGAGGCTTGGGTTCGTGTCGTTT
Organism: Erodium maritimum; assembly: GCA_963921825.1. Classification (NCBI taxonomy): domain Eukaryota; kingdom Viridiplantae; phylum Streptophyta; class Magnoliopsida; order Geraniales; family Geraniaceae; genus Erodium; species Erodium maritimum. Next base: position 21,113,559 of record OY997595.1, read on the forward strand.
TTGGTCCGTTGGGTGAGATTGAAACCTTATTAATCCTACATCGTCCAAATCATCACCTTTTCTCGGAGTAGGACCTTGATTACCACTGTTCCGGCTTCTGTTTTGGTTGAAACTAAAAAACAGAGCACGTGCTTTGTTCAAATTGGTATTAGCTCCGGTGATGTTGAACGGGATCACAATGGCGTACTTGTTTCTCGACGAGATTCAATTTCGAATGGTGGGGATGATGATGATCCCTTGATTCACGGTTCGTTAGAGGCGGCTTCTTCGATGGTACATCAATCATCGGGACAAAGAAGATAAGCCAGTTCACGCATCTCATAAACATACTCCATTTGGGCCTGCGCAAATTGGGGCTAATGTTGTTGGACTGGTGGGAGGTGTCCAGATTCTTTTTGGGCTTCTTATTGAGTCCGGACTTCTTGATGTTGGCTTGGTAAAGGATGCTGGTTCTGGTTTTGGGCCGGTCAGTTTGGAAATGTCAAGCCCAATTGTGGACTTAATCCCAGTTTAGGAAGAAAAGCAGGTTGGGTGTGTGGAGGTGTTAAGAGCATGTACAACAGAACGGCTCTGGGTGGGGCCTTGTGCTGACTGGACAAAAGTCAGGGAGTGGAAGTGCAGAAAAGTGGGTGTTCTACAACAGAAAGGACCTCTGAGGACCTGGGAGTGCAGAACAGTGCTGACTGGATTATTATTTGATATTTTCCTGTTTTATTTAATTCGTTATCAGAAACCGTTTAATTTAGTCATAATTTAAACAATTTTGGAAATAAATAATTAATGACAATCAATAATTAATAAATTCAACACGAATATAAATGAACTTCTAATTTTATTCAATCCCTTTTAATACAACCCAAAACAAAATACAAGTTCAAGAATCATCCTCTGTTGGGTCGACATCTGGTGGTGGGGGTTGGCTTCGAAGATCATCAATTTGGGCTTCAAGGCTAGTGATGAGTCTTCGCACTTGGGTCTTGCAAAACTTATGGTCTGCCCACGCCTCTTCGTCGTAGGAAAATGTATCCGTCCCCACCAGGGCCTTGTAGTTGGCGATGTTTGCTTCCTACTGTTGGGTTAATGCCTGTATCATGCGAAACTTTTCTGCATGTTGTTCGCCACGTGAACGTTGAGCCTCAAACCGTGCACGTTCAGCGTCGATTCGTGCACGTTCCAGTTCGGCGAAGGCAGACATTTGGGCCATGAGGACGGCCCCCTTCTTTGCGGCATTCGCTGCCTTCTTCCCTTGCGGTCGGCGAGGGGGACTTAGGTCGGCCTCAGGGGATGGCGGTGTGTCGCTGAGAGGGACTTGAGTCCCCTTGTAGTTCTCGCTTCCTCCCCATTCTGGTTGTTGGGACTCACCACTGATATGTGTGCCCTCCTCCCCTGTGCTTGTGGGTGGGAGGAGGGCACACACAAATAAATAATAAGTTTGCACTAACCTGAACTCGACCCCGGGTTCGAGTTTGGGGAGTTGGAGCGATTACCCGTGGAGCGATTGCCCGTTAGAATGTCTCCGAAACCTCGTGTCAGTTCGTCCTCGGTGAATCCTACTTCGTCACCAGCTGAATGTACACGAGACCCAGCTTGGCCCGACATTTTTCACGCGAATAATTGAAACGAGAGAAGAGAATTTGGGAAGATGAGAGTGAAATTGGAGAGTGAAAGTATGGAGTGGTGTGGAAAAAATGAGAGTGAAGATGGGTATTTATAGGGTTAGTTTTTGGTGATTTTTGAATTAAAAAAAAATAGTCGTTAGTAAATTGACCGTTGCCAACGGTCAGGCCACGTGGCGCAGCCACGGCAGCCACGGCGCGCAGGGAGCGGGACCGGCCAGCGGCCAGCGATCGGGGCACGCGGCACGCACAGCGGGGAGCGGGAGCGCGAAAATGGGGAGCGGACGCGTGTTTTTCGGCCTCCACAGCGGGTCGGCCAGCGTGCCGCGGTCCTCGCGCGTGCGGAGTGGGGCGCGGGTCCAACCCGTTGTACATGCTCTAAGTGAAGGGATTGGCGAGTTCAGTGTAAGGCTTGCCTCGGATCAGACCCATATTTTTGGGCCAGATTTGGGTGTTTCTCGGCTCGGTTTTGAGGCTGAGATTCGACAGGTCCGTATCATACACCGCGGTGATAGTTTTGGGATTTCAACCATACTCGTATATTCATTCCTCTTCTGTATTTGTACATAATTACAGATGAGATAGGAACAATTCAAATACAAGAGATTATCTATCTAGGAAGTTTGAATGGATTCAAACTCTCGTATAAGTCTATCTCTAACACGCCCCTGCAATCGGAACGGGAGGTTCGCGGACGTTCAGGTTGGACCGAAAATCAAGAAAAAGGATTATCGGCAAGCCTTTAGTGAAGATGTCGGTAATTTGTGAGCGTGAGTGACGCCCTGCGGGTTTAAGCGCAAACTTGAGCACGACAAGTGCACCGTCCGTCAAGTAGTAATCGGATTTGAAGTCCGGAATATCGAGCCCAAAGGAGCAATAAACAAACACTTACTATTTAAAGCTTGTAGCTAAACTGTTTCGGTAAAAATCGAGTTTTTATGTATTGAAAATAAACCTACGACTAAAAAGAAAATACAGAATTTAACAGAGAGTTTTCTTATCTTGAATCAAGTGAAGAGAGATCAAGGGCACGGGTTCATCGAGTTCATTCCATAAAATTGAACACGTTCGATTGTAGCGATGTCGATTTATTTTAGAGGCAACGAGTTGTCTCGACTCTAGTCCTAACTTCTTTCGAACGATTCGGACCCTAATGGAATCTAACCACCGAGTTCTTTCGAATCACGATGTAGGAAGACCCAAAGCGTTAAGCTCTATGACAACTTCTAACTTTCGACCAACCAAGCCTATAGCTATTGCAATTGTATTAACCCCGCTAGTTCTAGCTAAGGTTTAAATCCAACCTATGTTTGATTTTTGACTTAATTAGAATCCTCCTCTTTCGAGCGCCGAATCCTAATTCAAAACAATTACCAAGCCTACACGGGAGGTAAAGCACTAAGCACAAATCAATCATAGACACTAATACAAATCAACAACACCACAATCGAAGCATTCAATTTACAGAAATCCCTACTCTAATCCTCCATAGCCCTAGAAATTGGGAGTTTAGTTGTTCATGGTGAGAAAATGCAAGGATGAAAAGAAGCAAACAATTAAACTCATAATTAAGATGAGAGTTGAGATACAATCACCAAATTAGTCGTCCACAGCTTGCTCTTTCTGTCCTCCAATCTCTAGCCTTGATGCTCTTGCAAATCCACCAACAATTTGGAGCTTCTCTCCCAAAATTCCCAATTAAAACAATTAAATTTAAGCTCTCAAAATAGTTATCTAATCTCAAATATTTTGATCCTCAATCAACAACACTCAAGATAATAGACTCTCAATTTAATTCTAAAGAAAAATAAAATAAAATAAAACTATACAAAAAAAATGATGCTTCTTCATTGTTCGTCCTCTGTGCTTTCCAATCCGAGAAGATGAAGTCGATCCACTCTCTTTGTGTTGCGGCTCAGCATAAAAAATGAGTGCTGCCCTAGAAATTCAGCCAACCAGGAGGGGACAGGTGCTGTGTTGGGAATGGTGGAGCCGCTGGGACAGGTGTCGGCTTGCGGGGCGCGAGGCGGCTGGAGAAGGCCACGTGTCGCGCAGAGGGGAAGTGGCGGCTGGGGGCGGACAGCTGTCGGCGTCTCGGCTCGCCACGCGTCGGGATGATGGCAAATGGCGGCTGGGCTGGGCCACGTGTCGCACGAAGGAGGGCTGGCGGCTGAGGGCTTGGACGCGTGTCAGCTGGAGGTGAAATGGCGGCTGGGACAACGTGGACACGTGTCAAAATCTGATGGGTTGCTCCATTTTTTGCTCCTATATCGCTATTTCGCTCGCTCCAGCTTCTTTTGGACTCCGATTGATCTCTTTTTTGTGCCAAAATATTTCTCTTTTCAAGACCTACAAAACAAGACCAGTCATGAGTATATTTCGAAGCGACCAAAATCGTCCCTCTTAACGGTCCACATGCACAAAACACCCAAAATACGCCGGAAATCCATCGAAACCCCGAACATATCGATAAAATCAATTATTCATATTAAACTTATATATATGATAAGAAATCGGGGCCAAAAGCCTATTTAACTCGATAAAAACGTGGCCCTTTTATGTGTTAAAATGCACCCGCATCAACACCCCACACTTAGACTTTTCTCGCCCCGAGAAAACTAAACTGAAATAAATATAAACTAGCTAAGATAAATGCCAAGATAAACCCCGCGATACTATCTCCGTAGGCGGAGCTTGGCGACTCCGGGTTATTGGAAGCAGTAAATATGCATATGCTGACTCGACTAGACAAAAAAATTTGTGCAAATACACAAGCAAATTAAAGACCAAAAATTTAAGACTCAAAGAAGGTGTGTGCTTACACTTGGATTTTATCGGCAATTTGACCTAGAGCATGCATAAGGAATAAGATCTCTCATCATTCTTTTCTACTTTTCACCAACCAATTTTTACATGTTATAGATTACGAGTGTATGTGTAGTGGTTTACAATATGAAGTGCAATAACTAGAAAGATTTCAAGCCTAACTATTGTCATTTAGCCTTTTGCTCTCTCGATTCTACATACCATAGTACTAATCAAGAGCATAACGTTATCTCATTCACAAATCTTATGAGGGGACGTTGTCATGCAATTACGTTGCCTTGAGACTATGTGAGTGGTAAACCTATCTAGTTCCTTTACGAGTTAAGTGGTAGATCAAAGTTTTGCTTGGTTTTTTCGATTACGTGTTGAAACTTTGGATCATTAAGATAGGCTGGGGGGTTCACCTTTTATTCCGCTATGATTAACTCAGGACATGAGGGTCTCACTCTGCATAGCGATCCGCCGCAGCCCCTCAAGCCTTTGTTAATACACAGATTTTATTGGATCCCCTTTCCCCGGGACCTATACTCAATTCCCCGTGCACAGTGTGTGTGATTTTGAAAAATTGGTACCACAAACGCACAATGAGACTAACCACTTGAACTCGACTAGATTTCTAATCTACCGAAACGCATAGTTCGATCCGAAGACAACAAGCATGTGGGCTCAACCTCCTCTACACACAACAAGTGAAATAAGACTAGTATCCCTTAACTAGTGTCACGCCCCAAATCCGGTTATCGCCCGGACTCGAGGCATGACGGGTAAAAGAAGACAATAAAGTAAGAAACAATATTAAATCTCTAAAATCTCCAATGAGTACTTCAATCCATAACTTCAACGTACAGTGTAGGTAACCCTCAGGGGGTGTAGTAATAGGTTTTACCAAACTGTTTTTAAATAAAGGAAATAAACATGAAGTCTCTATGAACCCACACCGAGAAGCGCCCAAGCTTCTACTCCTCAATCAAGCCTGTAGACACAACAGTAAAACATAGGGGTGAGCTCACGCTCAGTAGGGAAAACGCATAACAAAGTAGACCTTAACTCGAACAAGATCAACAATAAAGTTAACAGAATATAACTTAACCAAATAAGGGTAATAAGTAAACCAGTCAATGCCGTGGCACATGAAGTCACCACCCTCCGATCCACATGATGTGTCCTCTCGGATTCTCCCTCAAATCCAGAGGAGACGCATAACATTGAGGCGACCGGAAACAACCCTTCGGGGCGCTTATCGTCGGGATTCTCAGAAACGTCTCCAAAGGGTTTAATGTCATTGGGAACCCAGGGCCATACTCCCGTAGGAGCGCACACGTGGGCAATTTAATAAGTGACCAAAATATCATCCCACACCGGACTCCCCAACGGTGTAGGTACCATACCATAACAACAATCAACTCTATCTCACCCTACACCGGACTCCTCAACGGTGTAGGTACCATATCGTACCAACCATAATCCCATAACATCTTAGCAACACGCTTACCGAAACTTAACACCAACCAATCCAACCACAGTTAAACCACCAACACACATAGCTCACCCATCACACAATTCCAACTTACCGTTCACTTACCAGTTTCGAACCACCGGGGCATCGATCACCTGATTGCACCGCGCGGTACAACCAGTCATACTCGATACCCCCAACAACCAATCAAGTAAATCAAGTAATCATTCGAATACAAACAACGAGCAAGTACGAGTCTGACCAACCAATTAATCATAAAGCCTTCGAAAGAGCATTCAAACATGCAATTTCACTAGTTTCATTAGACTCTTTAGCCTATCCACTAAGCAAACAACAACCAAGCATGTGATCCTAACACGCAACTAATCCGAGGGCTTTGCCAAGGCTCCTCTACCAGACAATCATATCCCAAGTATTGAAAGCGAATTACACTAGTGATTGGCATCCTAATCGGCCACCACTAGACTCTCTGGTTATTAGCAATTGAAAAACGATTAAGCTAGTTATTCGCATCCTATATGCATGTCTAGGACCTTTTCCAATTTTATTAACTTAGCATGCATACTATGCATCATAAACGAGAGGTTAAGGCTTTCCCTACCTCAAGGTCCTCCTCGTCAACGCTTTGGTGAAGTCCGGTGATCACCACCTCGCTCTTCCCTCGGGCCTCGGTGTGATCCTTGCTCCTCTAGCTCGATCCCCAAGGTCTTGGACACAAAGAAACACTAATTAGGTTCCACTTAAACAGTAAGAAAGACCCCCAAAACCCTTCCAAAGTTCAGCTCAAAACCAAGGTGTAAACACTTCGAAAAACCCCCAAGAAACCCTCACTCTGGTGGGTCACGGATCTGGTCACGGATCCGTGATGGCAACCCTCACGGTCACCGTCACGGAGCCGTGACGAGTGCCGTCACGGACTCCCTCACGGAGCCGTGACGTCGCCCGTCACGGGATCCGTCACGGATCCGTGACGCACCAGGGCAGTTTCGCCCTTCTTCAACCTCCAGCTCCAAAACTCCGAAAATCTACCTTCAAACCCAGAAATTTCCCCAAGCCAACCCCCAAAACAGTCCAAATCCATCATTACTCCTCTACCCATGGTAGGAATCAATACACAAACAAGTTTTCCAATGATTCATCAAATCAAACCCACTTCAAAAACTCCAACCACCATTGATTTCTCCACAAAAACTTCACCAAGCTCTTCATCAACACCAACTCCCATCATTTCTACTTAACCCAACATCATCTAGCCATTTTTCACCCAAAACCCAAGGAAAATAGATGAAGAGAAAAGATGAGTAGAGAGTTCCATTACCTCTAGAATGTGAGGATGAAGAGGATGCTAGTGTTTTTTAGGGTGGAAGGCTAGAGGATGACTCCAAATGGTTCCTTCTTCTTTGATTCTCCTTCAAGCTTCCATGGGAGCTCTTCTCCCTTTCTTCCTCTCCAATTTTCGGCTACCACAAGCAAAATGAAATGATTTTGGCTTCTCCAATCCAATATAATACCTAGATGTAGTAAATGACTAAAAGCCCTTGAGCTATCAACCCAAGTAGAAGCTTTTGGGAGGGTAAAAGGGACAATGACTACCCCTTTTCCTCTCATTCAACCAAAATAGGACAAGTGTCCCTCTAGCTCATTTAATTTCCCAATTTAAAATCCAGCACTTTTAAAAATTGAAGCTTTAGTCGATATAAAGTCTCGTTTTGACCAAAATTGACTTTATTCAATATTATACTCAAACGAAAGGGTTTTCTCCCCTGAAGCCAACCGTGATAATGGCTACTTCGTTTGGGTTCCGGAAAAGTCCCGAGTGACTTCCGGAGTCACCGGTTCGACCGTAAGCGGGTCTTACAACTAGGGCCACTATATGCAGAAATCAAGATAGAATCAGGTCTGTGACAATAAAGAGAATTGAAACCTAACCACACCTAACATTTGGTGTGACCGCCTTTTCGTGTCTAAGACATCTAGCATCACAAAATCATCTTGCACCCATTAAGCAATATACCACAAACACAAATACAACTCATTAATACTATCAACAATAAAACATCCAAACATTCCTCAACAAATCCTCAATGATGAAAATCTACTCCCGACTTGCTCATGTTGGCCTAAATTGCACATCCAAGGTTTACACACAAAATAAAGACTCATAAAAAAAAATACACCAAAAAAATGCATGAAGTGTAGCATAGAATGTAAACATATAAATGCAAAGCATCCCACCCCACACTTTAAACCTAAGCACTGTCCCCAGTGCAACTCTAAACATATACTTACACATACTTACACATGCACCCAATAGATGATAACAATAAACACCCCACACTCAGAATCAGGCAACATACAAGTCAAGAAATCCTATATGCATGGTCTATCAGCACAGCAATTCGGGTGCTCAGCACCCCCAGATAGCATATATGAGATATAATAGTGGTAAACAATATAAAACAAGAAGGGAAGAGATACTGCCCCTCGAAGAACCGATACTCGACTTGTAAGCCGCTGTGGGAGTCCTAACGTGCATGGATGGATGGAAAGCTTGTCGCCCGAGTGAACTTCTCAAAAGCTCGGCGCCATGGCATGTGACTAAACTGCTCCTACTTTCCATCCATTGTTGGGGTGCCTCCTAACTAGCGCATTTGTTTAACGTCGTTAGCTCGACAGGTAGGAGGCTCAATCAGGAGGCCTCCCAAGAACCTCATACTTCCATTGCGTCCTCCTCTTCAAATATGGATGTGTATGCGGGAGAAGGAACACAATGTAGCAGATGAACCTCTTCCTTGAGTTCTGCACAAACTCCAAACTCAAGGCCAATCTCATCAAGCTTGCTTTAATAGAATAATCATGATCAAAATCATCTTTGCATAGCTTGGCTGGGATTTGAATCCCATGAATCGGAAAATGCACATACCCAAAAGGGTTAGTAGCATCTACCGAAATAGAATAATAACTCACAAACGGGGAATGAGAACTAGCACATGAATCAAAAACTTTATGCTCAACAGTAAATTTATAAATCAACGGTATAGGTTGAACATAAAGAATTGATTTGCTAGAATCTAAAAATGAATCTCCCACACTAAATGGAATTTCGATATCATGCTCAATGTCTAGCAATATAAAATCAATAGGAGATTCAAACATAACCCCTCTCTTGAGAGCATCTTCCATAGTACCCCTTGGATATCTAATAGATCTGTCAGCCAACTCTATGGATACTATGGGAAGATTTGGCTCATCAAGAGTTTGTGAATTATTTTCTACAACTGTACATTCATTATTTACATCTATAGAATTCAGTGTGTCAAAACTACATGGAGATTGATTTGGCATAATAGAAGAGGGATAATAATTTGATACCTCACATTCCGCACTTACCTCCAAACTCATGGTTGAATCACGAGTTTCTTCTTCTATTGTGTCACATAAGTGCTCGGAATGATCATCATCAATGTGCACTTCTTGATCATCAAAGTTTGTCTCATTAATCAATTGCACGAGATCAACCATTTGACTTGAAAGCTCTTTCATAATGGATGTTTGTTCCTCTTGTTTCCTCAACATTCGTGTCATCGTGTCATCCATCTCATCACGTTGCTTATCCTCCTCGTCAAGTCGACTAAGGTAAGCGAGACAAACTTCACGAAGTGATGACTCCTCGTCATTAGGCAATTGCGGTTCAAATTGATAACCTTGATCAAAAGTGGAAGCATCCTCCCAATTTTGATTGTAGGCATTTGAATGCACAAGAACCTCGCTATTGTAAAAGTAATGATCATTAGCACCACATATATCACAATACACCCTATTAGGGAACCAATTTTCCATAAAAGCTACGATGCAAAGAATCAACTAAAAGAAAAATATACACAAGAATGAAACAGACGTAGCACAAACTATATAGCAAGGGTCGCCTAATTGCTCCCCGGCAACGGCGCCATAAAACTTGACGCCCTACGGGTTTAAGCGCAAACTTGAGCACGACAAGTGCACCGGCCGTCAAGTAGTAATCAGATTTGAAGTCCGGAATATCGATCCCAAAGGAGCAATAAACAAACACTTACTATTTAAAGCTTGTAGCTAAACTGTTTCGGTAAAAATCGAGTTTTTATGTATTGAAAATAAACCTACGACTAAAAAGAAAATACAGAATTTAACAGAGAGTTTTCTTATCTTTAATCAAGTGAAGAGAGATCAAGGGCACGGGTTCATCGAGTTCATTCCATAAAATTGAACACGTTCGATTGTAGCGATGTCGATTTATTTTAGAGGCAACGAGTTGTCTCGACTCTAGTCCTAACTTCTTTCGAACGATTCGGACCCTAATGGAATCTAACCACCGAGTTCTTTCGAATCACGATGTAGGAAGACCCAAAGCGTTAAGCTCTATGACAACTTCTAACTTTCGACCAACCAAGACTATAGTTATTGCAATTGTATTAACCCCGCTAGTTCTAGCTAAGGTTTAAATCCAACCTATGATCGATTTTTGACTTAATTAGAATCCTCCTCTTTCGAGCGCCGAATCCTAATTCAAAACAATTACCAAGCCTACACGGGAGGTAAAGCACTAAGCACAAATCAATCATAGACACTAATACAAATCAACAACACCACAATCGAAGCATTCAATTTACAGAAATCCCTACTCTAATCCTCCATAGCCCTAGAAATTGGGAGTTTAGTTGTTCATGGTGAGAAAATGAAAGGATGAAAAGAAGCAAACAACTAAACTCATAATTAAGATGAGAGTTGAGATACAATCACCAAATTAGTCGTCCACAGCTTGCTCTTTCTGTCCTCCAATCTCTAGCCTTGATGCTCTTGCAAATCCACCAACAATTTGGAGCTTCTCTCCCAAAATCCCCAATTAAAACAATTAAATTTAAGCTCTCAAAATAGTTATCTAATCTCAAATATTTTGATCCTCAATCAACAACACTCAAGATAATAGACTCTCAATTTAATTCTAAAGAAAAATAAAATAAAATAAAACTATACAAAAAAAATGATGCTTCTTCATTGTTCGTCCTCTGTGCTTTCCAATCCGAGAAGATGAAGTCGATCCACTCTCTTTGTGTTGCGGCTCAACATAAAAAATGAGTGCTGCCCTAGAAATTCAGCCAACCAGGAGGGGACAGGTGCTGTGTTGGGAATGGTGGAGCCGCTGGGACAGGTGTCGGCTTGCGGGGCGCGAGGCGGCTGGAGAAGGCCACGTGTCGCGCAGAGGGGAAGTGGCGGCTGGGGGCGGACAGCTGTCGGTGTCTCGGCTCGCCACGCGTCGGGATGATGGCAAATGGCGGCTGGGCTGGGCCACGTGTCGCACGAAGGAGGGCTGGCGGCTGAGGGCTTGGACGCGTGTCGGCTGGAGGTGAAATGGCGGCTGGGACAGCGTGGACACGTGTCAAAATCTGATGGGTTGCTCCATTTTTTGCTCCTATTTCGCTCGCTCCGGCTTCGTTTGGACTCCGATTGATCTCGTTTTTGCGCCAAAATATTTCTCTTTTCAAGACCTTCAAAACAAAACCAGTCATGAGTATATTTCGAAGCGACCAAAATCTTCCCTCTTAACGGTCCACATGCACAAAACACCCAAAATACGCCGGAAATCCATCGAAACCCCGAACATATCGATAAAATCAATTATTCATACTAAACTTATATATATGATAAGAAATCGGGGCCAAAAGACTATATAACTCGATAAAAACGTGGCCCTTTTATGTGTTAAAATGCACCCGCATCAAGGGGACGTGGAGTACTCGAACATGGCCCTTGGCAACCTTTTCCCGGACAAAATGAATGTCAAGCTCGATATGCTTCGTGCGCTGATGCTGAACAGGATTGCCAGACAGATATATGGCACTAATGTTGTCGTAGTAGACCAATGTGGCTCGGGAGAGAGGACATTGAAGCTCTAGTAGAAGATTCCGAAGCCAACAAGTCTCAGACACAACATTAGCAACAGCTCGATATTCCGCCTCAGTGCTGTAGCGAGAAAGGGTAGGCTGACGTTTGGAGGACCAAGAGACAAGATTGTCCCCCAAAAACACACAATATCCAGAAGTGGAGCGGCGAGTGTCTGGACAACCAGCCCAATCAGCATCCGTGTAAGAAACTAGGCCGGAAATAGGCGAGGAGTACAAGTGAAGACCGAGGTGTGTCGTGCCCTGTAGATATCGGATAATACGCTTCAAAGCGCCCATGTGACTAATCCTCGGATCATGCATATGTAGACACACCTGCTGAATTGCATAAGAAATATCAGGTCTCGTGAAAGTGAGGTACTATAGCGCCCCCGCAAGACTGCGGTACAAAGTCGGATTCTCAAATGGAGAACTGTCGGATGCACTGAGTTTCCCCTGAGTATCAACTGGAGTTGCGGATGTAGAACACGAGGACATACCAGCACGATCGATGATCTCGGTGGCGTATTTCTGTTGAGAGAGAAATAGACCACCAGAATGACGAGTCACAACAATGCCCAAAAAATAGGACAAGGGGCCTAGGTCTTTCATGGAAAACACAGAGCTGAGTCGAGACATGACCGAGAGGCGAAGAGTTACGCTCGAGGAAGCCAGGATGATGTCGTCCACATAAAATAGGATATAAGCTGTATCTGGTCCATGGCGATAGATGAACAACGAGTGATCCGACCTGCTATGCACAAAACAAATCTCAGACACAAAATCAGTAAACCTCTGGTACCAAGCCCGAGGAGCTTGCTTTAGACCGTAAAGAGACCGGTTGAGCAAGCAAACATGATCAGGCTGAGTGGTGCTGCGAAAACCAAGCGGCTGATGAATGTACACCGTCTCATTAAGATTGTCATGGAGGAAGGCATTCTTAACGTCTAGATGATGGATGGACCACGATCGAGATACTGCAATACTGAGGACAGTGCAAATAGTCGAGGGCTTGACCACCGGGCTGAATGTCTCATCACAATCAACACCGACCTGCTGAGACCTGCCATCACAAACAAGGCGAGCCTTATATCGCTCAAAAGAACCATCAGAACGAGTTTTATGCCGAAAAATCCACATGGAACGAATAACATTCGTTCCCACAGGACGTGGAACTAGAACCCACGTCTTATTATTAATCAAAGCATTAAATTCGTCTGTCATAGCAAGTTTCCAATTAGGATCAAGCAGAGCATCCTTAGGATTACGGGGGATATGGGATATAGATGTGGTAGAGTGGAGGTCGAAAATCACCTTAGGTTTGGAGATGTCGGACCTGCTCCGTGTGACCATTTGATGTGCTGGTGCATAGGGAACAGGAGCCGGAGCTACAACCGGAGGTGATTGCTGGGCCTGTGCCGGTTTTGGTGGAGAAGAGGGCTCGGGCCGAGGCTTGGGTGATTTGGTGGGGCTGGCCTGTCTGGTTGGGCTGTCGTGGCTGGCTGGGATGGCGGGCGCTGCAGGGCTGGGCTCGGAGCGCTGAGAGCTTGGAGCCAATCCAGGTGGGACTGGGCTTGAAGCATTTCTTAGGCCGGGTAGAGCACCGTGGGCTTAGGCGGGGCTATGGTTGGGCTTGGCTGGTGAGTCTGGGCCAAAAAATAGCTGAGTTCGTATGGCTGGAGATATTGGGTCAGATAAAAAATCATAGCTATGTGGCGAGGGTGAGCAAGAGGAAGCAATTGGAAACACTGTTTCATCAAATAATACATGCCTCGATATAATGAATTTGTTTGTTTGCAAATTAAAACAAACATACCCTCGATGATTAGGAGGAAATCCGACAAAAACAGAAGGTGTAGACCGAGCCTGCAGTTTGTTAATTGTGGTAGATGGAAAAAGAGGAAAACACAAACAACCGAAAACACGCAGGTGAAATAAGAAGGAACACGATGGTAGAGAGAAAAAGTAGGAGACGAGAAATTAAGCAAATTAGACGGGAGAATATTGGACATGTAAGTAGACATGGACAATGCATACTGCCAATAAGACGGGGGAATGGACGCATGAAGAAGTAGGGTACGAACCATGTTGTTGATACTTCTGATCTTGCGTTCTGCACGTCCATTCTGAGAGGAGATATGTGGACACGAGAAGCGGAACACCAAGCCGGACGAATCACCAAATGCACGAAACGGAGAGTTGTCGAACTCCTTTCCATTATCACACTGAAAACTTTTTATAGAGACCCCAAATTGTGTAGAAACATGAGCACTAAATGAAAGAAATAACTTGAAGACATCAGATTTCTTGCCCAAAGGAAATGTCCAGACAAAATTAGTGAAATCATCAAGCAATATCAAATAATATTTATGACCAGATGTGCTCAAACCAGGAGATGTCCATAGATCAGCATGTACAATATCAAAAGGTGCATAAGTAACAGTCATAGACGTTTGAAAAGGAAGCCTAACATGTTTACCAAGTACATATGACTGACAAACCGAAGTAAAAGCATTCGTACAACCAATAAGTTTAGTGCTACGAAGAGAATTAAACACCGGAGACCCCGGATGACCTAAACGAGAATGCCACAATCCTGGAGACATAGTTGCAGAAGCAGAAAAAGGAATTGACGATGACACGAAACATTAGATGTGACAGGATACAAATCGCATGTGCTATTGCATCTTAAAACCAGATGTCCCGTCAGAAAATCCTTTACCGAAAAACCGAGGGGGTCAAATTCAATCCAGATATTATTACAGGTAAAACGACGTACATAAACCAAATTCTTAACAAGCTTAGGGGCATGGATTACATTATTTAAGGTATATTGGGGATGAGTGGGAAATAATGATGCTTGACCATAACCAGAAATGGGAATGTTGTTTCCATCACCAACAATAACAGAACGATTAACGTTTGAATTAACATAAGAACGTAAAGTACCTGAGTTCGCTGTCATATGGGAGGAAGCACCCGAGTCCATGTACCATCGACCATCAAGAGCTGGTTGCATGGTGAGATTGGTCATGGCATTGGAAGTGTCTGTCGGAACTGCTAAATGGGCCTGAGATGGTGTGTTGGGAGAAGCTGTAGTCCACCCGGGCCGCTGTGGGACGGCCCACGGAGAGGCGGGATGCTGGGCCCAGTTCGGCGGACCAGACCAGAAGACATGCTGACCATTCCAGGCCTGAGGAGGAGCGGCCCAGTAAGGTTGTTTCTGATTACCAGATGCAAGGTAGACACAAAGATCATCCATAATAGCAGAAGAGTTGTACGATTCCGGTGAATTTGGGCGCAACCAGCAACAACAAAATTGCGCGAAATGAACAACAACTATAATTCACGATAGCAGCAAAACAGACTAATACTTTGGCAATAATTAAATTGCACTATACCATCAACATTAAATTGGAAGGCGGCAGCAACAAATGAGTTCAATTAATGGAATCAATTGTCAAAGCAGCAGCACACCTTATTAAATGAAGCAAATTGGAACCTAGCAATAAATGAGTTCAAGTAAATGGCATCAGTTGTCACGGCAGCAGCACACCATATTAAAACCTTACTTAGAATCGCAATGATCGAGACGTTCTGCGATTGGGTTCTGCGGGGCTGCGAATTGGAGATGTTCGGAATCGCAGGTGTTGCAGAAAAGATGAACGCAGAGGCTATTCGAGAAGAAATTACGACCCGGCAGCGAAGAAAGGAATGATGGATCTGCAGAACTGGTGATCGCAGGGGCTGGTGCTGCAGAACGTGCGACTCAGCAGTGGAGAAAGGATCGCATGTGCCGGGGAGACGATCGCTGGTGTCAGAGAGACGATCGCCGGTGCCGGAGAGACAAAAGGAGCGTCGTTGATGCAGAAGCAAAACAATCGGACGTTGCTGCAGAAGAAAACGCAGTTGCTGCAGATGAAACGCGGAGAAGAATCGCACGTTACTGCAGAGAAGAAAATCAGAAAAGAAGTAGTAATTGCGACGGAAACGCAATAGAAAAAAATGGATCGATTTAGGTATCTGATACCATGATAGTTTTGGGATTTCAACCGTACTCGTATATTCATTCATCTTCTGTATTTATACATAATTACAGATGAGATAGCAACAATTCAAATACAAGAGATTATCTATCTAGGAAGTTTGAATGGATTCAAACTCTCGTATAATTCTATCTCTAACAAACTCTAACACCCGGTATGAGTCACCCTCTTGAGGTTGGGGTTCCGAAGTGTTCGTCTTTGCCTATCGGGGGACAGGGTAGTCCTTGGAAGGATGTCTTCCTAAAACTCTCGATAGTTAAGGGATGGTATACTAAGACACGTACATCCTCTGTTACTATGGTATACTCATCCAGACCTACAACTCGTTTAATGAGTCGAGAACGTGATATTAAAAATGCACTGCGGTTGCGAAAGTCTGGAATCAAGCGACTCTTAAGGCTTCTCAGCACCACGGTTCTCTTTTAGACGTTAAGAAGAAGGCCCCTATTAGAGGTTGGTTTTTATTGTTTCGGGAGAATTGTTAGGTCGTTTCGTTTTGTTTTAAAGGTTATGCCTTTTAGCTCCTTTTGGGAGTTCCTTTGTAATCGTGTCCTGGTCTTTTGACCCTTAAACGCTCTCCAGCTCGGAGAGTTTGTCTATTTTTAATAAGAATATGAGTCGATCCAAAAAATAATACCCAATCTTGTTTCAGCTTCTATTAGTCCAATACATTTCGTTCTTACATTAGAGACAAAAGGATAAGCTTCTAAAGGGTGTACATATTGTGATTACTTCAAGGCCCTAGGTCTTAAAGCCCTGACTGGTGATGAATCTATAATTGATCAGTTTGACAATCTTGATGCTGAAATAAATCAAAGTTTAGAACTTAAAGACTCTGAGGGGAGCTTTGATAACTTGGAAGAGGAGAATTGTCAGAACTTTGCTGGGGAAATAGTTTCCAACTACCTTTCTTCCTAAACACTTATTATGAGGATCCTTCCTGGAATATGAGAGGACCGGGCTCACTTGCAATATGAGAGTATCACAAATGTATAGGCTCCTTTCTGTAGGAGAGAAAAGCTAAACGATGGGAATAACTCTTCTTATTTTTATTTCATGACGACTAGCCAACTCAATGTGATGGAATTTCAATTATATTCAATAGGAATGGAGTAAAGAGTAGATTGACGCCCATTTCTCTACTCATTTAGCAAATATAGAATTGGATTCGGGTTTGACACTCATTGGTTTTGAATCAATGGTGAATTCTCTTTTACAAACAAATATAGGGTTTGGTTCGTCTATCTTGTCTTAAGCCTGCTCTAGAAGATGGTGTGGATCTAGCCGGACAATAGTATAAGGTTTGGAGATCACGTTGACCGCCAAATAAAAAGGGATAAAGGGTTAAACAAAAAGGATTAATTCTTTTATCCTAGTTTCATGCAGGGTGAACGATGCATTGCACGGTTCCTTAGAACCCACAGTGTTCTTATAAGACTGTATCCTTTAGGTAAGGGTGTAGGAGGTATTTGCAAATTAGCCTTATTTACTAATTTTATTTGTTGTCTGCCTTCATGGTTATAATTTTGCTAAATGGCCTTCCCTAGTAGTGATTTTCCGATTATACCCTTCACTTATCTCTGTAAGTGATTTCTCAATTTTACCCTTCATTTATCTCTTTAAATGAAGGGTAAAACCGACTATTCCTTGAGTTTTCTGTTTGTATTTATGCTTGTACTCATTATTTGGGAGGCCTTTGTGGTTGTGATCCCTGTTTTGTGGGGCTGTATCTTATTATCTTATATTTCCCCCTTGTAATACAGGATTTTTAATAAAACCATCTCTTATAATAAAAATGATAATTTCTATATGAAAATTTCGACGTTGGTGAAATTTCATCCCAGCACTAGTAATAACGAATCCGAGGTTGGGGAAATATCATCCCAAAACCCTATGTTTAAATTTCATCCCCTATCTTGGTGAAGAAGAAGAAGAAGAAGAAGAAGAAGAAGAAGAAGAAGAAGAAGAAGAAGAAGAAGAAGAAGAAGAAGAAGAAGAAGGTGTAGGTCGAGCTTGGAGCTTAGGTGTAAGTCAAGTTTAGAGTCTAAGGAACAAAACCTATATGCAACAATGGCCATTTAGCAAATTCCCCATGCCTTTTTGTAGTATTTGTCAACATTTGCTGCTTAATAAGTGTTAATAAGTGATTGCAAAAAACACCTAGCAAAGTAGTGGGGATGTCCGTTAGCCTATATAGGGAAAGAAATCATGACGTGTGAGAGCCGAACATGTTCCTTTGTACTGAAATGTAAGCAAAGGTTCACGAGACTAACTCTCTAGTTAGCTCTCGTGAACTTGATGGTCGATTATTGGTGAAGACTTAATTCTTCTTGACTGTGACCAACGTTTGATGGTCTAAGCAATAACATGAAACACAATAGAAACATTACAAATAGTTTGTTCTCTTAATAAACATACAATTGTTTCGTGTTGGTTTTAAACATCTCTCGCTTTCATGTTTGTTCTCTTTTATATGTTTATTTAGATAATTCATTCTATTTATAGTTGTAGAGTAATTATGCATGATTACCTTATGATAGTGATAGTTGTAAGATGTGTTACTTTCAGGATCAGTTCTACTTCTCACGCCTTCCGTGTGGGATCGATTAGAACTTACTGAATATTTATGCTTGTTTGGATAAATGTTGCATGTGACCTAATTTTTGACTGACCCAAATGAACCAACAAAATCGGTTAGTGATGCTCAGTCAGGTTTCATAACTTGGAGACAGGTTTTAGATGGAGTCTTAATAGCTACTGAACTTTTACATTCCATCATGGTTAATAAGCAGGAAGTGATCTTTATCAAACTTGATTTTGAGAAGGCCTATGGTCATGTGGACTGGACATATTTGGAAAGTATTCTCCAAACCATGGGTTGTGGCAGTAAGCAGAGGAGTTGGATGTTAGCTTGCTTCCAAGCTTGGACCTTTGTATTAATAAATGGCTCATCTTCTGAGGATTTCTCACTTCAAAGAAGACTAAGATAGGGCTTTTCCCTCCCTCCCTTGCAATTAACGGAACAAGGAAAATCTTTTAGGATGTTTGAAGGTATTATGTGTAACTCATTTGACCCTAACATTTCTTATCTGCAATTTGTAGTTGATACACTAACGATGATCAAGGAAAGTGTTTACTCTAATACTAATGTGAAGTAAACTCTTAGACCTTTTGAGCGAGTTTCTAGTTTGAAAATCAATTACAACAAGTGCAAAATTGTTCTACTTAATCCATCCAACTTGACAGAGAGGGAAGTCTTTATATTTTGGGCTGCTCTATCTCTTTTCTCCTTTTATATCATTTGGGCTTCCAATTAAGGGAAAATCCTAGGAGATATAATATTTGGATTCCCATTATTGAGAAAATTAAGAAAAAGCTTGGATTGTGGCATACTAAACTCTCTTTTTTAGGGGAAGAATAACATCCATTAAATCCTCACTAAGTTCCCTCCCATTCCACTACATGTCAATTTTTAAAACTTCGGTTGATGTTATTACGGAGATGTAAAAGTGACAAATATGACTTTTTTGGAATTTCACAATTACAAAAAAAGGTTTTAAACAAATTGAAATGGAATTTGATCTGTATTTCTAAAGAAAAAGGGGTTTGGTGGTAAAGAAGCTTTATGTCATGAATCAAGCTCTCCTTGCAAAAAGGTTGTGAATATTTGCAATAGCGAGGAATTCTTTTTGGAAAGTTGTGATTTATTTTAAATTTGGTTGGAGGGTGGAAGATTGGGATTTATCACTTCTCACTATTGCAAAAGGACATAATTTCTTGAGCCATATTAATTCGCTACTATGTGATGTGAACTTCAAAAATATCTTTGGACATTATGGTTTCTAATGGATGATAGTTAATGGAACCAAAATTAGTTTCAGAGAAGATGTTTGGTTGTGCTCATCTTCCCTAAAATTTTAATTTTAGATATTGTGTTGGATATGCTCAAACAAAGTTGGAAAAGTCATATCATATTGTAACAATGGTGATTGGCTGATGCAATTTAGGAGACAATTGAGAGGGGGTGGGGCTGGGGTTAGAGAGTTTTACCTTTTATGTGACATATTAAATCAGGTTCATCTGCATAATTTAGGTTGTGACATGGCAATTTGGAAGGGCGATAATGAGGATTCTCATTTCATAAGATGTATAATCTTCTTTAAGATAGAGGTTATGTTGTTGAAGACTTGTGAAACATTGCTTTGGACTCATCTCACCCTCGCACAATTTCTGCTTTTGTATGGTTGTCTCTGCTGATGTCTCGGCGTTGGCGCGTTAGCTGCCTATCGTGGTACTCTCGGCGCCTGAGCCTGACGTGGGCGGAACGAAGGTGACTGACCGGTCTGCGTCTGCTGTGGTCGCGGTACTGACTCTCCTCCAAACCGGCCAGGACACACAGTAGAGATGTGCCCTAGTCGGCCACACTGGTAGCATGTCCTCTCATCGTCACGCGGCCTCTCCTCGAATCTCATCGGACGACCCGCTGGGCGAGCTGCAGGTCCACTGCTCCTCGGACAATCTCGGGCCAGATGGCCCAGCTGCCTGCACAGGGGGCACAACCGCTCTAATGGGGCAGGTCCAACGGACGCCACTGCTCCGACCTGTCGCTACCCACCAGACTGGGTCTGTGGTCGGAAAGATCTTGAGGTCCTCTGCCTCCTCGGATCACGGCCCTCAGACGGTCTCGAGAAGCCGCTCGATCTCAGCCTACTCTCCTGGATCCTGGCTGTCTCTCGAAAGTGTCGCTCCACGGCCAGTGCCTGATCCACTAGCTCCGAGTGCACCTGGGTCCTCAGGGCTGTGACCCGATCCACAATCGCAGGGCGAAGCCCTCCCTCAAACCGTCTAATGCGGCCAGCCTCGGTCGGCACCATCTCCGGTGCAAAACCGGACAAGGAGGTGAATCTCGTCTCGTACTTAGATATTGTCATCTCGCCTTGACACAATTCCAGGAACTGCTAGTGATTGTCCTTCTGGGCTGACTGCGGGAAGTACTGCTCCAGGAATCGCTTTCTAAACAGCTGAAAGTCCTCGCCAATCCAGCCCTGCTCGCGCTGCCACCAGTAGTACGCGTCGTCCCTCAGTTAGAACGCTGCGAAGGGTACCCTCGTGCGCTCATCCTCAATACCTGAAGTATCCAGGTTCCGGACAATCTGTCACAACCATCTCTCGGCTGTGTCGGGTCTGGCTCCCCGGCAAAGGTGGGTGTACCCAATCTCAGAAGGTCTCTCAGCATCTGGGCGGTGTAGCCCGCTGCTTGACTGGGCCCCACAGTAGGAGCTGCAGCGGCAGCAAGCACAGTCTCTGGTGCCGGGGCCGCAGTCTCTCGTTGGGCGATGATCGTCGCTAGACTCTAAACTGTGCGAACCAGCTCCTCTAGAGTGGTCGCCTGGGTCGGCTCTACGACCGGCGGAACTCGGGGCGGACGCCCTAATGGTCCTGCATCATCTCTCACGTGCTCCTCAGTGGAAGCACCCTGGCACTCGCTGCCCCTGCCGGCTCAGTGGCAGGTGGCTGCCTTCGCCCCTCAGCTGGCCGGCTCCTAGTGCCTCGTGGTACATACACACGCCTCATATCGTCTTTATCCGCCGCACAGAAAAACGCACATGCTCAGTTCTAAATTTCGTAAAAAACGATGCGCCTAAGTCACTAGCGTTCACACACGTTTTATAAGGTCATACTCGAACCAACAACAAGTTTGTTTTTAGCATAGTCATACTAGTTTCACACAACATGGAACCCATACACTTGTGTGCCACACAAGTCAATCACGTAGTTCAACAATTTCACACAGGAGTTACACATTCCAAAATTTACGTCACAACAATTCCACAGAAGTCTCAACTTCATCTTAACTCCACAAGTACGACCATCAACTTAGTTTCAAGGTTCTTAACACTTTCTCTTTCTAACATAACATTCATGTCGATATCATGTCGTTACAACCTGGTTCAAGCGTCCCCGAATTACGTTGTAACCACTTGACATCCCCCCATCACGTTCGACTACAGTGGCGCCCCTAAGTCGGATTGTGATGGTACAAACACTTCACTTTTGCAGAAATTTGGTCATGACCCGTTTGAAAATTCTACTAACCATCCGCTTACGCGGGGCATTCACTCACATCCTGCACAAAGCATTCAGCACAAACATAGGACATATCAAATCATCGCAGTTATACATATCGTGTCTCGGTAATTACACGATCACCACCCGACCAAGTCAACATTTCACACTTAACCAAACGATCAACCGCCGAACAATGTGGCAACCCACTAAACGATCACTCAACCAAGACAAGGAAGTCATAATACAGCTTGAGCATCACTCACTAAGTTAACCTCGATCTCAATCGATCGGAACAATAGTTCAACCAAGGCACACAGCACAACACACTACAGGGAAAAACACAAACAAGGCACTTCACTACCCGAGACTCTCGTCGTCTCGAATCTACGCGCAGGACATTTCCGATTTGCGTAACCAAAAACTAGAAATCTAACGACTTAACTCTACCCACCTAATTGACGTACGGTCCGAAGTTTTGAAAAAACCGGGGCTCTGATACCAAACTGTCACGCCCCAAATCTGGTTTTGACCGAACTCGAGACGTGAACTAAATTTAAGTAAAAACAATAATAAGAGTAAATTTGATAACACAAAATTCTGAGTAGTTCATGATCAAAATCCGATACCACGAGTCAAACGCTCCAATTCAGACAAATAAAGACACAATTTAGTTCATAAACAGAAAGTACGTCGCTACTAAAATATAAACCTCAGACTCTCGATGAGCTCCCGAGCTCTGAGACGTCCTCTACACCGACTCACCATCGAAACCTGTAAAACAGTAAAAACAGAGGGGGTGAGCTTTCGCTCAATAGGAAAAAGTAGTAATGGGAATGGACTTCCGCTCCGTCACCATAATTACTAAGTCAAGAATATAAACTCATAATTGACAACCCGAATAGAAAACCAACAGGAACCCAACATTGTCGACCATAGAACCAAGCTAAGAAAACATATGAACAACAGAATATTATACTACGACGTCCACTGTGAACATCACTCAAATCCAACATGACACGAACATAAGATAAGTACACCGGGATACTCCGATCCACACACGCAACTCAACATATCATACCGGAACACCACCTCGGTCTAGATATCTTCCCAGAATTCAGCATCGGGGTGAAACAAATACATCAGACCGGAATACACCATCGGTCTAGATGTCTTCCCAGACACACAACATCGGGGTGAAAAGATATACATCATACCCGAATACCCATCGGTCTAGATGTCTTCCCGGAAACGCACATCGGGGTAACAAACAATACATCATACCGGAAACGCACTATCGGCCTAGATGTCTTCCCAGAAACGTACCTCGGGGTAAGCAAACAATACACCATACTGGAAACGCACAACGGCCTAGATGTCTTCCCGGAAACGCACCTCGGGGTAAGCAAACAATACACCATACCGGAAACGCACATCGGCCTAGATGTCTTCCCGGAAACACACATCGGGGTAAGCAAACAAACAATACCCTACCACACATGTTACACCGAACTTATCATAACATCAAAACTTACTGACACACTTACCAAACCCACCACATCGGTCTATCATTCACCCGATCATATCACAAGTCAACGGTTCATATCACATTCATCTCATTCATTCAACCAATCATATCAACAAGCAGCCATTCGTATCACATTCATCACAACTCATGTAGCATGCTATGATTATTAAATTAACCAAAGAAAATACTATACATCAACATTTAAGGACTAATAACCATAACCAAACACAACCAACACACAATCCTAAGGCCCGACATGGCCACATGTGATTCTACAGCACGGAAACTCCCATAATTGAAAGCAGTTATTCTAGTTAATCACATCCTACAAGCAAGCTAAGACTTTTCCGGTTATTAACATTCTATATGCATACTATTAACGTTCTTCAATTAAAAGCGGTAATTACCACTCTTCCCTACCTCAAATGCCATCCCAACGCTTAGTCACGCGACGCCTAGTAGTCTCCTCCTCCGAGCTCGGGTCCAACCTCTAAGATCACAAGCAATACGAGAATTAATGCTAATTCAAGTGTGTTTTAAAGAGGGAAATACTCAAACTAACCCCAATTGCTCAACTTGTCAAAATGGGCCCGAAGGCCCATTTTGCCTGGAATCGTGAAAACGTCCCTCGAGACTCCGAAAACTTCCCTTTTCGTGTCTATCATTCATAATTAATTTACTTGTTCCAACGCACTTGACAGAATTAAATTCCGAGGTCCGAGAGTTCTAAATTCGCAATTAAAGTTTCCAAACGTTTTTCTCGAAATTTCATGAATCACATCCATAATTCGTTCCGGGTGTGAAATTAACGTCCCGAGGTTCACCCAAGACCGTCCAAGCACGAAACCACCAAGTCCCGGCCATGTGGGCCCCACGGCCACACATGGCCGTGGGTGGTCGGACCGGACCGGGCCGGTCACGGTCCAAAAGTGGCCGACCATGGCCGGTCACGGTTCCAAGCGTGGCCGACTATGGCCGGTCCTCCCCTCCTCCGATGGCCGGAGATCCCTCCGGTCGCCGGAAAAAATACTTTCTTTCTCCCAACAAGTTCCTAACTAGTTCTAGGTTCTCCACAACACCATTTTTTAGCTCCAAAACTTCAAATTTTACCTCAAACACTCCAAAGTTTCAAGACCCAAGGTGGGTTTTATCAAAAACCACCAAAACCCATGAAACTTCACCATTAATCTCTACTTTCTCCATAACTCATCTAATTGAACACTTAGAACCTTAAATCTATAAGACCTAAGTCCATTTCATGCCTTTTTTAGAAAACCCATAAACCCAAACTTCCTAAAAATGAATTTGGTTTGAAGATTTTCCTTATAAATGGAGAAAGGGAGAGGAAAATGATGTTTTGGAGAAGAAAAGTGTTGGAAATTTCCCAAAGGAGCTTCCTTTTTCTCCCTTTCTTTTTCTTCAAGCAATGGAGCCTCAATGAAGGATTTCTTCTCTCTCTCTCTAGAAATGATGTTCGGCCAAGGTGAAGAAAATGCTGAAATTGTTGCCCCATGTGGTCTTATCCTCAAGGTGGAAATGTCCCTTTCGTCCTTTAGCCTTTCTGTCTCTCCTTTGTCCATAAGTGGGGACCAATTGGTCTTTTCTTCCCCTCCAAGCTAACATGGACATGTGTCCATGTGGGGTCCACTCCTACCCAAAATATCTCAGCTCATATTATATTTATTCGTTAATACTCCAAAATCAATCTAGTTTGACCCGGGTTTGACTTTTTTGCAAAAGTAACCATTTGAAAGGAAACGACCCAACGAAGTTAACCGTAACGACGGCTAAGATTTTGGGTCCCATAAAGGTCCCCAATGACTCCCGGAGTCATCGGTTGACTTTCCGGTTGAAAGTCAACTTTCGCTAAAAATCACCAGTTCGATCGGGGTCGACCGGGGGCGATTCTTATAGAGAAAGCTCTAACCTCAATAACACGAGCTCGTTTAGAGAGAGCTCTAACCTCAATGAGAGAACTAAATATAATTTTAATTCTCAACGTTTTTATGTTATTCTTATCTCTTTCTATATATAGCCAAAGAGGTTACCTAAAACTCAAAGACATAATACAACCATAATTGGTAATCTACCCATGTTCTTTATTTCTAGTACAAATTTCCAATTGAAAGATATTTATTAAAAATAAAATAAGCTACTAAAGTTCCCAATTCCCTTAGCCGACTTTTCTTACTCGGCTATTATTAATGGCTTTCCCTTTTTTTATCAGCAATGTTTTATTGAAGAACCAAGTTTTCAAAATGAAAACGAGGCCAAGGGGAAACCCTCAAACTTACAACCAAGAGCATGCATATACCGGCACCTCAAACCAGTAAATAACCAACCCAAACAAAGTGCACAACACATGCCTATCTACCCTGATTTTGCCAACAAGAAGAACACAATAACTAAAACCTGGATGGAAAAAGGACTCATCCAAACCAAACAAAACTGAACCCCACAGTAGGAAAGTATCAAGACTCTTACCAAGTAGATAAAACGAACATTAAGAAAACTAAGGCCAACAAAGGCAACCAAAAAACAAACAAAAAACTCCAGAGAACCACCAAAACTCCACCGTCCATCAGACGCCCAACAAAGAGAGAATGAGCTAATGCTCGATCCTTAGTTATTCGAAGAAAAACCATCCTCTAACCAACACAAAGGGGGGCCCGAGAGGGTGAGAACCAGTTTCAAACGATACCGAGCTAAAGCCGTTACCCTAAAAAACAAATCCAACCCTCCACCCCAAATCCCCCAAATCGGGCTATAAGCTGCCGACCAACACCAAGAAAATACAACCACCGGATAACTCTGTAGAAAACAAAGATGATGGGAGGATTAGAAGGGAATATATGCAGACCTGTTAACATCTATCACAACCAGGCAAGAACCGAATAGAACTGCGCAAATCAGCAACCAGAAGTGTTGAGAAACAGCGAGTCACACCTGGTAGAAGAACGAGACACCTACCAAAAAGCTGCACGAGCTCGAACATCCATAGCCCCAGCGAGAAGCCTCCAGACGCCGATCTTTGATGTGAGGGATGAAGAAACGACTCCCACTGTCGATCCAAAGAAACAAGCCGAGAATGAGGATGAGAAGAACCAAAGAAGGAAGCAAAGCAGTCGGAGACGGAGCTGGTGAAGCTTTTTGCCAACATCGCCTCGAACCCCCACCCACCAATGGATCTGACTCCACGGGTCCAGATCCAACCCACGACTTCTCCCCTGATGTCTAACCATACACCAAACACAGGCACTATCAGAAACACTACATCACCAGAGAAAACAAGGGGAGAAAGGGCTAGCATCGAAACCAAAGGAGACCAGATCTGAGGAGATGAAGGAATAGAGACGAAGAGGACGCTGGAAGAGAGAAAAGAAAGATCTGAGGGAAGGGGTGAGAGGCGGAGTCACCGACCTAGTAGATCGACGTCCATTCCCACCGATTTGATGGAGAAAAAACTCTCGAAAGTAAAAACTCTCGAAAGTGAATCTAAACAACACGATGACCGAAGAAGGGAGAAAAGGGTCAAAGAAAGGAGGAAACGGGAAGGAAAAAAGAGTACAGAGAGGGGGAGCCACCGGCGTCCTTACTGGCTCTAGAAGAGACCAGTTCAGATATCAATGACGGCGGCTAAAAACTAAAATAGGGTTAGCGAAGTAGAGAGAAGAAAAAAAAAGATCTAGAGAGAGAAATCCTATAATACATCCTGTGGTCTTTTACTTTTCCTTTTATTGATCAACCCTTTATACCCGCCCGTACTGCCTATAATAGTTAGGGTTAAATGTTGAAACTTACCCTTATGTATTGGTCACGAACATTATGCTACCCTCCTTTTCAAAATCACATTTGCGGTACCTTATCTATTGGTCACGCGATTCCGTTAGGAAAAATATACGGTAAAATGCCGTTTTTTCCATTTCGTTAGTCATATGACCTCAAGTGTCATATAATGGATGGTAAAATGACGTTTTATTTCCTTAAGTATTTGACCTCTATATATTTTATAAGGAACAACAACGAGGGTACATTGGTAATGTTCCTTATAAAATGTATAAAAGTCAAATAATTAATGAAAAACGGCATTTTACCATCCATTATATGACACTTGAGGTCATATGACTAACGGAATGGAAAAAACGACATTTTACCGTCTATTTTTCCTAACGGAATCGCGTGACCAATAGATAAGATACCGCAAATGTGATTTTGAAAACGAGGGTAGCATAGTGTTCGTGACCAATACATAAGGGTAAGTTTCAACTTTTAACCCTAATAGTTTTGTCCCCTATGCTGGGATCTTACTCTGTATACAATGCTCCTCCTTCATTTTGGAGTGGTCTTTAAACAATTCATTTCCTCAATCTAAATAAACCAAAAGACACTATATATTTAATCAAATAAATTAAAAATATGTTTTTTTTATAATTTTTTTTAGAGGAACTAGGAATATTATTAAGAAATAAAGGTACTTAGGTGTTCGTCTGCCGACAAACACCTTACAAAACAGTAGTTCGAAAAGAAATAAACAGAAGTGCTGAGAAATAAATTGTGCTCATATGCATAGAGGCGGTAAGGAGGGTTGACTGCGGTAGCATCCATGGATACCGATACAGTATATTCCAACCATAAATACTGATCGAGCAGATCAGGTGAACGTTGAACTGTGGTGGACCGATAGCTCCCCCGGTATGTCAGCATGCGTCGTCCTCCCTTGAGTGATAAATGTAGGGCTCCTGAACGCGGGAATGCTGACCCCGAAGTGGTAGGGGAGTATCTCATCGACTGTTGGCAGAACCACTGCCACCAAACTGCCAGGAAGGGGATACAGTCGACCAAACCCTTCCTGGGTCTCCAGGCTCTCATTCCTGGAGGCGGGGGTGCTTACTGCCCCCCACCACTACATTCGATGCTCCCTCTGAATCTAACGACCATGTCTCTTCCTCAGGTTCCACCTTTCGATGATCACCAAACCCAGCACGCGGAGCCCATGTCGAGTTAGCCTGCCAGGCCTGGCGAGCGTCCGCGCGCAGGCCCCGGCCCATGTCCTCGCGATCATGGCCCAGTGGCGCGTCTAAAACCCTAGCGGGTCCGCACGCCATTGTCGTCCCTTTGCTTCGCCGCCACGCCACCACCTCTGGTGGCCCCTCTGTAACCGGGGCACTGTCCGATGAGTCCGGCGCTGAACCGTCCCCCGACAAGACCAACATTACACCTTGCGCCACCGTCCTCCCCGAAAATTCATGAGACAACGAAGGTTTCTTCTCCGGCGGCCACAACTCTGATCGGACCCGAAGCTTCACCAGATGCCCTTGTGGTCGTCGTCCCGACCCCCGCAGCACCTCCGAATGGCCTTCCTCCGGCGTCGCCATCGGCGAGCTTGATCGAGGAAAGACCCGCTCAGGAGAGAGAGACGGCACCGGCCAAGAACCGTTGTCAGTCACTGTCCTCCTGTATTGTGTGTGACCGGAGCTCGCCGAAAACCTCTGCACCGCCGCCGTCCACGATTCGCAAAACCCCAATCGCCTCTCAGAGAGAGAAGCAAGGGCTGCGCCATAATCAAACACATCCATGCCCCACTTGAGACGCCCTTGCCTCTGCGTAGAGTTTAAACCTGTTTGTTCTTCCAAAATCAAAGCAGAGTTTGATTGAATTAACCTCTTCTCCTGTGTATCTGTTCCGAAGCACCATTGTATGATTCATATCCACAAATCCCACATGCCATAGTCATGCAAAGGCCATGGAGATTGGTGATAGTGATCACCCAATGTCACTGGCGGCGGCTCTTCAAGCCCTAGCCGCATGTCTTCTACTTCTTTTTTAAAATTAATTAATTAAGTGTAAAAAAACAAAAAATGTCGCATCCAAATAAATTTAAAAGATGAAAGCTACGCGACATGTTTTTATGATTGCACCATAATACTAAAACCTACAATTTTAATCTCACAGCAAAAGAAACAATAACCCTAGTTTTGAAGGGTGTAGGTCGCGTCATTCATTTGATGTCCACCTTTTCGTTTAATTACTCTTTTCTTTACATGAAAGCAAAGCAATCAATTAAGGACAAGAACACCAAGCTTAGAAGGTGTCACAAGATATCATGAAAGAAAAGCTTCCGAGAGACACAGTCTCCCTTTGAAGCAACCATCACAGCCATCAAACACTAATCTCTCTTCTTATCTAAGCTAGGTATACTTAACCCTAATCATATCTCCCCACCTTCTTTTCTAACTAAAATTCTAAAATTGTATTGACGGACAGATAATAAGATTCTAACGAATTGATAATATTTGATCGATCAACTTACTTTAAATCAACATTTTTAAGTAAATACTAAACTATATTATAAAAAAGGAAGCAATAACACTATTTTGGCTCTTCTACTATTGTGTCGAGCAATGGCTTCTTGGACCTGGTCAAGGACAGCCTGTTCATGAACTCTTTGGTTTCGATATCTTCTATGTCATCAAGATCCAACTTCACCAAGCCACCATCATATTCATGGTCAGCTCCTTGAATATTGGTGGGCTCCACCAGGCTGTCATCATCGTGTGCACAGCCAGCATCAAAGCACTCCGGTAAGATCCTCCCTCTCCCGGTGCCGGAGCGCCGCTTCTTGGCGGCGGCGTATGCCGTGAGAAACAAGGGATCCATGTCCCCGGCGGTGACTAGGGAATTGAGTCTCTTCATGGGAAACATGACGTACACTTGCGACACCTGAAGGTCCTCGTCCGCGCTCATCGCCATGAACCTCCGACCGGTCTGCACCGACCCGGAGTTGACCAGGAAATGGTTCGGAGTGTCCAGCATCAGCTCCGCCGCCTTGGCGGGACACACAAACGACCGGACCTCCCCTCCTGGATAAACCACCCTGGCCGCACCGGTGCTTGTGGATAGCACACATGAAGCGAAATTGCCCATAAACAGTTGTTTCGAAATAGGACAAACGAATGTTTCAGAGTTGGATAAGATATAGAGTCTTGTGAAAGTTGAAGAAGGTGGAGGACGGAGGGTTTGGACTTTGAAGTTGAGTGCGGGTTATGTATGTATATCTGTGGATGGACAACAAACGACTAAACGAATTGGGAAGTTTCCACAGTGTTGACAAGTTTGTTGAGTCCCGCGTTGGAGGGAAGATAGTAACTTATCTTGTCTGAAAATTAGTTTTTTATTTTTCTTCTCTTTAATCAACTTATTAAATCTCTTTGGAGTGGAATGGAATGCACCGTTTCCCCGCTTATTAATTCTCTATTGTTTTAAAGTATCTACCTCCGTAGCCCTGCGAGAACGCTTCCCGAAAAAGCCCTAGCAGTCGACGGCTTCAAAGATTATGTTGCACCTTCGGTTTATACTGAACCCTCAGGGGTATTTCCGAACCGACCTCCACAGTGTATCCACTTGGAGAAGGTTGAACTTTCAGGTAAAACTGAACCCTCCGGGGTAATCACGAACCGACCTCCACAGTCTATCCACTTAGAGAAGGTTTTGAAGCATCAGTGGAATTGGGATCCGGGACCTACCCATCATGACTCGGGACTGACTTTGCTCAGCCGTCTTGGGAGGAGAAAGGAAGCAGATCGTTTTTTATGTTTTAAATTGGAGTCAATCTTAGTTTCAATTCTGAATTGCGAGTATTGTTTTAGATGGATTCTCTGTTGCTGTTTTGTTTTCGTTTTTAGGATCAGTAAGCTGAAACGTTGTGTAAGAGGATGTCCTCAGTTTGTATCTACGGTAAAACGTAGTATCTTCTACGGAACCATGAGAGCTGGTCGCCTACGGGAGGCCCGAACAAAAATCTGGTATCCAGGGCCACAAGGCTCTACTTTGTAACCGTGTATTTGGTATAATACCTTTCCTCTTGTTTCAAAAAAAATATCTATTGATTTTTATAATACATAGTGTTTGGGGATAATTATAAAAAATGATTTTTGTTTTTGTTTAATTCTTTACCCTTGAGCCCCTCCCATCACATGTTCTTCCTGTCGTGTCTATTACTCCTCTCTTTCTTATTCGGGTTTGTGTTGATGACGGTGGACTAGCCTTTCTTCTCCTTTTCTTCTCGTTGAAGCCTTAGGGAGCACCCTTCTCCTCCAACCTCATCCTCTTCTCGGCATCCTCAACTCCTTCTGGCTTTACCATGACCTCACAACTCTCCTTGTCGCATGAAAAATCTCTCGTTTAACCGACCTCCCCCTCACAAGGAAAGAAACTCCCGACCTCACCGATGCTCCCGACCCCCAAATCTCTCATAGCCACATCCCCGACTCATAATGTCACGCCCCAAATCCGGTTATCGCCCAGACTCGAGGCATGACGGGTAATAGAAGACAATAAAGCAATGAAACAATAATTAAATCTTGAAAACCTCCAATAAGTACCTCAATCCACAAACTTCAACGTAAAGTAGAAGTAACCCTCAGGGGGTGTAATAATAAGTCTCTACAAAACTGTTTTTAAACAAAGGAAATAAACATGAAGTCACTACGGAACCCACACCGAGAAGCTCCCGAGCCTCTACTCCTCAATCAAGCCTGTAAACACAACAATGAACTAACAGGGGTGAGCTTACGCTCAGTAGGGAAAACACATAACAAGACGGACCTTCAGTTCAATAAGAGCAATCAACAAGTCAACCATAGCCAATTTAGCACACACAGGTAACAGGTAAATCAACCAATGTCGTGGCACATGAAGTGACCACCCTCCGATCCACATGATGTGTCCTATCGGATTTTCCCTCAAATCCAGAGGAGACGCATAACATTGAGGCGACCGGAAACAACCCTTCGGGCGCTTATCATCGGGATTCTCAGAAACGTCTCCAAGGGATTTTATGTCCTCGGGAACCAAATGTATTACTCCCATGGAGAGCATACACTTGGACAATTTAGTGAGAAGTAGTTAATAAGTGAATACGTACTCAACCGAACACGAAATAATACAAGTTCAACAACCACCAATTCAATTCCACACATGGTTCACACATCACCAATTCACCGCACAGCAGTACACGAAATCACACAAACATAGCACATCAATCACACAAACCCAACTTACCATTCACTTACCAGTTTCGAACCATCGGGGCATCGATCACCTGATTGCACCGCTCGGTACAACCAGTCATACTCGATGCTCCAACCAAGCATTCAAGTAATTCAAGTAATCAATCGAATACAATCAACGAGCAAGTACGAGTACAATCAACCAATTATAAGACCCTTCAAGAGAGCATGCATACATGCAATTCTACTAGTTTCGTTAGACTCTTTAGCCTATCCATTAAGCAATTAACAACCAAGCATGTGATCCTAACAAGCAACTAATCCGAGGGCTTTGCCAAGGCTCCTCTACCAGACAATCATATCCCAAGTATTAAAAGCGAATTACACTAGTGATTGGCATCCTAATCGGTCACCACTAGACACTTCCGGTTATTAGAAAATGAAAGACGATTATGCTAGTTGTACGCATCCTATAGGCATATCTAGGACCTTTTCCATTTTATTAACCTAGCATGCATACTAAGCATGGTAAACGAGAGGTTAAGGCTTTCCCTACCTCAAGGTCCTCTTCTTCAACGCTTTGATGAAGTCCGGTGATCACCATTTTGCTCCTTCCTCGGTTCCCGGTGTGATCCTTGCTCCTCTAGCTCGATCCACAACGTCTTGGACACAAAGAAACGCTAATTAGGCTCCACTTAAACAGTAAGAAAGACCCCCAAAACCCTTCCAAAGTTCGGCTCAAAACCAAGATGCCCAAAACCCTCAAGAACCCTCAAGAAACCCTCACCCTGGTGGGTCACGGACCTGGTCACGGATCCGTGACGTTAACCCTCACGGTTATCGTCATGGAGCCGTGACGAGTGCCGTCACGGACTCCCTCACGGAGCCGTGACGTCGCCCGTCACGGGATCCGTCACGGATCCGTGGCGCACCAGGGCAGTTTCGCCCTTCTTCAACCTCCAGCTCCAAAACTCCGAAAAACCACTCTTAAACCCAGAAATTTACCCCTTACAACTCCCAAAACAGTCCAAATCCTTCAATACTCCTCTACCCATGGTAGGAATCAACACACAAACAAGTTTCCAAGGATTCATCAAATCAAACCCACCTAAAAATCTCCAACACTATTGATTTCTCAACCAAAATCCAACAGGGTTCATCATCAACACCATCTCTCACCATCTCTACTCAAACCCAACATCATCTAGCACTTTTCACCCAAAACCCAAGAAAATAGATGAAGAGAAATGAGGATTAGAGAGTTCCATCACCTCTAGAGTGATGAGATGAAGAGGGTGCTAGTGATTTTGAGGGTGGATGGTTGGAGGAAGACCTCAAATGACTTCTTCTTCTTTGATTTTCCTTCAAACCTCCATGGGAGCTCTCCTTCCTTGCTTCCCCTCTAAGTTTCGGCTACAACAAGAGAAGAATGACTTGATTTTGCTTCTCCAATCCAATATAATCCCTAGAAGAAGTAAAGACCTAAAGGCCCTTGAGCTAGATTCCTTTGTAGTAGCTTTTGGGAGGGTAAAAGGGACAATGACCATCCCTTTTTCTCTCCTTCAACCAAAAGAGGACAAGTGTCCCTCTAGCTCATTTAATTTTCCAAATTACTTTCCAGCACTTTTAAAAAAAGAAGCTTTAGTCGATATAAAGTCTCGTTTTGACCAAAATTGACTTTATCCGATATTATACTCAAACGAAAGGGTTTTCTCCCCTGAAGCCAACTGTGATAATGGCTAATCCGTTTGAGTTCCGAAAAAGTCCCGAGTGACTTCCGGAGTCACCGGTTCGACCGGAAGCGGGTCTTACACATAACTTCACCCTTTCATGAAATCTAGGATCTGTTAAGCAACATAAAAGGGGACCCGTATTGGGGGAATGCCCAGACTTACACCATTGCACATCCATTTTGGCCCCTCCTTCACACCCAACTTTGGTGTCAAATCTGGCCAGCTTGGACACCATCCAAGAAAAAGTTACCGAGGTCTCCATTGATGACCACCAAAAAGACGACTTTGACGAAGACGACACGACACGACCATAGATGTTTAGACCAACACGGTCCCTGACACTCTGAGAATTAACTCTCAAAATGGCACGGCAAGCGTACCGGTCGTCAAGTAGTATTCAGCGTTTAGTCCGAGATATCGTACCCAAGGGAGCAATTAGACAAGCACTTTAGTTAATTAATTCGTTGGTCAAGCTATTCCTATTCCGATGTTTGGTTTGTTTTGGAAAATAATAAATTCATACAAATAATGGGAATATATATATATATATATAGGGGACATTTCAGGTACAAACCAATCTTTAGATACGGAAACGAATTAATCCCAACTTTGGAATCGTAGAATGCCCAAGGGCTGCGATTTTCGCATGGCTGATTTTTTTTATTTTTTTTTCACCAAGTTTCTTATTTTGATCTTTCCCGCTTCGTTTCAACTCCGATTTAAAATTTTCTTGCGCCAAAAACTTTATTTTTTCAAGATCTATCTATCAAGTAGCATTTTGAATATGTTTTGAAGCAAAAAAAAAAACATGTACAAGCAAAAACACAAATCGTTAACCGTGCACTAATGTATGTTTTTGCAACTGCATTTGTATGAATAAGCTAATTTTAATGTATGTTTAAGCTAATCTTAATTTATTAGCTTACACGTACAAAACATACATACACATACAAATGAAAATAGTAAGAACATACATTAAGTTTAGCGTATACATACAACTGAAACAACATGCATTAAGGTTGGCTTACACATACAAATGAAAATGCCAAGAACATACATTTAAAATTGTATAAACATACATTAAGTTCAGCGTACATATATAACTGAAAATTAAAAAACATGCAGTTGTAAAAACATATATACAAAAACATACATTAAGATTAGCTTATTCATACAAATGCAGTTGTAAAAACATACATTAGTACACGGTTAACAATTTGTGTTTTTGCTTGTACATGTCTTTTCTTGCTTCAAAACATATTCAATATGCTACTTGATAGATAGATCTTGAAAAAAGAAAAAAAATTGGCGCAAGAAAAAATTAAATCGGAGTTCAAACGAAACGGGAAAAATCAAAATAAGAAACTTGGTGAAAAAAAAATAAAAAAAATTCAGCCTTGCCTTATGCGATTACATGCGATTTCAAGGCTAGGATGGATTCGTATTTCACAAAAAATTGGCATGGTTGTACCTGAATGTTATCATATATATACCCTATATAGGGTTGGTATCAAATACAAACCACCCCTTATTGTGCAAACTACGAACTCACCAGGTGCTGACACGTGGGCGCGCGCGCTGCTGGTGCGCGCGCACAGTGCTGACACGTGGCGCGCATAGTGCTAATATTTTGGGCGCACAATGCTAATAGTTTGGCACTGTGCTAAACTATTAGCACTGTGCAAGCCAAACTATTAGCACCGTGTGCGCGCGTGGTCAACACGCTCACGCGCGCGGGCAGAGACGCACGCGAATTTGCCATGTGTCAGCATCGCGCGCGCTCTGCTGATGTCACTTTGACCGCATCATGTGGCTTAGATTGGTTCGTAGTTTGCACAATAAGGATGGTTTTTACTAGATAGCTACATATATATATATATATATATATATATATATATGATCTGAAAATAGAGCACAAAATCACAAATGGATTGTAATTCAGAGATAAAAGGCGATCTAGGACATTAACGGGGTTCGAATGTGATGAATGACTTAACGGGATCCGATACACATTTGCAACTAATATTATTCTAAGGGCAACGGGAATTCTCTAAGTATAGTCCTAACCATCTCTCGATCATATTAGGGCCCTAATATACTCAGTCCACCTAATTATCTCTAATCTAGGTGTAGAGCAGTATATAGCATTATAATCTATGAATTCCTCAAACTTTTGGGTTTTACTCCTATAGTTATTGCACTCGTGTCAGTCTAACCATATTCTGACTTAGATTAAAACCCGAGCTATCTAATTCCTTTTTCCTCATCTTAACCTCATTTCTCAATTGTTGGTTAACAAGATTAAATCATACATGAACGTGATCAGAGTAATGTAGCATTACGAACGGAATTAAATTAACACTTTCCTAGATACTAGTTTGACGAATGTATACATAAATATGTTAACTCAATTCATCACATTGTTCCCCTAGCCCTAGATCAGTATAGGTTTAGTTCATAGCGTAGGAATAAGAACAAAAGGAGATGAATAATCCACTGAAATTCATATGAAACGATAAGAATAATACAAATATCAAGTTTTAATCCAATCTACACAAAACCTTTGATGTTCTAATCTCTTGCTTTCAATCTTCTCTCCAAATTCTCCAAGCTCCAAAGTGTGTTTTTCTCCTCAATTTCGTGCTCCCACAAAAATCTGACCTAATTCCTATTTATATTGGCTTAAAACTGAGGGCAAAATAGGGAAATTACACGTAAAAAACTGACATAATCGCACAGTGCATGTCGCACGCTAGCCGTGCGCTGGGCGTGCGCCCAGTGTGCGCCTCAGAAAATCAGGCCTTTTTTGCCTCTTTTTGCTCCGAAATCCCGTAGAGAGAATAATTGCACCAAAGTAGAGAAATACCCATCAAAATACATAATCACGGGACTGAAAAACTCAAGAATGTGGGCTAAAAATATCTAGAATAGATGCATTTTACGTTCACATCAACACCCCACACTTAAGCTTTTCTCGTCCCGAGAAAACCAAAATAAACAAAGTAGTAAGATATGTCTCGGTTAAACCCCGAGGTTCACCTCGATAGGAGGAGTTCGTGCCTCCTTTATTCAGATAATGAAAACAAAGATGCACGTGCAATGCATGCTCCTATAACTAATGCATACTATGACTCAACTATATGATTCATGCAAAAGTCACGAAAAGTTGGTAATTTACGAGCTTAAGCACTCATTGATTAAAAGGGATTTCTCAAAGATATCACATGCCAAAAGTTTTTACACAACTCAAAAGAATGCGTAAATCAATGAACATATTGTTGGGTCTCGAGGTAGGATTGGAGATGAACCAACTCGCAGCGGAAAATCAATGAAAACTAAGAGACGATTAAAACCATGAAACAACTAGCAAAGAATGGATTCACAAGAGAAAAAATCAGCATTATTTCTTACCAAAACAAGAACACCGGTTAACGATTGATTGGCTTGAGTCTCCAAGACGTCTACGTATCCACATGGGAATCAAAGCCACGTAGTTCTTCTCTTTGAGGACTCAAGAACACAAAAATGGAGGTGGGATGTCACGCCCCAATTTCAGCGAATCGAACTCGGGACGCGAACTTTTAAAACATGAATACTTAAAAACCTGTTTTGAATAAAAGCTTTGACATTTCCATTTATTTACCAAAATAATAGTAGTATTTACAATACAAAAACGTCCCAACAAGTGGACAAGGTACACATCCGTCACTAGACTCAACAAAAGTAAAGACCAGACTCCGCTCCAAGCTCCATGAACTTCAAGAGCTCACCTAGTCCGTCCCACGAACAGTACCTGTAGGAAAAGCAGCTAGGGGTGAGCGTTCGCTCACCACCACGGATAACAGACTGACTACGGCATAATTAGCAGACAAAGCCAGTAACACTAAAACCAAACCCAACACTGGGACTATAGTCCCCAACTCAAGTACCCAACTGACCCACAACCCGTTACCTTCCTCAACAGACTCAACACTCGATAACACAATGTAGACCCGACACAACTATCGACGACCTCCTCCAAGGACACGACAGAAAGACTACACAACGCCAAACAAGATCACAAAGGATCGCACACCAAACAAGATCACAAAGGATCGCATACCAGCTGCTCAGTAACCTCTCCCACTCACACGAACACGGATCATGCTAGCCAAAGAATGCTTACAACCTGTGATACTCAAACTCGGACCAGGCCAGCCAAAGAATGCTTGCAACCTGTGTTACTCAAACTCGGACCAGGCCAGCCAAAGAATGCTTGCAACCTGTGTTACTCAAACTCGTGTCAGGCCAGCCAAAGAATGCTTGCAACCCGTTGATACTCAAACTTGGTCAGGCCAGCCAAAGAATGCTTGCAACCTACCGGGATCCGCAATCACAATCACACGCAAATTCATCAACTAGTAACAACACAAGTTCA
The DNA here is from genome assembly GCA_963921825.1 of Erodium maritimum. Lineage (NCBI taxonomy): Eukaryota > Viridiplantae > Streptophyta > Magnoliopsida > Geraniales > Geraniaceae > Erodium > Erodium maritimum. The sequence continues at coordinate 21,152,194 of OY997595.1, forward strand.
ACACTCACAGGCACTCATGGCCACCAAGACACCAACAGTAAAACTCGAACTCAACAGCCCCACAGGCACTCACGGCCTCCCAAGACACACCGACAGTAAGACACGGACTCAACAACCCCACAGGCACTCACGACCTCCCAAGACACCAACCATAAGACACGCTTGCAACTTACCGAGACTCTAACTCGTAAGCCAGCTAAAGGAAGCTTGCAACCCCCCGAGACTCTAACTCGGTCAGGCCAGCCAAAGACACCAACCTTAGTACACGGGCCCTCAAGGCCACCCAAAACACCAACAATTGACTACGGGCTCTCATGGCCACCCAAACTCAATCAATAAATAATACGGGCTCTCAAGGCCACCCAAAACTCGATAATAAAAAAATACGGGCTCTCAAGACCACCCAAACTCAATCAATAAACAATACGGGCTCTCAAGGCCACCCAAAACTCGATAATAAAAATACGGGCTCTCAAGACCACCCAAACTCAATCAATAAATAATACGGGCTCTCAAGGCCACCCAAAACTCGATAATAAAATACGGGCTCTCAAGACCACCCAAACTCAATCAATAAATAATACGGGCTCTCAAGGCCACCCAAAATTCGATAATAAAATACGGGCTCTCAAGGCCACTCAAGACACCAAATAAGCAATCAACCTCTGGCTTAACCAAGCCTCCAACAGTCCTAACATCAACAGTTTAACAATCAACCTCCGGGCATGGTCATATGCCTCCAGTACTCCTAATATCGATAAGTTCACAAACAACCTCTGGGCATGGTCATATGCCTCCAGTAAAACAATTAACGCTAAGTTCTCTGTTCCTACGACACTACTAAGTGTCACAAGCCTTTCCAATAATTACTAAGTCCCCGTAACATGCTTTTCTAATAAACGCTACAAACTCGTATCATGCTTTTCTAATATTTAAATAAACCTATTCAACCCACGACACCCCAGTGTCACATGCAATTCTACTGTTAACTTTCCCCAGTCAGGGCCGAGATCCGGCTACTTTTCCCTACCTCGTATATAATCCCAAAAGCGCTCCAACAACACCCGAAGTACACCCAGTCACTCGTCAAGCTTCCCTTTGCCTCGGTCCGTAGCACGATCTAAAAGAACACAAATTCAAAGTACTTTTAAACTAGTACGAATAAACCGAAAATTAACATACTTAACGCCCAAACGTAACCCCGACAATGCCGATCACTCCCAAACTTCCCAATTACTCGATATTGTCGATAAAGGACCCGTAAAGGCCAGATTCGCCCGACATGGCGAATCTGCCCGGGTTTTGGTTAATTGCCTTCCGGGGCTCCAAAAGTTCCCGTTTTCGTTTCTACGATCTTAGAATATTTCAAGGAACCCAACGCACTTGACGGAATTGAATTCCGACTTCTAAGTCAATTAATTAACGTTTAAAGTTTCCAAAACCCGTTAATTACAACTTCTCCAATTTAATTCCAAATTTCGATTCGATTAAGGATAAATGGTCCGGGGAACGTTTTAAACCACCCGAACGATAAAAACCGAGCACCCGAGCATGTGGGCCACACCCACACTACTTGGCCGAGACCCTAGGGTTTAAGGGGAGGCTCGGCCACCATGTGGTGGCTGCTGCCAGCTCCGGCCAGCCACCTCATGGCCGGCCGGCCACCACCCACGGTGGCCGGAGCTCCTCCCGAGCCTCCGGTCATCGGAAAACGTGAAATTAAACCCCCAAACACCTCTAAAACGTCTCCAACACCTCCCCACACTCTACACAACCCTAAGCCTTAGTTTATACTCAAACCCTAGCTTCCAAGAAAATAACCAAAACGAGAATCGATTCGGGTATTACCGTAGAGGAGAACGAGGGGAACGGGATTGCTCTTTGCTTTGACTCGATCCAAGGGCTCGATCACAAACCCTAGCTCAACCTCCCTTCTTCTCTCTTCTTCTCCTTCTCCTTCTCTCTCTAAAACCTCTCTTCTTCTTTCTATTTTAAAACAACTAACACAAAAACCCAATTAAAACTCTTTTTTTTTCTTTTAAAACCCAAGTCTCGGCCAGCCCTTCTCCTCCATTCATTTTCCCCCCAAAACTAACACCACCACATTTAGGACATGTGTCAAGGTGGGTCCCACACCTTTTGGAAAATATCTAGTTAATATTTTCCAATCAGATTCGCGAAAATCGGACGTTTCGGGCCCCGAACGGGCACTTTTTCCCAAAAATTACGAAACTTGGCGGGCCACAAGGAAACGGCTCAACTAAGACCGCTGCGATGACGGTTAAGCTTTTCGGATCCAAAACGGTCCTCGAATGGACCAAAACGTCGCTCGGTTGACTTTTCCAGCGAAAAGTCAACATTTCTCAAATTGATCAGAAAGTTGCCCTGAGTCCCCTGTAACTCACTTTGGTCAATAACGGGGTCAACTTAAGTCCGGTATGACACTCGGGGTCATTTTACGTTCATTAAGTGTCCGTCTTAAAATTTTTAAATTTTCCTGTTTTTCGCAGGTTTGACTGGCGTTGACCGGGAGTGGTTATTACATGGGAGCTTGCCAAACCCGAAATTGTAGGGAGAGAGGGAGAGAAGTTGTGTTTCCTATTCTTGTCTTGTTTTTGTTATGTTGAAAAAAGATGACTTAAACATAACAAACTTCATACTTGTCTAACTAAAGGCATGGGACAAGTATGGTGTCAAGTAAGGTGTAAATAGGACAAAGTATGGCTAGACAAGATGGGGTTAGGTGGTGAATCATCAACACCTTAATCCTTGTCTTACTTACTTAGTACTAATTAATCAAGACTTGATTAATTAGTTCCATGGGCCTTGGTTGCATGGGCCACTTGGAACATGGCCCATGGCCATTCACAACGAGGTCTCGTGATGCGCTCATCGCCTCCAAGCCTTCCATACCGGAAATGTGCAACATTATCCGATGTGATCAATCCCAAGACTCCAAGCCTTGTCTTGATCCGTAATGTCCTATTCACTTACAAGCACATGACCCAAAACCCAGTTTTGGTCATGTCCCGAGACAACTCCGTTTTGGCCATTCTCCATAAATGTGTCAATGAGTTTCATCCTCCGGTGTGACCCTTAAGTTTATGCATGTCAATAAATCAACGTAAAATCCCATTTTACTTGATCCTATTTAAGTGGCAACTAACGAGACTTTAGTATTGCCTGACACTGGATAACGAATCGACCCTGTCGATTCTAACCTTTCCGTTGTCCCTGTCATTATCCTTTTATCACCGATATCCTGATTGAGATAAGGCATAGAGCCGTCATCCTTGTTATTCTCAATCATTGTTCCTTGATATGTGAGATGACTGAATATATGATACCCAGTATCATGTGCATGGCCATGCTATTCTTTCAGTCACTCTCGATCAAGCGGCCGAGAACCGATATCTTTCCCATACCGTAGTATGATGGATAAATCCCTTAGCCGTCTTTCGTGTCACTCATGCAGTCCATCCCCAAGCCAATCATGGCCGTTATGGAAGCCCTGTTACGGACAATGTTAGGCTCAGGTCAAACTCAGTTGTTTACTGCATAGCGATCACAAAGACTCCTTGGTCTAAGGATACATGACAAACTACGACAATGAATATGTTCATGACTTGATCTATGGCACATATTCATGTCGGGTCGTCCAATATCATGTCCCACATGATATCTATGATCAGACTCATGAATCCCATTCCAATGACTAATAGAACGTAAGCCATAAAGAGCCATCTTTCATACTAGTCGCTTCTAGTGAAGCTTTGTTGACTAGGGACCCACCGAGTGTGATCTATCTCGATCTATGGTTCTATTCACATGGTGGGCATAGATCAGAGCACACATCGATATATTACTCCAACACATAAGTAATATAAATCCGCTTTAATTTTATTGCTAACGATGATATATACATTTGGACATTTAGGATTGAACTACGGGCACTAAGACTAACAGTCTCCCACTTGCCCTAGTTCCAATCTAAAATCCAATATGTCCCCGTCGACTTTACATGTCTAACATGTTTAGGCAGCGACACTGCCTTAGTCAAAGGGTTGGCTATATTATCATTTGTTGCAATATAGGTTATCTTCACTTCACCTTAGTTCAGTATTTCTCTGATGAGGTGGATACGATGTAGTACATGTTTGGATTTGTTATGCGATCTTGGCTTTAAGCTTGCGCAATGGCCCTTGTGTTTTCGCAAAATGGATTACTCGGGCTGGATGGGTTTTTAATTACACCCAAACCTGCCGTGAATTTCCAAATCCACATAGCCTGCTTAGCTGCCTCTGCAGCATCCATGTACTTGGCCTCTGTCGTAGATTCGGCAATGGTATCTTGATTTATGCTCTCCCAGCTAAAGCTCTACCATTCAGCGTAAACACATATCCTTGTCAAGCCTCATCACTACCCATTGAGAAAGCCAGGCCCATCTTTGAGGACCATGCGTTCTTCCACCAATTTGTCTAAACAATGGATTAACACAACCCTACTACACAAATCAGTGATCTTTCAATGAAATTCTCCCTGATTCGTAAATTCCTCTTATAAACGGGATGGGGAAACATTCTCCCAAACAACCCCTAGCCAACCCTCGTCAGCCTCCCTTTACAAAGCTTCATTAACCTGCGGTTTTACAAGTGGCTTTCTTCCTTCATAACCTAAATTTCGATCCTCCTTTCTTTTGGAGATGATTTGACGTAAATGATCTGAAACCAATCTTTGTTCCCAGGCTCGTACAACAAAGATCTTGTGGGTCCCCAATTTGGAGCCATCAATCTGTTTCACAACCTGCTCCAGATCAATACCATTTTGAAAAGAAACAAAATCGAGGTATTTACCTCATCGATGCAAATTTGTAGGGAGATGAGAATGCATAACCTCTACTACCATATTAAAAACTGCTCGGACCCTTTCAGTATTCGACCCTTCTGAAGGTTGTACACAAACACCTTCCTAGTAGAAACATTACCAAGAGCTTCAAGCCTCCTGGTTCGATTCTCAACTTCAACTGAAGCCCCCACAAACTGACCTCCATTCATTCTATTTGCTTGTTCCACACTGATCCCCCATTCAATGGAATCTCTTCCGCACCCTTTCGTTTCGCCTCAGACCTCGCCGCCGCAACTTGTTCCACCGAGAGAGTGATGGAACAGACCACCTTCCCCTCTTGTACATCCGGAGACCTTCCGACCCCATTATTGGACTCATTATATAGATTTGGTTGATGCCTATGCACATAACCAACCAGGGCTTTTCTTTGCACCGTTCTGATCGAGACCTCACCACAATGTAAGTCTTCCCCATTCCGTACTCCCTGGCTAGAAATACCCGCACCCACACCGTTCATAACATCCACTACCGAACCCTTCTCCAAACCCTCACCCCGAGACGCAACTTTCTCTACTTTGATCTGCTTCGTAGAGACCAGGACCGACCTTATTTTAGCATCCCTCTTTGGTCCTTTGACATGATACCATCATAACCCCTAAGCTCACCGTCATTCTTGATCGGAATCAACAAGCGACGAGGGGAGATCGTACCACAAAAACGAGAATCGCCAAAAAAGGGGTGTATGCGGCGTGTATCGGAATAGATACGCCCTCTTCCACAAATATACATATTCTAGTAGTGCAAACAAGTGCACACCCTAAGTGAATGTTCTCTGCTAGGTTGAGAGCTCTCAACCTAAGCTATCGCCCATGATGTCGCCCCCGTGCAAGATCTCCACCACCAAGAGCTTGCTCAAGGGTTTCTTCATCCTTACAACCTTCTTATTCTCCTCCGTGCCTCCACACCTCAACGACGATGTAGCAGAAGGATGGTGTCTACTTTACGACGATCCGCAACTCCTTGTTGCGATGGTGATCGCCCTCTCCATTGCGCCTCCACACCACAACACTACTGTGACGATCCGTGACTCCATGCGGCAGTGATCTCCCTCTCTGTGTTAGCCTCCCACGCCAGGAGCGAACATATGGTCACAACGGGAGGGGCTTTTGTTGGCCCAAACAACCAGACAAATCAGTCGAGGTCTACTATTCAACCTCGTCTGGTCCAATGAGGCAACTGTAGGGAAAGCAGAGACTTTAAGGAGGAAAAGTGTCCCACCCACATCACGATCAAGTTAGAAGGCTAAGGCTCAAATGTGGTGATTAAGAGATAAGACATGCAAATGGAAGCAATTTGCCTCAAACGGTCCAAAGATTTAGCCTAATATCATTTTTTTTCAATTAACCATGCATGTTCCTTACTCTTATTTTTCTTCGAATGAGACACACATGTACCCGGCTCACAATGTATAGGATCGAAAGAACGAACAAATTTGGAAATCAGAAATGCAATACATGTATTATAATCAAATTTAGAATTTGATCGAATCAACGTTTAGTTTAAAAAACACCGTATTTTATTTTATCGTAAATACGCAATGAAAAATAATAATAATTAAAAGCTTTAAACACACTGACTCGATGGTTAGTAAGGATAGAGACGAATTGGCAATCCTTTGGTTGGAGCAGGATTAGGAGCGCCTACAATTTCTTCATCAGGAAACACTTTCTCAAACTTGTATTTTGTGACGAGATTATGCATAAAAACAAGTACTTCCAATCGAGCAAACTCGTATCCTGGACACATCCGTGCACCTCCCCCGAAAGGAACATAAGAATAAGGAGCGGGTCCACTTCCTTCAAATCTAGTTGGGTCAAACTTTTTCGGATCCGGAAAGTATGTAGGATTCGTGTGTGTGGCATGCACATTCCAGTGCAACTGTAAAGAAAAAAAACAATATATTAGTTATTTATTTTGGGTTCACAAGTTGTAATATATATGTCCTTATAAGATGTTGATTGTGACATTTTATTATCCTTATCAGTTTAACTTGTTTATCGTTGGTTCACAATATGTATTCGTCAGTCAATGCACAGATAATATAACTATGTTTGGTTATAATATGTGATATGATTGAAAAATGAGGTGAGTACCTTCCATCCTTTGGGGATGAAGAAGCCTTGATAGTTGAAGTCAGTAATGGTCTCTCTGAAAGATCCAAAGGATGGAGGTACAAGCCTGAGTGCCTCCTTTGCAACATTCCATGAATATGTCATTTTCTGTATATCATCCCACTTTAGCAACTCTCCTTTTCCTTTGGAGCTTGCAATCTTTGTTTGCTCTACATGTAAACAATAGTATCCATAAAATAATATTTACACGGTTAATTTACATTATCAACAAAATTAGTAATATCTTATCAATTTGTATATTTGTAATGTTGAGAATCAAATATTTACTGATTATGCTGACACAATCCCATTGATTTGGTCATTGTACTCTTTGTATAAACTAATAAAGAGACAATTGTGTAAGAAAATTGATCTTCTATACAGTTCTACAATTTATACTTTTTGGATGATAGTATTTTTAAAATGTTATTAGTTGATATAGTAAATAATATTGTAGTCACTTATGTTAGGAGGAGTGTTTATTTACTTACAGCTTGTGTTGAGTTCACTTTAAACTTGGTTTATTCTCTCTTTAGTTCAGCTGTTGAAATTTCCAGCTGAGTTCTTCTGCGGGTTTTGATGTTGTCTGAGGGCAGGTTACTGTCCTTGGCTCCTTTCCTTGGCTGCTGGTGTTGAAACTGAGAGTTGAAGATGGTTTGGGAATTGCATTTTGATCCGGTTGGGAGTATTGCTTAGGGTTGGCTTCTGTATTTTGGATTGCCTATTTACTAGTTTTTTGGGTGGTTGTTGTTTGGTGCAGCATTATGCAGTACCGGGGGTTAGTGTGGTTTTGGGCTTTACTCTGTTGTGACATTGTTGTAAGGGTAGGAGATTGAAACCTAGTTGATAGAGTAGAGATTGATCCTAGCTGGTTTGTATTGGTGCCTAGGTAGGGTTTTGGTTGATTGTTGTAACCTTGGAGGGCTTGTCCCTTGGCTTAGCTTTTCATTTCGAAAACTAGGTCTATAAAATTGAAAATTGTTGATCAAAAAAAATAATATTTTTACCTGAAAATGTTAAATTTGTTCAGTTAATACAGGCATGATTTTTTCAAAAAAAAAATTAAAAATATTTTTTTCCTTGTACTACAAAATAAATTTGCAACTTGAATTTCAAATATTTAATCGTAAAGTTTCTTATTTTAAAATGTATTTTGACTTTTCCCTAAAATATTGCAGACGAGGGCATCAGGCGATTTTTTTTTTACAATCATACTAAACAAATGAAGGTCAACTCAAATAATAGTGCACCTTTCGGTAAAAAAAAAATGAAGGTCAACTCCCATTTCATTAATAGTCCAAAGCCAGATCCTACGTGCAGTAGCAGAGGGAGAGGGGACCCATTGGGGGGCGTGCCCAACCACCCCCACTAACCCCATCAATTCTTTTTTACATTTTTTTTGAATTGTTTATTTATGTCCCTCAAATATAAATAATTTTTTGAGTGTCCTTCCTTGAAAAATTTAATTTACTAATTATATTATATTTCTTATTATTTCAATTTATTTGGTATACAGAAATTATTTATAATTAAATTATTATTTAGAATCTAAATTTAGTTCTTTATGAAATTGATTCAATTTTTATTTTATTAGTGATCAAAGACTTTTACAACATTTATGTAATATTTATAAATTTAAATATTATTATAATTGATTACATTACACTATTCGTATTCTGACCATTCAGGTAAATCAAGAGTTAAAAAAAAAGAAAAGATGTATAGGTACCTTTCCATACTTGGTCGTAAACATGAGGGAGCTCAGCAAGATACTTAACCACGGCCACAATTGCTGTGCTTGTTGTTTCATGAGCTGCGATCACCACCGACAGAAACTTGTCCCCGATGTCGCGTTCGTTAAGAAACTCACCATTCTCGTCCGTGTACCTCATCATGAACGACAACAAGTCCTAACAAAAATCATGGCTTAATTTTCTCCAATAATTTAATCCATATATAGTATACACTATACACATGCATATATGATCAAATATATATATATATACCTGATGCTCTCCTACAACACCAATGTTGGGATTTTCTTTTCTTGTCTTAATGATGTCCATAATCTCCTTATGGAACAACTTGGACGCTCTGAGGCCGCGCCGGTACTTGGTCCCGGGCAAGTTGATCGGCAGCGAGATCATTCCGATCCCGACGTCCAGGGCCAGCTTCTCCAGCTTCTCTATCAACTCACCGTCGTCAACGCTCAAGAACAGGCGGCACCCGAGCTCGAACGTGTGTCTTCGGCTAAGGTCGTGAACCATGACCACTTCTTTGCCTTCCCAACACTGACTCATGTGGTGTTTGGTCATAGAGTCCAAATTCGGGGCGTAGTGCTGGAGAGACTGTGGCTTCTGGAAGGAGGGAAGAACTAGTTTCCGGAGCTGCTTGGACGATTCCTGGAAAGTGTATGGCCCTTCCGATGGGATGAAGATCTTCTGGAAGGAGGCAGGCCACCAACTTTGGACCAGCTTGTTCTCGTTCGAGAACAGGAACTTGTTTCCCTCCGGAGTGCACATGATTCCAGTCGTTTCTCCCAACAACGACGTCTTAAAGACCTTTGGCGACGAGTATCTTTTAACCCTATCCGCTATGAACCTAATTTCAGGTACACAGAACATCAGTAATTATGTTTAACATAATTTTTTTATCAGAGAGAAATACAAGAAAATCTTATTTCAGTTTAATACTGACCTGTCCTGGAGGCCTTTCTTGGCCATGGAGAAGTAGATGGAAGTTTCGCCGAATAAGGGCCATCCCAAGCTTCCCGGCGGAAGGGGCAGCTTTTCAGTCGTATGGTTGGAGCTAGTTTTGCGTTTCTTAAGAAACAATGAAACGATGACGGAGAGAATGATGAGGGGAAGAAGCAGATAGAGTTCCATTTCTGCTACTTACCATTAGTTACATGTTGAGTACAGCTTATTTATATTATTCAACAATGATGATAGTGTAATAAAACAGCTGTGGCATCCCCTAATGTAAACGGTCTCGGGTTGAAAAGGTTGATAAACGTGCATGAATATAAGAAAAGTGGGTGATTGGAAATAGTTTTCTCCATGATCTCAAAAATTTCAAGTCCAATATTATAATTGAAATCTTTGTCATCACTTTCTTCTGGAAGAGTGTTATCAAAGTGTTACAAAGAGAAAATTTTGAACACTATTTCAACCAAAGACTACTTCTTCTCCCTCGTGCATTCCTCTGCAAAATAGTTATGGTGAAATACTACTATTCGATTAATATTAATAATAATAATTAGTCACAGGAACGAAAAATTGGTTGCCGTATTAATTTTCTGTAGGAGCAAGCATGGGCGCCCACAAAGCAATTGAGGATCCCGCGGGTCCCAAAAACAGGAATAGCAGTCTGCTTTCTCAAATTTGAATAAATGGTCGAATTGAAGAATTGTCTGTCTGGCTGCTGCTACAAATATTTGAATCTACTTTCTGATTTTTATTTTATCTAAGAAGAATGAAATTGTTGAATAATAACGAATGAAGAAAATATTGTACAGATTTTTATTTTATGTAAGAAGACTGAAATAGTTGAATAATAATGAATTAAAAATATATGGTACATATTTCAAGCTACGCTCTTTTTTATAATAATTTGTGGGGTGTGACTTGTGAGTATGAATGATAGTTTTTTAATCCAAAGATTGCAAAAGATTTTGTCAAATGAGTTGATGTCAGCATTTTAAATTTCTTTATTAGGACACATTACACATTTGTAATTAAAGTAATATCTCTTTTATTAAAAAAATACAGAAAATAAGTTAAAAGGGATAATGGTACTATGGAGGAGAGATCCGCCGGCCCTAACGATGGCGATGCAAGGGTGATCTGCGACGGATAGAGTGGTCGACGACGGGGAGGGATCCGACTGGGGACGTCTTCTCGGCGATTGGAAGGAGAAGAAAACGGGTATGTGTCAAGTTTTGTTCCTTTTTTCGGTTTCGTTGGTGTATTTGGTGTTCTCTGGTTGATTGTCGATCGATCGGGAGTGGCTGATTGTCCGGAGGCTGGGTTCGGCCGATCGCTCCGACGATTATTGTCGGTTGTAGCCCCACGTCCAGCGCTTGGGGTGGGACGTGGTTGGTTTGTGTGAGGGGATCGACTGCGGCTGTGGTGGGACGGTGTTTAGAACAGAAGTGGTGGCTGGGGTGCTGCTGGAGAGGGCAATCAGGAGGCACCCTCGGGGATTTCTGGGCGCAGTGGTGATCGGAGGTGCTAGAGACAGCCTAGGACGTGTGGATTTATTCTGAGGAGGTGTGGAGGACGAGACCGTCCGAGCGGTTGATCTGCCAAGAGGTGGAAATGAAGTTTTTGTCCTGGAACTGTAGAGGATTGGGCAAGCTAGCGACGGTGGAGTACCTGAAGGGTGTGATTCGCCGTAGGAAACCGCAAGTAATCTTCCTGAGTGAGACGTTGGCTCGACAGGGGGAGGTCGAAATCCTGAAGTTGAAGACAGGTTTCTCGGGCGGGTGTGAAGTGACGGCGGTGGGGCAGAAGGGGGGTCTGATTCTACTATGGACCTCAGAGATGAAGGTGACACCAATCTCCTGCGATGTAATGTTTATCGATGTAGAGATCGAAGGCCCGACTGGAGATAGCTTCCGATTTACAGGTGTGTACGGGGAGGCAAACATGGAGCTTAGATGGCAGGCCTGGGATATGATCCGCACCTTGGGGGCACGGACAGGGGTTTCGCGGAATTGGCTGCTGATGGGGGATTTCAATGGCATCCTTCGCAATAAGGAGAAGCGGGGGGGAAGGCGGTATCCGGAATGCCTAATTTCAGGGTTTCAGACCGCGATGAGGCCGTGGGGGTCCATGATGTACCGCTCCAAGGGTACGGCTTCACTTGGCATAGTGGCAGTGAACCAGAGACACGCATGGCAGTCCAGTTGGATAGAGCCCTTATGACGCGGGAGATGCGAGTGTTGTGGCCGGAGGTTCACCTGGCCAATCTGGGCATCTCTACTTCGGACCACTTACCCATATTGATAGACTCAGAGAAGCGAGTGGATCCGGTGGGATCACGACACTTCAGATTTGAGAACATCTGGGCGGAGGACCCGGACTGTGGGCGACTGATCCAAGTAAACTGGGGAACCCCGGGGGACCGCGAGGTCGGGGACAAGATTCGGGATACAGGGTCGGCTCTAGAGACCTGGGGCCGGGAGGTGTATAATGCACTAGCCCGGAAGATTGCACGGTATGAGAAGGACATGCTATGGTTGAATGGAAAGGAGGATCGGCCGAGTATTCGGCGTCGGAGAGCTTTGCAAAAGCTTTACGTCACAGCCCTTGAGAAGAAGGGGGAGTTTTGGAGGAAACGAGCCAAGCAGCACTGGCTCACGGACAGTGATCAGAACACCAAATTCTTCCAAGCCTCGGCATCGCAGCGAAAAAACATCAACAAGGTTTCTGAGTTACGGGATGAGGCGGGTACCGTCCTGACTTGGGATTCGGGGTTGGGGGACCACATCCTGGCCTTTTATAAGGAATTGTCTAAACGAACGAGGGGGGAAGGAGTAAACTTCCCGAAATTCCATCAGCAGGTGTCGGAGGAGCAGAATAGGGCACTTATGGGGGAGGTCACGACGGAGGAGGTGCGGGACGCGACCTTCTCCATGGGACCGAATAAGGCGCCGGGTCCGGACGGCCTTAACCCGTTCTTCTACCAGAAGTACTGGGGGACAGTCGGAGAAGATGTCACTAGATGGGTGAGAGGTATCTTTGCAGGGGGGGACATCCCCCGGGAGATGAACAGGACCACACTAGTGCTGATTCCAAAGGTGGAATGCCCAATGTCGCTCAAGGATCTACGGCCGATAGCTCTGTGCAATGTGGTGTTCAAGGTGGTGTCTAAGGTGGCGGCAAATAGGCTTAAAGGCTTGTAGGGGGACCTTATTTCGAACACCCAGGGGGCTTTTGTGCCAAGCAGATCTATACAAGACAACATTATCTTGTCATACGAGACGCTGCACTATCTGAAGCATAAGAGGCAAGGTAAGGAAGGCTGGGTAGCGTTGAAGTTGGACATGAGCAAAGCCTATGACCGGGTGGAATGGGGTTTTATGTGGGACATTATGCGAGGCTTCGGGCTAAGTGAAGAATGGATCTCCCTGGTTCGTCGGTGTACGTACTCGGTCACGTACAATATAGTGGCAGGGGGGCAGCAGGCGGGGTTCGTTCAACCGGAACGAGGAATCAGGCAGGGAGACCCGTTATCTCCTTACTTGTTCCTCTTCTGTATGGAAGGGTTCTCTCGGCTTCTACAAGGGGCGGAGGACAGAGGGGACATCCACGGGGTCAAGATAGCGAGGGATGCCCCGGCGTTATCCCATCTGTTCTTCGCAGACGATTGTTATGTGTACTGCAAAGCGGTCCCGGAGGAGATGACGAAAGTGCGAACCTACTTGGGCATGTTTGAGGAGGCGTCAGGGCAGGTGGTGAACCAGGCGAAGTCGTCTCTATTCTTCAGTCACAACACTCCGACGCATCGACGTCTGAGTGGAGTGCAGATTTTGGGAATTCCAGAGGTCGATACTCCCTCCTCATATTTGGGGATACCAAACATGATGAGTCGGAGTCGCATGCAAAGCCTACATTACGTACTGGATAAGGTCCTGAGGCGCATCAGGAGGTGGGACGGGAAGCTACTAAACGGGGCTGGGAAGGAAGTGCTCGCTAAGTCGGTTTTGCAAGATATTCCTACTTATACGATGAGTGTAATGAGGATCCCAAAAGGCATGTTGGACCAGATGAATGTGGCTTTGGCGAAATTCTGGTGGAAATCGGTAGGACCGGACGGTAAGGGAGTAATCTGGCAGTCCTGGGAAAACATGTCCAGGCCGAAGGAGGAAGGAGGTATGGGGTTCAAGAATTTATATGATTTTAATTCAGCCCTATTAGGGAAGCAGTTGTGGAAGCTGGTTATGGAGGAATCCAGCTTAGTGGCGAGGGTCCTCAAAGCTAGATATTACCCGAGGTCTTCAGTTCTGGAGGCGGAGCACAAACCTAACCAAATTTATATATGGCAGAGCATACTATCAGTACAGGATATGGTTCGGAGTGGGGCGCGGAGGTCGGTCGGCCCAGGCTTAGAAAAATCGGTTTTGGGACACCCATGGTTGACGGGGGTTGAGGCGAAGGTGCAGTCGGTAGGCCCTGGACTCGAGGGACTGTTGGTGGCAGATTTGATGACACCACAGGAGAGGTCTTGGGATGAGGGGAAGATTCGGTCCCTGGTAGCAGAGGAGGATCAACAGGCAATTTTGGCGGTCCCGATCAGTCGGACGGCGGTCAGGGACTCGTGGTATTGGGAAGGGGACTATTTGGGCCAATACACGGTGAAATCGGCGTACGCCTGGTGTCAACAGGATCAGGCCTCTACGCAGGCACAATCCGACATCTGGCCGATAATCTGGAAACTGGAAGTGATGCCGAAAATCAGATCATTCTTATGGCGGGTATGTTCGGGATGTCTCCCGGTGGCGGAGAATCTAAGACGTAGGCATGTGGAGATGGCAGAGACATGTCCGGTCTGTCAAGGAGGAGCGGAGTCGACCTTTCATCTCTTGGTCACATGCCCGGTGGCAAATGAATGCTGGACGAAGTCGGGTCTCACCCTCCCGTATGGGGCCCAGTCAATAACGGAGTGGCTGCTACAAATGCTTACTCTCAATCATGTGGAGAAGGGAGGGCTGATCGGATGTCTATTATGGGAAGTGTGGAAGGCACGAAATAAGGTGGTTTGGGAGGGTATAGCCCAGCCAGCGGCCGGGATCTTCCAGACCGCGTCCCATCTCCAATTGGGGTGGATGGAAGCACGACGAAGGAAGGCGCAGGCCCAGGCCAAACCACGTTTTGCTCAATCAGGGGGAGCGGAGGTATGGAAACGGCCTAGCGCGGGAGCCTGGGCAGTTAATACGGACGGGGCTCTGTTCGCCGCGGCAGACAAAATGGGAACGGGTTGGATATGTAGAGATGACGGGGGGCACCTCCGGGGGGCTCGGTCTACCTCTTTCCACGGGGCCCAGAACCCGGGGCTGGTGGAGGCGTACGCGATACGGGAGGCGCTGGTGTGGCTTCATCAATACCCGGCCCAGAGGGCGGTGGTTCGAAGTGATTGTAAGGTCATAGTGGATATGATCAACAGAGGTGGGGGGCAACTGTCACCTCTAGGGACGATCGTTACAGATTGTTTTTCCCTTTTATCTAAACTCGAGTATGTGCAGCTCGAATTTGTGAAGCGGACAGCGAACAAAGCAGCTCACTGGCTAGCCAGGGCGGCTTGTTCTACGCCTGTCTGGAATTGGCAAGGGGGGTATGTCCCCGAACCTCTTCAATATGTCATTATTGCCGAAAATTAATACAAAATCGTTTATCTCAAAAAAAAAGTACTATGGAGGAGAAATCTAATAGAACCTCCTCTTATCCTAAAAACTGTGTGAACCAATCCTAATTTGGTTCGATTAGCTTCAAACTTGCGCCAATATTTGTCTTTTTCCAAGGGCTTTAAATCAAGATCAGTCATGAATATATTTTGAAGCATGAAAATAAAAAAGTTATATTGGGGTGATAAAAACAATGTTGAGTGTTGATAAATTTTCACTAATAAATTTTTTATATCGGGGTATCAAACTAGTGCTAAATAGTGTTTAGTGTTGATAAAACTAGTGCTTAGTGTTCATAAAAAAAACATGTGATGATGTGATAAAAATCATGTTCGATTTTGGAAAATGAGGTGATAAAACTAGTGTTCACTGTTGATAAACCCAGTGTATAATGTTGATAAAAATTGCCCAGACTTAACTTTTTTTTTTTTAATCAGCCACGAAATAAGGTTGATAACCTAGAGTTTAGTGTTGATAAAAAAAACATGTGATGGGATGATAAAAACGCATGTAATTTAATGATAAACATAGTGTTTAGTGTTGATAAAACTAGTGTTTAGTGTTCATAAAAAAACATGTGATGATGTGATAAAAATCATGTTCGATTTTGGAAAATGAGGTGATAAAACTAGTGTTCAGTGTTGATAAATCCCAGTGTATAGTGTTGATAAACCCAATGTATAATGTTGATAAAAGTTACTCAGACTTAACTTTTTTTTTAAATCAGCCACGAAATAAGGTTGATAACCTAGAGTTTAGTGTTGAGAAAAAAAACATATGATGGGATGATAAAAACGCATGTAATTTAATGATAAACATAGTGTTTAATGTTGATAAAACTAGTGCTTAGTGTTCATAAAAAAACATGTGATGATGTGATATGTAAGACCCGCCCCCGGTCGATCCCGGTAGAACCGGTGAATCCTAGCTAAGTTTGACTTTCGGCCGGAAAAGTCAACCGATGACTCGGAAAGTCATTCGGGACCTTTCTGGGGCCCAAAAAGCTTAGCCAACTTCACGGTTAGCTTAGTTGGGCCGTTTCCTTCAGTTTGACTGTAATTTTGTTAAAGACAACCGTCGGTCAAATCTGGACTTTATATCGGTTGTTTTCCGATAAAATATTGGAAAGCTGGAAATTATTTAAGTGGGAGTGACCTCACATGACACTTGTTATTCTTGGCTTGGAGGATGAAAATGAGGCTTCAAATGACCCTCATACCCTCCTAAGTTACCTTTAAAGGGATAAGACCTTAAGGGCTTTTGAGTAAATTGACACTTTAGGTCATTTAAAGGAAAGGGAGCAACAATTCAGCTCATTTCCTCTTGTTGCAGCCGAAAATCACAAGGAGAGAGGAGGAGAAGAGCTCATTTCTTGAGGAAGAAGATAGAGAAGAAAGCTTGAATTTTGGAGCTTGTTCTTGGTCCTTTTGCCTTCATTTTCACTTCATCTTCTTCATCTCTTCTCCCTAGAGGTAAAGATACTCCTAACTCTCTATTTCATCCACTTCCAATCTATGGGTTTTGTGGGTTTTGGCTTAAAAGTTGAAGAACTTGCTTATTTGATTGTTGCTTGGAGAAGAAGTAGTGAAGTAGGATGTTGGATTGTGTTTTTGGTTGAAGTTTGATGAACCCATTGAGGGTGTGGCTTTTGGGTATCTTTGGTTGAACATTTTGGAGCTAAGAGAGCTTAGAAATGGGGTTTGTGTTGAGATGTCCGTGAAATTCGAGTTGGGGAAGAAAGGGGAAGGAGCTGGTCAGGTCTGATACGGAAGCTGACCCGGACCGGGCCAAGTGCCGGCACGGTATGCCGCACGGAACGGGCCTGGTACCGGCACGGCACACGGCACGGAATGGACGAGAGTCCGGCACGGTACCTGACACGGTCTGTGTCGCTCTCCGGGCCGGTCTGTGACGCGTTCCGCGCTGGCTTCCGGGCCGACCTGTGACATGGTCCGTGCCATGTTCCGGCACGGCTAGCCACACGGTCCGTATGGCATTCCGGATCGGACCCCCAGAGCCCAAAACCCTTCCTTTTAGCTCAATTTGATTCTCACATTACCTCTTCAAACCTTGATCCATTTCTGAGCATCGAGAACACTTTGTTGGGGGAACTAATTGGTGGTCTTTTGTGGTTCAAAACCGTGGGACCAAGCTAGGAAAGAAGGAAAAACATGGACGCAAGTTAGAGGAGCAGAGATCACGCCGGGACCCGTGTGAAGAACGGAGTGGTGACCACCGGGCATATCATCAGAGTGTTGAGAGGAAGACCTTGAGGTAGGGAAAGTCTTAACTTCTCGTTTAAATGCTTAGTATGCATGTTAGGCTAATAAAATTGGAAAGGTCCTAGAAATGCCTATAGGATGCGAATAACTAGAATAATTGTCCTTTAATTACTAATAACCGGAAATGTCTAGTGGTGAATGATTAGGATGCCAATCACTAGTGTAACTCGCTTTCAATACTTGGCAATTGTTTTACTGGTAGAGCGGCCTTGGCAAAGCCCTCGGATTAGTTGCGTGTTAGGATCACATGCTTGGTTGTTTGGTTGCTTAGTGGATAGGCTAAAGAGTCTAATGGAACTAGTTGAATTGCATATTTGAATGCTCGTTTGAAGGTTTCCAGGATTGGTTGATTGAACTCGTATTTGACTGTTGGCTGTATTTGAATGATTGCTTGATTTCCTTAAATGGTTGTTTGGAGCATCGAGTATGACTGGCTGTACCGAGCGGCGCAATCAGGTGATCGATGCCCCGATGGGTCGTAACTGGTAAGTGAACGGTAAGTTGTGATTGTGTTACTCGTGTGTTGTGACCATGTGATTCGTGTGCTGTGTGTTGTGGTGAAACGGTGATGCGTGAGCTATGTGTGATAGTGAAGTGGTGTTTGTTGGGAATGGATTGCTTCGTGTTTCGGTTTGAGTGTGTGCTCAATTATTATTGAATTGCCCAAGTGTATGTTTCCTATGGGAGTAATACCTTGGTTCCCGAGGACATAAAATCCTTTGGAGACGTTTCTGAGAATCCTGACGATATGCGCCCCGAAGGGTTGTTTTCGGTAGCCAGAACCGAGGGTTTAGCTTTATTCCGTCGACGACTCCTATCCCCAGCACCGGGAACGGTCTGCGAGGGGCAGGACGGTAACAGAGGGGCATCACCGGCTGGGGCAGTAGCAGTAACGACCAGAAGAACCACGACGGAGGACAACTCAACGATAAGGCATGAGAGAACACCATAACTAGGACGGATAGGATTAGGAGAGAGCTCTCAAGAAAGAGAGAGTTTACATCAATTCTTAATTTATGACATAATTTCTTAATTATAGTTATGTACTATTATTATTATTTACTAGTAGACTAGTAGTGCTACTATGTCTATAATTACTGCAAAAGAACCGCACAGTCATTGGCTTTGTCTCTTTATTTTCATGAAGAAAGGGTATGCATTTGATTAATCCCTTATCATCAAAAACATATATGAAAGAAAATCAGCAAAAGTTAAAAGACAGAAGCCCAATACAATCTAAGATAATAAAGGATATCATTTTCCTAATAATAGGAAAGTGATCTGCCCCACATAAATGAGACACAAACAATTCTACAAATGAGCATAGAATAGAACTAGTACCAAAGATACACACGGTAACACAATGCCAAAGAGCTATATACTAGTAGTGGTGATCATCTTAGCTTGCGAGGTGGTGACTTGAGTTATCTCCCCTAACCCCTCAATGGATAATTTTACTCAAAGAGGAAAGTCGGGAGGACGTGTTTGTATCTGGGCCCAATGGGTTTCCTGTCCCCATTGGGCCCTGGTCTCCGAGGGTCAGGATCGGGATCGAGATCCATGACGATGCAACACAGAACATGGATCCTCTGTGCCTGGTAGGGCAAGTAATTACCGGCGAGCACAATTGGAAACTAGAGCACCGTGGTGAGACTAAACCGACAATAGTAGCAACAAAACAAAATCCCCTCAACTACATGGTATCGGGAGTTGGGGCGCTATCCACCGGAGACACGTGAGGGACAGTCCGCTCTTTGATCAATTGAACCCTAGGTTTGTAGATCCAAAGTGGGGGATAGGAACCCCGACCTAAACATGTCCGAGCCGAGGAGATCGATGCCCAAACTTCACTGAACGAGTTGGACTCTACACACTATACCATGGCGATAGTATTGTACTTTGGTATCCTTAAACAGTCTTGGAAGATCAATTTACATTAAAAAAAACATATTATGTAAATTGTTTTACATGACATAATAGGCATGTCATGTATATCGTCCACAATGACTTTTAAGTTTGATTTACTTTCACTTCATCTTACTCTTCTGCTCTGTAACTTTTAGTATTTTCTGAGATTTTCTCTGTGGTGGAAGTCTAAAAGATCCCAACAGACTAGATGTATACCCGGTTCTTCTTTCTCTCTTTTTTCATTTTCTCATTGTTTCCATGAATATAAACGAATTTCCTGATAAAAAGCTCTCCTGCTCAGCGGATCCATTTACGACCGGATCCGACCGTTCCTCCGATGATAAAAAAAATTCTATTCCGGAAGTGATCGGTGTTGGTGCCAACGTCAGTTCCAAAATACCTACACCGACAATCGTCGGTTGGTGTTCCATAAAACCACCTGGGTACTCGGTCGGTGAAAGCCCCTACTCAAATATCCTTAACTAAACAATAATTTCAGTAAATAATCTTAACTATAAATTTTACTTCAGAGTTACCCTAAATATTCTATTTTTTTCAAAATAATCTTCTCCCATATATATTTGAACCGAAATTTGTCATGTGCTTTGCACAGGATTCAAAGTTTTCAAAAAATTACATTTTTCCTTTTCCCCAACACACCCTAATCTAAATAAACACATGTTTTCTTATCCTTCCAATCTAATTTAAATCACCTCATCTTTGAAGCTCCGCAACTTTCTCCCCCAAATTATAGTAAGCGATGATCCCTCCTCTTGTACAATTTTGGAGGCTCCAAGCTTCACATAAAAGGGGTGAGTTTAGGGGTTAAAGGTATTCCATAACATACCCTACTCTGATAAAGTTACATATAGTTGTAGAGTTGTTGGATACCTTCGATTTGATATCTTATGGGCTTAAATCGGAGTTCGTATGAAAAAGTTATGGTCATTTAAAAATCTGTTGTATGTTTAGCATTCTTTTACTTCAAAAATGTTCTTTTAAAACTTCAGATGTTTATAACGCTTTCTAACATCCTTATTCACAATTTCTTATAGTTTATATTTGAAAAGTTAGATATAAGACATAACAGTTCAATAGTATACATCTATAAATATTTCTACCCATTGACAACAAACTAGTTTTGACTCATTTTTAAAACAAATGATGTCACGTAATATATCATTTTAATACATTGCAATCAATTTAAATCTAGTGTTACAATATAGTCATATGAATTATTAGGTATATAAATATTTTTATTCAACTTGACACTTAATATTTTTTTGATAAGAGATGTCGCCTCTTCTATTAAGAATTCTTGGATTTGTGACCGATAAGAGAATGACCCATCAACGTTAAAAGAATGTAATAATGCTTGAACTAAAATTAAATATTCATTTGTTATCGTTACGTTTTCTAAATGTTCTTACAATTGTAAAACGGCGACCCTTCCTTTTGCAAGTTTATTTTTTAATTTACTCATATGAATTGAAAGACTATTTTACCCTTCTTTGCTTAATTATTATTAGATACTTAATTTTTTACCGACGTGAACGAGACGGCAGCCGAAAACTCCGTACTGTCCCGAATCGTCCCCACCGGAAGGCGAGTAGACTGAGGCCGCAACGGTAATGGCTGAGACGGGACCCTAGATTGGGCGGCAGGCACCCTAGGCACCAAAGAGAGGTCATGGTGGTGGTGGGCCCGGAGAAGAGGGCTAGGGTTCGGCCCACGTGGAGAGGACCTGTAGCTTGGAGCTGAAGTCATCGAGACTCGTCGCACCCAACTCCGATGCTCCCAATGCTGCCGACAAAAAGTAGCACCAGGGGGATAAGGGGGCGATCCTTGCGGAATAGAGAACCCCGGCGACCCCAGCGGATCCGAAACCCGGGTCACAAAGTCCACCGGCAGAGGAGGTCAGGGCGAGACTTGTGGGGGAGAAGAAGATGGTGGTGGTGGTGATAGGAATCGCAGACCAGACGAGGGGGGATTCCATTCGAGGCCGGCAGGAAAGAAAGATGAGGCATGGCGATCAGATTAGGAGTCGCCGAAACCGCAGGAGGGGCTGGGAAGAGAAGAGGCACCGAGGGCTGTGGAAAAGTCATCCACTCCCACCCGTAGTTAAACCCTGCACCAGGCGTGGTCTACGAGGTCAACTGGATGGGATAAGCGAATATGGGGACGGCAAATCCGACAGGCTGTACAGCAACATCAGACGGGAGCTCCACAGGGAAACAACAGGCTAGGGCTAGGGTAAGCTCTCTATTCGAGAGTGGAAAAATATATATTAATTAATTTTCCCGTTTCTAGAATCTAATTAATATTCTTCTACAATTACTCCAAATGGCTTTCTGTTCCTTTTTCTACCAAGTCCTTTTGAGACTATTAGAAAACAGAACTAATGATAGCTCATGAAAGTTGAAACTACTGATACTCCTTTTAAAATATATATATTTATGAAAGGGTAAACTACAAATGCATAGCCTTAAGTTTGCGCGTTTAACTAATGTTTACCCTTAAGTTTGCGCGTTTAACTAATGTTTACCCTTAAGTTTTTTTGTAACTGATACATACCCTTAAGTATCAAGTATTAACTAAAAACCTCTTCCGTCCACTTTCTCATCAATATTTGTTACTTTTTTTCTGAAATACCCAAAATACCTTAAACCATTACTCAATTTTACACCTCCTACCCTTCTGACTCTAAATCTAATTTATTTTTGAGTAAAACCTTATTTATTATTTTATTCTAAATACATGTTTTTAAATTTTCATATTTTAATTTTGAAAAATATATATAAAAAAAATTCAAAATTAAGTTTTTTTATTTAATTTTGAAAAATTAGATCTAAATTGAATTATTTTTAAAAAAACCAAAATTATTAATTTAATTTATTATTTTACCTTAGTTTTTAGAAATTTATTATTTTTTCTTTTACTCTAAATTCTGAAAACTGATTAATTGTTCATCAACGCTCTCTTGTTCCAAAAAACATGAAAACTTCCAAAGCCTTGTTCATCCATTACTTCTCGATTTTTTCAAAACCACAATTTCCCCAGTATTAACAGCTTTAAACCCCAAATCCAACTCTTACACCCAATTACAACAAAACCCAAAAAAATTAGCAAACCCCCAAAATTCAACAAACGCCAGATTTTGCAGCGAAGAACAAGCCTTGAACCCAGCCGCCGCGAGCCTTGAATATGCCGGATAATGTGATAAAGGAGGTGGAAGTGCAGAGACAGCCAGGAGGTTTGCCTAGAAGCAGCTACCCTTCAAAGAGTGCGTAATAGCTCACTGATTGAGCGCTCTTGCGCCAAAGATGAACGGGACGGAGAAGAAGAAAGGAAAGAGAGGGGTTTGAGGGATGGAGAAGCCGAGGTCGATACTGTCAGCTCCTCCCACGACGTCGGGATGGTAAGAAAAAAAATCCATCGACCCGTTCGTGTACCTTCATGGTCGAGGAACTCCAGGTCTGGGTTCCTCGGCGACTTGCTTGCCGTGGTCTCGCCGGAGAAGGTCTTGGAGCAGAAGAGCACGATGAAGAAGAGACTTGAGCTCAAACACGATGAAGAAGAGGGTCAAAATCGAAGAAAGATGAAAAAAGAAGAATGAGAAGATGAAAAGGCTCCTTGCCGAGCTGCGGATCGTCGGAGGCGGTCGTCGCTGCTCATGCCTTGACCTCGCCGTCGTTGTTGAGTTGAGAACGAGAATGAGAAAGTGTGAGAAGAGAACTAGGTTTAGGAATATATGTATTTGTTTATTAATTTAATTTTGATTTTAAAAATATAAAAAATGAACAGGATTGAGGACAGTTTGGGTATTTTTGAAAAGTGAACAATAAACAAACGGAAACAACTGACGGAAAGGGTTTTAAGTTAATAAATGAAACTTCAGGGTATGCATCAGTTAACTTTAAACCTTATGGTATTTATCGGTTAAATGTGCATACTTAAGGGTATGCATTTGTAGTTTAAATTAATAATCTAAATATGTGAAACCTAACGAAGTATTTTTTTTGTAATTCTCTCTCGCAATTTATGAGCAAACCCCAAAACCTTCTACCCCTCTTCCTAATCCTAGCCGCCGACTTCCATTTCTGCTCTCCGTCGGCAGCGTCCGGACTTTGATGTCGCCGGTGGTGTATGTCCATTATCTCCATTCCTCTCCTTCCCTTAAATCCAAAGACCTATCTCCTTATTTTCTCTCTCCTCCTGCTCTTAGGTTCGTCTTCTCTTCGTCGGTGACCTCGTGGTTGTTGGGGTTTGGTTCCGGCGACCTCGTGGCTTCTGGGCTGGGGCGTTTGTCCAGATTTGGTGTTCCCGGATCTGAGGTTCGTGGTCAACCTGCTGCCTCCTCCTTGTGTGTGGAAGATCTGGTGATGCTTCTTGTGGGGTGGGTCTCTGCTCATCAGGCCGGGACTGCTCGCCGGATTTTGCTGGCTTGGTTGTGGTTTTGTTGGGACGCGTAGATGGAAGCTCGGGAAGCGCAGGTGGAAGCTCGGGGGTTACGGGCGTGGGCTGGGCTTTGGGTCTTCGGGCCAGTACCTGGGCCTGGTCGTGATGGATATCGCTTGGGCCTGGGCTTGGGCCTGGGCCCTTGCTCCAGCTGGTCGAGCTTGGCCCTGGTAAGGGAGTTGGGCTGAGGCCTGGTCTGGGCTTCGTCCTAGGCCAGCGCCTTGGGCCTGGCTTGGGCTTGGGTCTTGGTTAGCGCCTTAGGCCTGGCCTGGGCTTCGGCTTGCCTGCTCTGGGTGGGGTGGCCTTGCTGACATTGTTTTGTGCTCGGACCTCCGGTGGAGGTGCTTCTCCCGTTCACAAGGTTCCGGTGGGTAAGGTTTCACTTCTCCTCCTTTCTTGCTTAGTTACTTGTGTTTGTACTGCTTGTCTGTTAGTCTTGGATCCGTTTAAGTCTTCGTTTTTCCTCTCCCCATTATTGGTGAGAACTCGTCGGTCATATAGGTGTTGGCCTCCGACGAAGTGTTTTGGCATTAGTGCCTTCATTTGAAGCTTTGTGGATTATGATTCTAAGGGTTTCTAGTATCGGTGGCTGTTTGTCGTCGACTTATCTATGCCGTTTGCGGTGTGGGCCGCCGGCGTGTCGATGCCTTTACTATTCATTTGGATTAGGTTATTGATGAGATGGGGTGTTTTATACATCAAGTATTGGTAAGGGGTTGGGGTGTTTTGATTGGTGAGATGGTCTAGAGCTTCATGGTGGGAAAATCAGGGGTTTTAGACCTAGGTCTTTGCCTTTGTTAGCTTTTCTGTTCTTAATGTTTGGTAAATTTGGGTTTTTAGACCTTTTCATTGTACTTCATCCCCTTATTGGATTTGTATGAGGTTGTGTTATTTTCCAGTGCTCGGGTATGTATTTGGTTCAGTTTTCGTAGCTAGAAACTTGATGCTCTCACCCCTTTTCATACTCTGAAAATGAGGTTTTGTAAATTTCTTGGCTTATTGAAAAGAAAAAAAAACTTGAGAGAAAACCCTAGTCTTAACCGTCGTACTCATGCGACTATGATATTTTCTAGACCTGTTCCTGATGCCGCCGATCTCGCTGAAATTGTTGCTGCTCTCCATGTCAGTTTTGTCATAGCGTTTCCAGTGCAGACTTTTCCTCCGAAGCCTTTGTCGTCTCCTCTTGTAAATCCGTCTTTGAAGGCCCGGCGCGGGAGGACGTCGAAGAAACCTCTACATGGGATTCCTTCAGCGCCTCCTTCTCCTCTGGCACTACCTCTGCAGCCGCCACTGAAGCAGCCAGCGCGGTCCCCACCTCCTTGGCCTCCACCGATAGGACGGCCCACGCGGTGTCCCTTGGTTGCGTCCTCCTCAAGCAACGCCCTTCCCCCACCAAACCCTAGGCCGCCGGCCCCCCAAATTTGCCAAGACCTTGCTTTGGCTCTTCCCCTCCTAGGCGGCGCGCTTTCTAGGGTTGCGCCTTCACCATGTGTTGTTGCGACCTGGGTCTTGGATCCTCCTCTCACTAGCGGAGCGGGCTCTAGGGTTGCCTCCTCTTCACGGCGTGAGCCTCTTCTCCCTACCGCTGCGTGGTCTAAGGTTGTGACTAACGCCAGCCGATGTGACTCTACAGTGGCCCTCGCAACTCCGGGAGGGTTGTCGAGGGACCGATCAAGGCACTTGGGTCGGGACAAGCTCTCCCGGTTAGGCAAGGGCGGGGAAACAACCCCGCCAGGAGGAATGAAAAGCCGATGGAGCATCAGGGACTGGCCCTGGGAGGGGTCCCATGGCGATCCTTTGGCTCCCACCATCACCGTTGTTGAGCTCCTAGAGTTTCGACACCCCGTTCCCCCCTTTGTATTCTGCTTTTTCCCGTGGGACATCAAAATACCGTTTGTGACGGTTCTGGTATTAAAAGGCTCAATGAACCATTGTTCATTCATACTGACCTTCTGTGGTCGAGAAGCATGTTTCTCGATGCACATCAAAATAATCGATTTTAAGAAGTTACAATATTGCACCTTTCGCTCAAAAAAATATGCAAAACCTTGGGTCGTTAAATACGTATGAGTAGACATTTTGCCTTTTTTATTGTAGCGGAATATATTTCTTACCCCTTTCCCGTTGAATAAACTACAGATATAATCCTCTTTTTTTAAAACGGGAAAGAAGGAGTTGTATTACGATTTCATGTCATGCTTACAAGGAGGGACATAACAGTCCCGAATACCAGCTTTCTGTCCCAACCGGTCGTGGCTCGTCGGGCGTACATGGTTCCATACATATAGTCTGCTTTGTTTCGCAGATCCGAACTCAAGTGTTCCTCGATCCAACGTTTCAAACGAGAAATAAATCACAAAACTAAACCTAATTAGCCAAAGTATTATTCGACCTAAAGCAATGAAAGTAGGTTGTAGCTTAGCCTTTACTGCAGATTCCCCGAGACCTCCGGCTGCAGTTGTCCCGTGTTTGTGAATATAGGCCCCAGACGGTCCTTCCCACTCCCTCCATGGGGAATCATTCATCCCCCGGGGGATTATAGCCCCCGGGGCTTAACACCCTTTCCTGTTCCTGTTCAGTAGTGTCTGGTGGCATCAAGGGCTCATTTGGTACCTCCGGGGCCGCTGGCTTATGTCTTATCTTGATCTTCCTGGGTCTGGGTCCAATGGAGGTAGTGAATCTCAGAATCCCCCGACGGACCAAAGGTGAGTCGCTCAGTGCATAGTGATTCACCGGGGGCTTTGGGCTTCTAGGCAGCATAGGGTTAGTTGACTTCTCCCTCCTGCCGATCGGCGACTGTGGCCTGGGCCGTGCTGACACCCCTCCATGTCGTTTGGATACCACTAGACTCGGGCCCAAAACCCTAGACGGAATACCACGGTTCCCCGGGCTTGCATATCCCCTAGGGTTTGCATGCACCCTAGGGCTTGCATAGCCCCTAGGATGTGCCGGCGGCCATGGCATCCGAGGGGACGGAACCCACAGATAAGGCAGTGGAGCAGGACGCTCTGGTGGGGGGACGGGGGCCAGGCCCCGATAATGGATGCCCTGGCGAGGGACCGTCTGATGCCAACCCAGTCGCGGGCGGTGGTTCCACTAACTGAGTTCGAGAAACCGGTCCGGCTCCATCGAAGATGCTTTGATCTAGAGCGGCGGGTATGACCACAACGGGTTCGGAGCTTCTCCCTGCATGGGCCACCCATCCCGGCGGTACGAGGCCATAGACGGCATGGTCGGGCCGCGCATGATGGGGCGAGGCCGGGGAGGATTCTCCGGCGACCATGGCGACCTAGGGCGCGCTTCACCATGATGACGGTGTGAAACTTGGGGGACCATCTCTGATGGAGAGGGTTGAGTGCAGGCTGAGAAGGAAAAAGACGGAGGGGAAGAGGACGAAGGTGAGGAGAACGGCGGCGTGATGGTGGCGTGGTGGACGGCGGCGGCGGCAGTAAACCCTAAAGGGTAGAGAGGACCTCACGAGGAGGTAGAAGAGAGTTGTTGGTCTGTTTTCTGATTCAATACTAATTTTTAAATTATTAATTAATTTTTATTTTAAAAATATAATAAAATAAAGGTGGATATAGGGTTCAGGAGAGAATTAAGGTTGGATTTAGGTTTGGAGAGAGATTTAGGGTTGGAGTTTGTTTTAAGGTTGAAACATTAAGGGTAGTTTCGGAATTTCTGAAAAAACGAACAGCATATGGATGGAATAGTGGATGTTGTCACAAACTGTTAGCTCGGGGTATGTTTTTGTTATGAAAAAAGTTTGGAGTATTTATCCGTTAAATGTTAATAGTTCAGGGTAGGTCAACGTAATTAATCCTATCGAGTTGGTAAAAGAAATTTTGAAAACACCTACACATATTCATATAATTATTTCATATTAAATAAATGTTATGTTGGACATTTATATGTTAGGTTTTATGTCTTACGATAAGCCACAATCTGTAATACATAATCATTCGTGATTAATAAAATGAAAAGATATAATCCTTAGGGCGATGCTTTGACCATTTCAACACATGAAATGGGTGATTGTTTTTTCAAGACCTGTCATCACCAAATTGAATATTGCATTGTTCAGTACAGACTAAGAAACAACTGACCAGCAAGTTGTCGGTCGATATGGAAATGTAACAGATGTTTGACTGTGATTATGTTTTGGATTGAATTGTTAGAGTTTTGGACCGGAAAATATAAACCATCCAATTATTTAATATGGGTCATTCCACTAACCTAAATTATCTAATTTGTTCAATTTCGCATTTTTTTTAACGAATGGTGTAATTTAATTACTATAAATACATATTCGCTATAAAAAGTCAATACTTCATGCTTGATAAAAAGTCAATACTTCAAATATTATATGTTTCCGTCACAAAATAAAACGTCAATACTCCAAATATTATATGTTTTCGTTACAAATCCGTTTAACAACTTGTAAGGACATAGGTAGAAAAAAAACATTTTCTCTTTTTCTCTAAAAAAAGAAGTTTCTTACTCCTTAACCAAACCCTTTCGCCGCCTCTCACCTTCTCCCCCGCCAGTTCCAACCTCGGCTTCGGCCTGGGTTGTTGCTGGCGAGGTCAACCCCTCCTACTATTTCTCCCTTCTGCTCCTTTTTCTATTTCTTCTCCCTCCTGTTGGTACTTTTCTCGTTTTCAAATCTACCAGTTCCGGCCTCCTTTCTCTGGCCGCCACTTCTTAATCCGTTAAACTCGCCCCTTGGACCGATAGTATTTTGGCCTCCCTTCTTTTTGACCGGAGCGCTTCAGGGTCGGCTTCGGTTTCGTAGGTGTGCTCTAGGCAGATCTGATCCTGCCCCTGTTTACTTCGCCGGCTACATCCTTCAGATTCGGAGTGGGAGGTGTTCGTCATCCCATGGAGTTCGTTCGTCTCGATTCTGATGGATGGCATGTTGCAGGAGTACGGGGTGTGTGGAGGCTGAAGAGGAAGTCCATGAAGTCATTGCCGGCTTCGGCGAAGAGGACCCTTTTCCCGGCTTGGTACACCAGGAGCTTCAAGCTTCTTTTGGAAGCTCTTGGGAGATTCTATCCTCGGGTCAATAGATTTGGTTCTCCGGTCATTCACTCTAGGGTGCTGTCGTATTTTCGGTATGGTGGTTCCGGGTCTGGTGGAACCGGGTAGGGTTCGTTCTGGCCCTGATCGGATTTGGTAATGGTTTGGGACGGGTTGGTTTGCTGGGTTCGGGTTTGGGTCGGGTCGATATGACTTGTCCTAGACCGGGCTGGGTTCGGGCAGGCGTGTTCGTGCTGGGTTGAAAGCTTAGTGCTTCTGGATGCGTCGAAGTCGTTGAGGCGAGCTTTGTCCTCGGAGGAGCTTTGGGAGTGTGGTTCAGATTTGATGTGGGACTCCGTTCTCAACCCTCAGTTGTAGATTGTAGCGGTTATGTTCTCTTTTCTCTGGGAGTTCTTCTCCGTTGTTTATCCGGCTCCTTTCTCTGTTCACGGTGTTTTTCCGGTGACTCGTTCTAGGTCCTGTGTGGGAAGCGTTTCTTCGATAGGAGATCGTTGGGGTCCTGTTTGAGCTGATCATGTCGTTGGTTGTTGTGGTGTTGGCCCCATCTTGTCGGATGTTCTCTTCGGTGCTACATCGTTCCATGAAAGTGTTCTGCTTATTCGTTGGGTGGCCGGGCGTATCGTTTTTCTCTGGTCATGGGATGCGTTTCTCCATCCCCTGGGTGTTGGTCATCGGGGATTCAGCGGTGCATCGGGGTTTTGGTATTGTTGACCTTCTCGACTGCTTTAATTTTTTACTCCGATTTCCCTTTTATCGTTATCTGTTTAGTATTCTTTTGCTTCCTTCCACTTAAGTGGTTAGGACTTTCCGGTTTAAGGTGTTGGCCGTCGGTGAGAAGTTTGGCATTTGCGCCTCGTAGTTGTTTACTTTCAGTTTCAGGGCTTAGTGTGTCTGGTTGGTGTGACTCCCCGGGCTTGTCTTTGTCGTTCGATGTTGGCCGTCGACATATTAGTTTTCATCTTCCAGTCTGTGTGATTTGTTGATGATTCTAATGAGACAGTGTGTTTTCTTTCTTAGGCAGTCGGAAGGCTTTTATCAGAATCGCTTGCGCTTAATGGTTTAAAAATCTGGGTGATGGACCCTTCCTTTTGTGCTTCAGGCTAGGAAAATCTGGGTTTTAGACCTGATTGACTGTCTGGGATCTTAATGGTTGTAAAATTTGGGTACTTAGACCTCTTTCTCTGTTTTCACCCCTAGTTGGGTTTGTTTTGAGCCTGTGTTGTTTTGTCAGCGCTCGCGTCTGTTGTTGAATCTTTCACTTGTTTTCTCAGGTTGTTCCCCTTGTTGGGGATGTCAAGAGGCTGAGCTTGCATGCCAGCGCTCGTCTTTCAGGTTTCTCCCATGCGTGAGCTCTGTTCATGAGATTCCGATTAGAGAGGAATGATGCTTCTTGTGTTTCACCCCTGATCTACGCTTCATAGAGCGGGTTTTATAATGTCTTTGCTGATAAATAAAAACAACTTGTAAGGACAAATTACTTATGGCCACTGATGATAAAATAAGAATTAATGAATAAGCTGATTATGAACACAAGATTAACATGACCTAGAGGTATCCATACCCTACCTTGAGCATTGTTCGTCGGTGGATTTTCAGTTCCCTGGTTTTTAGTTTATCGTAATTAGGTTTGGTTTTCTGTTTCTCTTTTGTTCTAGTTATTTCTGTTTGGATGTCAAATCTAGTCGCCACTAAGGCACATCAGCAACACATCCCTGACGTGACAATAGTTACAGGGTTCCTCTGTTTATCCCAACTGGGGTTTTAAACATGTATTGACTCTTTTAACGGAATGGAATAACAGTTTATTCAAACAAATGAACACAAGATTAACATGACTTGGACAATGTGTTTGGAACATGCAAGGGCGGAACTTTTTTTTGAAAGGGGGTACGAGTTGATATATTTAAGTAAGAAAGTAAAAAAGCGGTGCCCAATCCAACGTGGATACCGTGATAAAATAACAGATAAAGTAAAAAACCAAACAAACGCCCTAACATCATGTGGCAACAGTGGAAAGTAAATAAATGCTCAAGAAACCGACATGCTTTATAGGAGCGTCCAGCAACTAACGTTGCGGTAGCGTCCGAGGACACCGATATAGTAGAGACAAACTGAGAGCTAAGGCAGAGCCGACCCATCGCCGGAGAGGTGTTATTGTGGACTATGAACTCTCCCAAGATACCAGCGTACGTTTTCCTTCCATGAATGATATAAGAGGACCTCTAGAACGCGAGATTGCTGGCCTCCGAGTTGATAGGAGAGTATCGTTCCAAGATTTGGTGGAACCACTACCTTCCTACGTCTACTAGGGCGATAAAATTGGCCAACCCTCCAATGGACCCCGACCTCCTCATTGATGGAGGCGAGGGTGCTTAACGCCCGTCGTCGCTGTCTTCTGGACTCCTTTAATCCGTGAGGATCCTTCCGAAATCTGGTCTTGGTTGTCCTCCGTCAGACACTTCCTCCTTATCGGTAGTGAAACCGTTTCCCTTTTCAGGTGCTCCGTCCACTGTTCCTCAGTCCTACTCCTAGGAAAGGAGTTCTATGGAATCCTACTCGGTCCCCTGGACCCTTGTTGAGCCTGTCCCTGGGAGGAAGCTTTCTCTCGGAAAAATGGGTTTCTTCCCCTGGACCCTTGTTGAGCCTGTCCCTGGGAGGAAGCTTTCTCTCGGAAAAATGGGTTTCTTCCCCTAGACCCTTGAGTCGGACTGTTGTGCCTGAAGAGAAAGTAGGTAGCAGGAGGGGAGAGATCCTCCTTAGCATGAGCCTTCCCCTTTCCTTTTCGGTCACAAAAATGATTTCCGAGTCGGCTAAAGGCTGGAGTGGGAGCCCTGACGAACCCCCTAAGTAAGACCAATTGGTCTCGGAGTCGGCCTGCTCTGACGGCCGCGAGAACAAGCAGGTCTCTGTAGGGGATCGAAGAGAGGGTCTCATCTCCCTTGTTCCCGTTAGGCAAATCGACACCAAGTGTGCCACACAACTGCAGCCAAAAAAATGGTCTTGTAATCGCTCGTAAGAAATATGGAGTAAGGTCCGTACCTCCGACTCCACGAGTCTGAACCACAACTGATTTTGGAGAGGGAGTCTGATGTCCACCATGAGTTTGATCCTCATGTTTTCTCCCCAACACATCCCATTTGCATCGATGTCCACCTCCTGGAAGAATCCTAGAGAGTTCCCCAACCGAAAACCAACTCTTATGTTCCATGCTCCGATCGGGAGGTTTGAGACTCGGGCCCACACGGAGAAATATGTACAAAGTAAGTCTCGTGACCTCATATGGGGCCTTAGCTCTTTCCAAATGACCAGTGATCTCTTGAAGGCCCACGGTTCTCCTAGTAGAACCCCCTCTCTCTCTTACCGATCGGAAGAAGAATTCAACCACGCCATCCTCCAGCGGTCGGCCAAATATTTGGAATCTGCCACAAATCTGTCATCCAATCCACCAATGACAGTTAACAAAAAGTCCGGGAGGAGAGCACCCGGGCAGCCATGTCATACGCGGAGTTCAAACCCCGTCCACAAAGCTCCGTGGGTGGAATGACTATCTCCCGAATTCTGAGACCCCCCATACTCTAACCAAGGTCCTCAACATCCTGATGGGTCGTATTTTTCTATCCAACCCGAGCCGACCCACCTCCATCCCGACTCGACTCGTGCCCAAGTCCATCAGTATCCACCCGGACCTGAGACTCGGACCGGGGCCCCAGGTGCACACGACCCGGTTGGTCTTGTGATGGCCTGACCCAAGCCCGAGGAGGTCTGGGACCGCCCAGGTCACACAGCTCAGAAATGGGGGCCGGTGTCGCCCTGATTTCCCTACTCTTCTCGCGCCGCCACCTTCCCTATTCTGGTATCACCGGATTGGTCATTGGCGAAGCTTTTCAGATCACCTACTCCATCGTGCCATCAGCACCCCTCGGTGTCCTCCTGTCGTCCGCAGCATCCCGGATCGCATGAAACATATCCCCTGTCGCGAAATGTAGTGGCTCTGTTGCACTGGATCCGATCCACACCATTGCTAAGAAGATCGAAGTCGACTGAGGCTCCTCCTCCACCATAATCCTTTCGAGTCATCGGGGCCGAGGATCGCGCATCTGAACTCCTCACACCATCCCTCGGTCCAAACCCGACGCTCCTCCACGCCTTGCTCTTGGTCCCGGCTTCATTACCGGATTCGATACACCTTGTGCTGAGAAAGTCATCTCAGCATCCACCCTTGGTGCTTCTTCAAACGGTCCGATGATCGGTAACGAGGGAGGAGAATGACCCATATATCCGGATAAGATAATGACCAGACCGTTGCTCGCCGTCGCCATCCATGAGGGATAGCGGGGAGAGTTGTTGTCCCTGCCGCTGTTGTCGTCGTCCACGGTTGGAGCAACAGTGAACCTCTACAAACCCTAGTCGCAAACAGAGGAAACGAGAACTCAATTGAATACCTTTCAAATACATGATATATCGAAGTTTTTTGCAAGGACGGAGCTTGATTTTCCAATTCATCGGCTGGAGCAAGTATTATAGGTAATCAAAGCAGAATAAACCTATGTGATTTGTTCTGATTTAATTTCATTACGATAATTAAACTATACTATTATGTATTATTTATTTTCTTTAAATGATCTTGTAATCTCGTATACAAAAGAGTATAGTGTCACGTCCCGACAGATCATCAAGTTTTGGCGCACCCGAGTGTGCGTATTTTGTCCAAGGCACGTTACGATGCGTGGTTTTGTTGTTCGCCCGATACGACGATATGGTTGTTCGGCCTGCGCACGGTACTACGTGCGGTTTTTGTGGGAGCACGGGACGACGAGCTTCTCGGTTTATTGAGGCACGACATGGCGTGCTCGGTTTTACCCGTCGTGCTCGTTACGGCTCGACATTGGGTCCGTGGTCAACTAAGACCATGCAAAAGTGATAAACACCCATGCACGCTCCGTGCATGCATATGTCTCGGAAACCATTTGGACTTGATCTATGTGGCAAGGTTCTTGTGCCCCTTGATTGGAGACACAAGCTAAGATGAGCTTAGCACATGGAACCATCTTCCCATACACAAGTTGACCACAAGCCTACACCTTGCCAAGCATATGGAGCACACGCATGGAACATAAGTATGGAACTCACGGCTACAATTGCTTCTCCATGATATATTGATTTCGATGGCTCATTTATGGCATGGGAAAAGACACAGCCACTTGATGTTGAAGCAATAATTATAGGTGTTTAATCTTAGCCATTAAGGCTTGAGAATTGTGTAGTCGAGTAGTATATATAGGTTGATGAGGTTAGTTAAAAAGAGGATCCACCCTTGTATTGTATTCACCCCCTTGTACAAAACCTAGCTCATTAGTTGTTCCGTAGCTTTTGTAATCCCATTTCCTTTAAATGCCAAAAAGAGTTATACACTCTGTTCAAAGTTGATCCAAATTCAAGCTAGTTTGTGGCTTGGTTACTAAACAACTAATTTAGGGAATGTCTTGGCTTGATTAGCAAATAATCAATTTAGGGAATTTCTGCCATGTTTCCCAAACTGGGTCTTAATTGTGTAGAGATTTTTATTTCCCTATTTTGTATGAAGTATCTCTACATCACTCCTATAAATACCACCTGTAAGCTGCCATGAGGGATAAGTTGAATCAGTGTAAATCCCCGGCGTTGTGTAAACATTCTCCCTATAGTTAAGTTTTGCTGGTTGGCGCCCGTGGTTTTTTCCTCTCCGTTGTTTGGAGGGGTTTTCCACGTTATATCGTTGTGTTCTCCGTTTTTGGTTTTGATCTCTATTTCGTTTTATTGCCTATCGTTTTATAACAAGTGGTATCAGAGCCAGGTTGTTCAATCTAGGTTTTTCTGACGATATGTCATCATTGAAATTCGATCTACCGTTGTTGGACTACACCACACGATTTTCTCTGTGGCAAGTAAAGATGCGGGCCGTTATAGCTCATCCTGACCTTGATGACGCGCTAAATGGATTCAACAAGAAGGATCCGAAGACGTGGACCGATAAGGAGAAGCGTAAGGATCGTAAAGCTCTATCTCTGATTCATCTTCATCTATCAAATAATATTTTGCAGGAAGTACTGCTGGAGAAAACTGCAGCAACGCTTTGGCTCAAACTGGAATCGATCTGCATGTCCAAGGATCTGACCAGTAAGTTGCACGTGAAGATGAAGTTGTTCACACACAAGCTGCAAGATAGTGGTTCTCTACTCGATCACCTAGCGGTCTTTAAGGAGATCTTTTCTGATTTGCAGTCCATGGAGGTAAAGTATGATGATGAAGATCTAGGTCTACTACTCTTATGTTCATTGCCTAGTTCTTTTGCAAATTTCCGAGATACCATATTATTGAGCGCGATGAACTAACTCTTGCGGAAGTTTATGAGGCCCTTCAACAGAGGGAAAAGATGAAACGTATGGTACAAGGAGAAGGATCATCATCCTCCAAGGGAGAAGCTCTGCAGGTACGTGGGAGGACCGAGCAGAGGAACAACAACTATAAGAGCAAGAACGGGAGAGGTCGTTCTAAGTCCAAAGGAGGCGACAAGTTCTGCAAGTATTGTAAGAAAACAAATCACACCATTGAAGATTGTTATAAGCTTCAGAATAAGGAGAAAAGGAACGGTACGTGCAAACCGAAAAACAATTTTGATGGTGATGGTAAGGCCTCCGTTATTTCCAACGATAATTCTGATAGTGATTGCTTAGTTGTGTTTGCTGGCTGTGTTTCTGCTTATGATGAATGGATTCTTGATACTGCCTGTTCATTTCATATCTGTTGTAACAAAGACTGGTTCAGTTCTTATAAGTCTTTGCAGAGTGGAGATGTGGTGTGTATGGGAGATGACAACCCACGTGAGATTGTGGGCATAGGCTCCGTTAAGTTCAAGATGCATGACGGCATGATACGCACATTGACAGATGTGAGACACGTACCAACCATGGCGAGAAACCTCATCTCTCTCAGTACTCTTGACGATGAAGGGTACAAGTACTCCGGTTCACAGAAAATTCTAAAGGTATCAGAAGGCTCTCTCGTTCACATGATAGGTGATATGAACTCTGCAAGATTATATGTTCTTAGAGGTAGCACTTTAAATGGTTTTGCTGCTGTTATTTCTGATGAACCTAGTAAAACTAATTTGTGGCACAAACGCTTTGGACATATGAGTGAACAAGGCATGGCAGAGTTGATCAAGAGAGATTTACTTGATGGCTGCAATATGAGTAAGTTGGAGTTTTGTGAGCACTGCATTTTTGGTAAGCACAAGAGAGTTAAATTCAATTCTTTCGTTCATACCACTAAAGGTATATTAGATTATGTTCATGCTGATGTTTGGGGTCCTTCCCGAAAAACTTCTCTTGGTGGTGCAAATTACATGCTTACTATTATTGATGATTACTCTAGAAAAGTGTGGCCTTATTTTCTAAAACATAAATCTGATGTGTTTGATACTTTTAAGAAGTGGAGAGTTATGGTGGAGAAGCAAACCGAGAAGAAGGTAAAAGTGCTTCGTACTGACAATGGCATGGAGTTTTGTTTAAATGATTTTGACAACTATTATAGCAATGAAGGCATTGTAAGGCACCACACCATCCCGTCCACGCCTCAACAGAATGGTGTGGCTGAGCGCATGAACCGAACCATCATCTCTAAGGCTCGGTGCATGCTTTCTAATGCTCGTATGAGCAGACATTTTTGGGCTGAAGCAGCCTCCACCGCCTGCTACTTAATAAACAGATCTCCAAGCATTCCACTTGATAAGAAAACTCCCATTGAGGTATGGTCTGGTTCACTTGCTGATTATTCACTATTGAGAATTTTTGGTTGCACTGTTTATGCACACGTTGATAATGGAAAGTTAGAGCCTAGAGCTGTCAAGTGTGTATTTCTTGGTTATGGCTCAAGAGTAAAGGCGTATAAGTTATGGAATCCTGAAACTAAAAGAATTTTGTTGAGCCGGAATGTTGTTTTTAATGAGGCTGTCATGTTCAATGATAGTGCCTCTGTGGATGCCTCTGATGTTCTTGATGTTACTAAATTTTCTGATGATGAGCAACAGAGGATAAGCGTGCAGGTGGAGCACCTGGACGACAAAGTAAATGAGGTTGTTGAAGATAATGAAAATGATGACATTGGTGTTCAGCTTACACCACCTGTTTTGCAGCAAACAGGTGGTGTAAGCTGTTCAGTAGTGTTTGGCGGCGTCAAGGTCTCATGGGGAATCATTCATCCCCCGGGGGATTATAGCCCAACAGGCTTAACACCCTTTCTTGTTCCTGTTCAGTAGTGTTTGGCGGCGTCAAGGTCTCATGTGGTACATTCGGGGCCGCTGGCTTATGTCATGTCTTGATCTTCCTGGGTCTGGGTCCAATGGCAGGAGTGAAACTCAGAATCCCCAGACGGACCAAAGGTGAGTCGCTCTGTCACGTCCCAAATCTGGTTTTGACCGAATTCGAGACGCGACTAAAGATTTACAGTAACAAAAGAGGAAATAAGATAAATAAAGTTCCAAAATAAAATAAAACTTCTAAAAGTCAAGAGTCGCAGCTCAACCAGTAAAGTACACAAGTCCAACAAGAAAAGAAAAAGGGTGTACGTTTCTAAAACTAGCTAAACCCTCAACAGCCCCCCAACTCCGAGAGTCCGGCTATTACTGCTCCCGCTCAACACCTGAAACACCACAAAGACAGGAGGGGTGAGCTTGCGCTCAGTAGGAAAAGTAAAAGAACTCCAAACACGCCGTTTAACCTCAAGGTAAATTTTGTAATTAAGGTAAACTAGGGATATGACCCAATAAAATGCCTTTAGGCAAAACCCTTATTAGTCAAACCACACAATATGAAACTACGTGTAATCCACACAGACCAACCCAGAGAAAAGGGCACACAGCAGAACACACATAGAATCCATAGGGCGACACACAGCAAATAACGGGGAAGGGTCCGGACGAAACGCACACAGATGTCGTAAATTGCGGGAGTCAACTCCATCGATTTGCACACAGCTGATTATATCGCACCGGAACACACAGCGTCAGTCACGATATCTTCCTCCTCACACAGATGAAGGGCGTTACTCTCATATGTACCGAACTGGAACTCCATCGATTTGCACACAGCCGCTTATATCGCACTGGAACACACATCGTCAGTCACGATATCTTCCTCCTCACACAGATGAAAGGCTCTACTCAACGTAAATATAAAACCGGCACACTCCTCGATCAATCCCGTCCCGGATTATGAGTCATCTGAACACGCCATCCTTGGTCTCGATATGATTATCCATCTGGCTACGCCGTCTCTTAAACACACACAGGGTTTCGCACACAGCACACTCACTGATGGTCTCGGTATACCAACCGAACCATCTTAGCATACACCCGGTCATTTCACAAACAAGGGTTCACATAGTCACACATGGCACACTTGCCCACACAATCACATCATGCAACAACGGTGATAATTCTATTTAGACATTTACACAACGGTTATAATATTATTTAGATTCTCACACAGCGATTATGACGTTAATTAGACTCCCACACAGCGAGTAAACACACAACACGCAACTCTAGGACCTATACATGGTCCGTCTATCAGCACAGCAATTTCCCAAAAGTACAAGCAAGTCAAACGGATATCAAAACATGCTCTTTCCCAGTATTAACAAGACTCGTCCAATTAAACTAATAATATAACAGTTTTACCTATGAGTCACTAAGACGTTCCGGTTATTAATAACCCTAGTCATGCATACTAGTTTGTTCCGGTTATTAATAACCCTAGTCATGCATACTAGTTATTCATCCACAAGTAAGGAGGGGTTCGATACTTTCCCTACCTCAAGACGATAGCACAACAGCGTCTCCTAGCTGCTGACGACCGGGCCAACACCGTCTTCTAGGGCGAAGTCCGCGTCTGGGTTTAACTTCGGTCTTCTCGGGCGAAGTCCCAGCCTGATTTTAACAAGTAAAACTTACAATCAGTTTCGGTACCATCTGCAACACTCCTCAAATTTTATCTGATTTAAGTCCTTTAGACAGTCCGAAGTCAAGGTATTTACCTGATTTTAAAACCAAATTATTAATTAAATCAATTAATTAAAACTGTTCTGACCCGGCCCGACCCGACTCCAGGCCCAAACCCGGTCCAGGCCCGGTCCGAACCCGGTTCCAGACCCGTCGGACCTGGTCTTGGCCCGAACTCGAAGTCGAACCTGGGCCCAAGGCCCAAGCCTTCAGGCCCACGCCCGGTTGACTGGATCTGATCGAGCTGGAGAGGACGGCAGTGGCGAGGGTTCCGGCGAAGGAGACGGTGGCGGAGCTAGGGTTTCGTGGCGTGGTAGAGGTGCCAAGAGCTCGAGAGATGGGGGACACACGGTTTCTGGTGCGGTTTCCGATCTCTCCGTCCAGATCTGACCCTGGGAGAACTTCGCCAGCGGTGGACATTTCAGATCTGGAGCGAAGAGCTCCGGCGAGCTCCCTCCCGGCCAAGCTCAGCCCAAACAAGCTTGTTCTTGCTCGAATCTCAGAGAAGAAAAGAGGGGAAAGAAGGACGAAGTGAAGGGGATGCTCACCGTTGACTTTCTCGCCTGAAACAGGAACGACGAGGCTCGAGGACGGGGCGGCGGAGTTGGGTCTGTTAGTCTTAGTGCCCGTAGTTCAATCCTAAATGTCCAAATGTATATATCATCGTTAGCAATAAAATTAAAGCGGCTTTATATTACTTATGTGTTGGAGTAATATATCGATGTGTGCTCTGATCTATGCCCACCATGCGAATAGAACCATAGATCGAGATAGATCACACTCGATGGGTCCCTAGTCAACAAAGCTTCACTAGAAGCGACTAGTATGAAAGATGGCTCTTTATGGCTTACGTTCTGTTAGTCATTGGAATGGGATTCCGGAGTCTGATCATAGATATCATGTGGGACATGATATTGGACGACCCGCCCTGAATATGTGCCATAGATTAAGTCATGAACATATTCAGTGTTGTAGCTTGTCATGTATCCTTAGACCAAGGAGTCTTTGTGATCGCTATGTAGTCAACAACTGAGTTTGACCTGAGCCTAACGTTGTCCGTAACAGAGCTTCCATAACGGCCAGGATTGGCTTGGGGACGGGCTACATGAGTGACACGAAAGACGGCTAAGGGATTTATCCCTCATACTAAGGTATGGGAAAGATATCGGTTCTCGGCCACTTGATCGAGAGTGACTGGAAGAATAGCATGGCCATGCACATGATACTAGGTATCATATCTTCAGTCATCTCACATATCAAGGAACGGTGATTGAGAATAATAAGGATGACGGCTCTATGCCTTATCTCAATCAGGATATCGGAGATAAAAGGATAATGACAGGGACGACGGAAAGGTTAGAATCGACAGGGTCGATTCGTTATGTAGTGTCAGGCAATACTAAAGTCTCGTTAGTTGCCACTTAAATAGGATCAAGTAAAATGGGATTTTACGTTGATCTATTGACATGCATAAACCTAAGGGTCACACCGGAGGATGAAACTCATTGACACATTTATGGAGAATGGCCAAAAGGGAGTTGTCTCGGGACATGACCAAAACTGGGTTTTGGGTCATGTGCCCGTAAGTGAATAGGACTTCACAGATCGAGACGAGGCTTGGAGTCTTGGGATTGATCGCGTCGGATAATGTTGGACATTTCCGGTATGGAAGGCATGGAGGCGATGAGCGAATCACGGGACCTCGTTGGAAATGGACACGGGCCATGTTCCAAGAGGCCCATGAAAGGCCCATGCAACCAAGGCCCATGCAACTAATTAATCAAGTCTTGATTAATTAGTACTAAGTAAGCAAGACAAGGATTAAGGTGTTGGTGATTCACCACCTAACCCAATCTTGTCTTGCCATACTTTGTCCTATTTACACCTTACTTGACACCATACTTGTCCCATGCCTTTAGTTGGACAAGTATGGGTTTTGTTATGTTTAAGTCATCTTTTTTCAACATAACAAACACAAGACAAGAATAGGAAACACATTTTCTCTCCCTCTTCCATGGCCATTTCGGGTTTGGCTAGTTTCCACCTCCATGTTTGTGTTCTTGAGTCCTCAAAGAGAAGAACTATGTGGCTTTGATTCCCATGTGGATACGTAGGCGTCTTGGAGACTCAAGCCAATCATTCGTTAACCGGTGTTCTTGTTTTGGTAAGAACTAGTGCTGAATTTTTCTCTTGTTAATCCATTCTTTGTTAGTTGTTTCATGGTTTTAATTGTCTCTTGGTTTTCATTGATTTTCCGCTGCGAGTTGGTTCATCTCCAACCCTACCTCGAGACCCAACAGTGGTATCAGAGCCGTGCTACCTTCGGGATTCACAAGACGGTGTTCAAAGTTTCGGTTTTGCTTGAAAGTTTCGTTTTTGGCATGTTATTTTGCTAAATTGTTTGATAACATGTTTTAAATTATTGTTTATGGATTTAATGCATGTAAAATGAAATTTTGAAAATTATTTCAAATCTGGAAATTTTGAAAAAAATTTTGATTTTTCGGGTCTCGGGAGCGGGACTCTCGGGGAGCCGAAACCGGGACCGAACGGGGCTCCGTTGGACGGAGCTAGGCCAAGCATGACCATTGGATGGTTGATATGCCAAGGCTTAACCGTTTTGTTAGCTATGACGAGTTTGGAACCGTCATGACGAACTCGAAGATCAAATGTTCAAAAGTTTCATTTTTGAACGGTTTCGATAAACCGAGCATCAAAAAATTTCGAAACTTGGCTATTAATTAAAACCGGAAAATCACATGATTTTTGATAACATGCTTGTTTGATAACACGATGTGTGATGTGATGTTGGCATGGTGTACATAATAGCCCCGAGCTCAATTTAATTATTTATCGCTTTTCACGGCCTGCGAGCCGTTAGAGTTAGCGTGTAATTATTCTTTCAAGGTGTGGTCGTCGAACCACTTGTTTGTAATATTTATTTATTCCCGAC
Source organism: Erodium maritimum (assembly GCA_963921825.1). Lineage (NCBI taxonomy): Eukaryota > Viridiplantae > Streptophyta > Magnoliopsida > Geraniales > Geraniaceae > Erodium > Erodium maritimum. The sequence goes on from OY997595.1 coordinate 21,194,297, forward strand.
CTGCGAGTCGTGTATTAAATTGTAATATTTTACTCAAGACGAAGAAAGGGCGAAAAGGTCATTTGATGGCTTTTCGGGTGTTGGCATCGGCTTGGAGTCGGTGGAGCTCAAGAAGCTAGTGGGAGTTAGTTTAGGGGGCTATTATGTGCACATTTATCGCTTTATGCTTGGTTTAGTTTATGCATGATTAATTCTATGTGTTTTAGAATTGCATGCTTAACTTTATTTACCGAGCATATCACCTCACATGCAAAGATAAAATTGGAATTTTAATCCTTGTGTGTGAACCCTTAGAACCGTCATTGCATTGGATGTAGTTGACGGGTTCAAAGGAAGAATTACATTGGATGTAATTTGAGGCATCATTGCATTTGGAATGTAGTTGATGTGCTCATCGCATCTAGGATGTGCCAAAGTTTTGAACACAACTGGACAAGTAAAAGTGGGTCATGTCCGATACCTCCCAATCATCAACACCTTACTACCTCCCCGTCCTATGGTTGTCGTGCGCATTAGCGGAGCATCCATGGGGAAGCGGGGTAGTATGTTTGGACGACATATGTGGGTGTCGTGCGCATTAGCGGAGCACCTACATAGTGACGAGCCATAGTTGAAAATTGGTGGACCCGACTACGATTCTCGGCCTGAGGTTGAGCTAGGGTAACAGATAGGGTAAGTCGTGTACATAAGTACATACCCTAGCCAAGAGTCACATTGGATGTGATTGGATGGAGTCCTACCTACATAGCTCGATTAAGTGGTGAGCATTAGTTCAGCTTAATCGAGTGAATCAAGGATCTTGGTTTCAGATTCTAAAGGTTTAGAATTGATTGTTGGTGTTTAAGCTTGATCTTCATAAAATTTATTCAGTTTACTGATTGAATTTTATCTGTTGTAGATCAAATGGCAAATTCAGCGAACATTAATAGTCTGTCATTAAAAACCATTCTTGACAGGGTCAAGCTAAATGGGACAAACTATTTGGACTGGTACAGAATTTTGAGGATAGTCCTCAAGTCTGAACGCAAAGAATATGTCCTTGACAAGGCTGTCTCTAAGACCATATCAGAGTTACATGAAGTGTCATCAACTGCTGAGAAGAATATCTCAGGGATCTGGGATCCAAGGATATTCTGATGGTCAACAAGGGAATTGGAAGTGGCAAGGGCTGGGCCCATGCGCACTTGGCAGGAAAGATGAGACACCTGAGAATGTCTGCTTCTACTGCCAACAGCCTGGTCATTGGAACCGGGATTACAGGAAGTTCACGGCTGATCTGAAGAAGGGCAGTGGGACTGCGCCTTCATCAAATAGCCTGGATGATCTGAAGAAGGGCAGTAGGACTGCGCCTTCATCAGGAAACCTGGATGATCTAAGGAAGGGCGGTGGGACCGTGCCTTCATCCGGTATTAACTCTATAGAGCTACATCTCTCTACTTCCAAAGATTCATGGGTATTAGATACCAGGACTGAATCTCACACATGCACTTATATATGGTGGCTGAAAGTAGGAGAGGTCTGGAAAGCACGAAGTGGACCTCAGAGTTGTGGCAACTGTTGTAGGATCCATGAGTCTTGCTTTGCCAAGAGGCCTTGTCTTAGTATTGTATAATGTATATTGCATACCTACTTTTAGTAGGAATATTATATCTGTATCCGTGTTTGACAAGGACGGATATAATGTTAATATTGGAAATGGAGTTTTCAATGTTCTATGCAATGATATGTTTTATACCAGTACTGACTTGGTTGGAGGATTGTACATATTAGATATGGGTAACAATGCCTCAAGTTCTATATATTCCGTTAATACCAAGAGGTCTAAATCCAACGATTTAAACCTAACTCTGTTATGGTACTGTCATTTGGGTCGCATAAACAAGAAGCGCCTATCAGCACTTCAGAAGTGCGGGCTTTCAGGTTCATTCGAATTCCATTCGATCGATAGGTGCAAGGTTTGTTTGATGGACAAAATGACTAAAGTGCCCTTTATCGATCGCGATGAAAGGGCGGGTGAATTATTGGGGCTGATACACTCGAATGTGTGTAGACCAATAAGTTCACTTGCCAGGAGGGGTTTTAGCTACTTTATCACATTTACTGATGATTACAGTAAATATGGTTATGTCTATTCGGTGAGACATAAGTCTGAAGCTTTTGATAAATTCAAAGAGTTTAAGACTATAGTAGAAAACCAGCTCGACAAAGGTATTAAGGCACTTCGATTGGATCGAGGTGGAAAATACTTGACCACAGAGTTATTAGATCATCTAAAAGAGAATGGGATCCTTTTGGAATGGACTCCTCCTAGGTCACTGTAGTTGAAAGGTGTAGCCAAACGGAGAAATCGGACATTGTTAGACAATGGTCTGTTCCATGATTAGTTGGACTGATCTCCCAATCTCTTTTAGGGGTTTTGCTCTAGAGACGACCGCATTCATAGTGAATCGGGCTTCGACGAATGGTGTGGAAGGGACACCATTTTAAAAATGGTACGGGATGATGCCCGCTTTGTCCTTCCTAAAGATTTGTGGTTGCGAGGCTTATGTGAAACATTTGGTTTCGACTAAGCTCGAACCAAGATCTGAGATATGCACCTTCGTGTGGTATCCCAAAGAAACAAGGGGATACTATTTCTACAATCCCAGTGAGAACATGGTGTTCGTCGCTTGGGGTGGGGTCTTTATGGAAAAGAAGTTTTGTTTCCAAAGACGTCATTGGGAGGACTGTGCATCTCGAAGAAATTCAGGATGGTACAAATCTGTCTAAACCAATTGGCAACCCAGTAGAAAGGAGCCAGAGATTGTCGTAGAGTAAGAACCAATTCCTGTTACAATTCTGGAAGGTCCAAGGCGACTTGAAAGGATCAATCTTCCACCTCCAAGATATGGTATCCGGAGGTGACAATGAAGTCATGGTGGATCACGATGATCCAGCCACCTTTCAGGAAGTCGTGGATGGGCCCAACTCCGAGTTATGGCTGGGAGCCATGAGGGAGGAAATGCAATCCATGTCGGACAACCGAGTCTGGGAACCGGTTGATCCCATCAATGGTGTGAGGACCATAGGATGCAAATGGATCTTCAAGGTGAAGATGGACATGGACGGAAACCCTCTGACCTACAAAGCTCAACTGGTGGCGAAAGGTTATAGGCAGATCCAATGGATTGACTATGAGGAAACCTTCTCCTTAGTGGCTATGGTCAAAATCGATCCAAATTCTTCTTGACATAACTGCGTATCATAATTACGAGATATGGCAAGTGGATGTCAAAACCGCTTTCCTAAATGGAAATTTGACTGAGTACGTTTGTATGTCTCGGCCCAAAGGTTTTGACGATCCGAAGAATAAAGGAAAGATTTAAAAGTTGTTGAAATCCATTTCTGGATTGAAACGAACTTCTCGGAGTTGGATCCTTCGTTTTGATGAAGCTGTAATTGGATTTGGCTTAATCAAGAACGAGGATGAATCTTGCGTTTATAAGAAGGCTAGTGGGAACAATATTACCTTTCTGGTTCTCATTGAAAACGACATCCCAACCTTGCACGAGATTAAAGCTTGGTTGAGGAAGTGTTTTTCAATAAAGGACTTAGGTGATGCTTCTCATATCTTAAGGATTAAGATATGTAGAGATCGCACCAAGAGGGTCTTGGATTTAAGTCAGGGAACCTATGTGAACAAGGCATTGAGTAGGTTCTTAATGCTCGATTCAAAGAAAGGACTCTTACCCACTAGTCATGGCATTCATCTCAGCAAGACTCAGTGTCCTAAGACACCTGATGAGCTGAAAAGGATGATGAGAATCCTATGCGCCTGGGGGCAGGATCGATCATATATGCCATGACATGTATGAGACCAGACGTCTCGTAAGCCTTATGTTGTACCAGTAGACATCATTCTAACCCGGGGGAAAGATGATGCTGAACTAGTCGTCGAAGGATGACTAGACGCTAGTTTTCCAAGACAAATCCAGATGACTTTAGAAGTCAATCAGGATATGTGTTTACGCTGAATGGCAGAGCTTTAGTTGGGAAAGCGTAAAGCAAGATACCATTGCCGAATCTATGACAGAGGCCAAGTACATGGATGCTGCAGAGGCAGCTAAGGAGGCTATGTGGATTTGGAAATTCATGGCAGGGCTGGGTGTAATTAAAAACCCATCCAGTCCGGTGAATCCATTTTGCGACAACACAAGGGCCATTGCGCAAGCTAAAAGCCTAGATCGCATAACAAATCCAAACATGTACTGCGGCGTATCCACCTCATCAGATAAATACTGAACTGAGGTGAAGTGAAGATAACCGATATTGCAACAGATGATAACATAGCCAACCATTTGACTAAGGCAGTGTCACTGCCTGAACATGTTAGACATGTAAAGTCGATGGGGACATATTGGAGTTTAGATTGGAACTAGGGCAAGTGGGAGATTGTTAGTCTTAGTGCCCGTAGTTCAATCCTAAATGTCCAAATGTATATATCATCGTTAGCAATAAAATTAAAGCGGCTTTATATTACTTATGTGTTGGAGTAATATATCGATGTGTGCTCTGATCTATGCCCACCATGCGAATAGAACCATAGATCGAGATAGATCACACTCGATGGGTCCCTAGTCAACAAAGCTTCACTAGAAGCGACTAGTATGAAAGATGGCTCTTTATGGCTTACGTTCTGTTAGTCATTGGAATGGGATTCCGGAGTCTGATCATAGATATCATGTGGGACATGATATTGGACGACCCGCCCTGAATATGTGCCATAGATTAAGTCATGAACATATTCAGTGTTGTAGCTTGTCATGTATCCTTAGACCAAGGAGTCTTTGTGATCGCTATGTAGTCAACAACTGAGTTTGACCTGAGCCTAACGTTGTCCGTAACAGAGCTTCCATAACGGCCAGGATTGGCTTGGGGACGGGCTACATGAGTGACACGAAAGACGGCTAAGGGATTTATCCCTCATACTAAGGTATGGGAAAGATATCGGTTCTCGGCCACTTGATCGAGAGTGACTGGAAGAATAGCATGGCCATGCACATGATACTAGGTATCATATCTTCAGTCATCTCACATATCAAGGAACGGTGATTGAGAATAATAAGGATGACGGCTCTATGCCTTATCTCAATCAGGATATCGGAGATAAAAGGATAATGACAGGGACGACGGAAAGGTTAGAATCGACAGGGTCGATTCGTTATGTAGTGTCAGGCAATACTAAAGTCTCGTTAGTTGCCACTTAAATAGGATCAAGTAAAATGGGATTTTACGTTGATCTATTGACATGCATAAACCTAAGGGTCACACCGGAGGATGAAACTCATTGACACATTTATGGAGAATGGCCAAAAGGGAGTTGTCTCGGGACATGACCAAAACTGGGTTTTGGGTCATGTGCCCGTAAGTGAATAGGACTTCACAGATCGAGACGAGGCTTGGAGTCTTGGGATTGATCGCGTCGGATAATGTTGGACATTTCCGGTATGGAAGGCATGGAGGCGATGAGCGAATCACGGGACCTCGTTGGAAATGGACACGGGCCATGTTCCAAGAGGCCCATGAAAGGCCCATGCAACCAAGGCCCATGCAACTAATTAATCAAGTCTTGATTAATTAGTACTAAGTAAGCAAGACAAGGATTAAGGTGTTGGTGATTCACCACCTAACCCAATCTTGTCTTGCCATACTTTGTCCTATTTACACCTTACTTGACACCATACTTGTCCCATGCCTTTAGTTGGACAAGTATGGGTTTTGTTATGTTTAAGTCATCTTTTTTCAACATAACAAACACAAGACAAGAATAGGAAACACATTTTCTCTCCCTCTTCCATGGCCATTTCGGGTTTGGCTAGTTTCCACCTCCATGTTTGTGTTCTTGAGTCCTCAAAGAGAAGAACTACGTGGCTTTGATTCCCATGTGGATACGTAGGCGTCTTGGAGACTCAAGCCAATCATTCGTTAACCGGTGTTCTTGTTTTGGTAAGAACTAGTGCTGAATTTTTCTCTTGTTAATCCATTCTTTGTTAGTTGTTTCATGGTTTTAATTGTCTCTTGGTTTTCATTGATTTTCCGCTGCGAGTTGGTTCATCTCCAACCCTACCTCGAGACCCAACAGGGTCGTTGCGAGTCGATGAAGGAGAAGAGACGAAGGAGAGGGGTTTCTGGGGTTTTGAGGTGTTTTGGCTGGTCGAGGGTGGGAGCAGAAGGAAGGAGAAGAAGCGGGGCGAGACGGCGGAGCTCCGGTGACGAGGAGCGAAGGATGGGACGGAGTGCTGGTTCGGAGTCGCAGAGAGGAAGAGAGGTCGATGGAGGCGATGATGAACAGTACCCTCAGAATAGGGTTTGGTTACGCTTTTAACACACGGGACTTGGGCTTCGAGGGAGTCGTGGGCCTGTCTCGCGTGCGGGCTCGCCCAAGTCGCTGATTGGGCCCGAACCGGTCCAATCTCCAGCCTAGTCTGAACTCTCTTCTTTCTTTTTCTTTTTGACTAGTCTTCTCCAAAAATACTTGTTGCAAAAACCAACCCCATGATTTCATATTGCAATTTTAAACTCTTTTAAAACATAGAGGTCTTTACACGCTCAGTGCATAACGATTCACCGGGGGCTTTGGGCTTCCAGGAAGCTTAGGGTAAGGTGACTTCTCCCTCCTGCCGATCGACGACTGTGGACTGGCCGTACTGACACCACTCCATGTCGTTTTAATACCACTAGACTCGGCCCCAAAACCCTAGACGGAGTACCACGGTTCCCCGGGCTTGCATACCCCCTAGGGTTTGCGTGCGCCCTAGGGTTTGCATGCACCCTAGGGTTTGCATAGCCCCTAGGTTGAGCTTGCGGCCATGGCATCCGAGGCGACGGAAGCCACATGTAAGGAAGTGGAGCGGGACGCTCCGGTGGAAGGACGGGCACCAGACCCCGATAATGGGTGCCTTGCCGAGGGACCGTCTGGTGCCAACCCAAACGTGGGCGGTGGTTCCAGTGACTAGCTTCGAGAAACCAGTTCGGCTTCATCGGAGGTGCTCTGATCCAGAGCGGCGGGTACGACCACAACGGACCCGGAGCTTCGCCCTGCATGGGCCACCCATCCCGACGGTACGTGACCATAGACGCCATGGTCGGGCCGAGCCAGATGGGGTGAGGCTGGGGAGGATTCTCCAAGGACGGCGGCGTGACGTGAGAGACGGCGGCGGCGACAGTAAACCCTAAAGGGTAGAGAGGACCTCACGGGGAGGTAGAAGAGAACTGGGTTAGAGCCTAGTCACGACCGGCTACAACGACCCGTTGGAGCTGATCAGCTTAAGCCTTAATGTACTTGTCTTCGCTTATAATTAGTTCCATCGGAATTTAACTTGATATTAAAGGTCTTCTTACGAAATATATTTTCACGGAAATAACTCATCTATTTTTTTTTTTTGAAATGAAATAACTCATCTATAGTTCGCTATCAATAAATCATTTGTATGAAGCAATATTATATAAATAGTGTGTTCCCAAGTCCAATAAAAAAACTTACGAGATTATAAACTTAAAAGTCTTATAACTCCCTCATTGTAGATAAAGACAGTGAGAATATGCTACATCAATTATCAGTTCTACCTTCTAGTTAAATCGGTTCATTGATAAGAGTTTATACCTCATAACACGAATTTGATTCTTAGGGCCTCCATAAATATTAATTATCTATCTATTAAAAAAAGCTCTCCATTTTTGGGTTGCACAATACCCTTTTATGGTTCTCTCACTTCCGCCCCCCTCTCTGCTGCCGACCTCCTCCAACCTCCACTTTGCCGGCCTCCTCCTCCCTGCAATCTCTACCACCGATTTCCCCGTCTACCGACTCGCCATATCCATCGCGCAGGTATCGTCGACCATTTCTATGGCATCTACCCAACAAAACCCACACCAGCCCGACGTAGATCAGCAACTTCCTTCGGACTTCCTCCCCGAAGTCGAGTTCCCTGCACCGGTCGTCGCCCAGTCCTCTGTCCTAACAGACGGACAACCAGATCTTGGTTGCGGCTCGCATCCGAAGCCGCAGGACTTGCCGATCTCGGCCTGTGCGGGCGTCCTCGTCCCTTACGAACCCCAGCCACCGGAAAAAGCCATGGCACCGGAGTGGATGGCCCCTCGCCGGCCATATGCAGAGATCGGCCGCAACCACCGCGACCATCCAAGAGACCTTGAGCTGGAAAAGATTGTGGAGGATCAGAAGCATCAAGAGGAGGCAGGGCAGCCTCTTATGCAGGAATGAGAAGACTCGGCGGGGGTGGGTCTGGTCGTTGTTGGCCTATACCGACAGACCTGGGACAGCCAGTGTTGGGAGGTCTCGGGAAGCCCGCATTCACAGCTCGACACTTCTGGACGTTTTTATTTTATTCTGCTTTTTGTTGGAACAATTTTCTTTATGCTTTGGTTTGGACAATTTTTGTTAAGTCTCGTTGTTTTGAGACGTTAGTAAGGGGATGTCATGAGTTATTGTCTACGATATCAAGTAGGCTATCTTTATGGGTCCATGAGCGCTGGGATTGCCACAGTCGGTCCAGACATATATCTGGAACCTAGAGCGGTTACCTCTACCATGTATGGTTTCTTTTTTGCATTAATGCACTTCCCCGGTTACCCGTTTAAAAAAAATTATCTATCTATTATTTGGTATATAATTTAGTGGGTCTTATATCCAAACTTGTACTTACGGTTTTTCTTTCTCGACTTTGAGAGCTCTTCCTATCCCTAACCGCGCGATGCCATGGTGCTCCACTCTTCTCTTCCCGTCGTCGTCGTGTCCTCTACTACATTCGTGCCTTTGGTACCCGCTAATGCCCATCCCGGTGATGCGCTTCTCCTTCTTCCTTGTGATCCACAACCCGCTGTTGGGGGTGGGGTCAAGAGTCGGCGTCGGCGAAACCGAAGCCTATCCCCCCAAGGCTCTGGCGGCGACCTCGTCTCTCCCGCCGTTACCGCCTGGTTCTCCCTCTCGGGGCGTGAAGGTGGATGTGCCCTCTTTCTCGGTGGGTTCGACCTCTTCGATCCTGTCCACCAAACTGAAATGGGGGAGGTCTTTGCGTCGTCCACCAGTGCCTTCTCCCACAAGCAAGGGCCTCCTCGCGCTTCCACCTCCAAACCCTGGCGGTCCGGTGGGCGTGACAGGTCGTACCGTCCCGGCTTCCTTGAGCCCTAAGGGGCTGGCATACCTTGAGAGCCATGCTAGGGCTCCGTCAGACCCTAGCAAGTTGTCCTTAGATTCTATTAGGGTTTCCCTAAACCGTAATGCCCTGGCGTCTCCTACAAGCAATACCCCTGGGGGCCATGACCTTGCTCTGGCACCAGGGTCCAATGGAGGAGCCCCCGATCCTGTTAGGGTTTCCCTAAACCCTAAGACGTCGGCGTCTCCAGCAGGAAACAACCATGTGCCCCATGACCTTGATCTGGCCCCATTATCTAACGGCGGAGAGGCCAGGGTTGCGGCGCCGCCTGCTAGCAGCTCTTCCCTGTCGGGTGCTGAGGGCTCTACGGGTCCTGTCTCTAGAATGCACTTGTTCCTATAATTCATTGGGACCAGGTTCGCATCCCTACGGATGAGGGTTCGGGTGTTTCTAGTGCGCTTCCCCCATTTCGGAAGGATCTGATGAACGGGAAGGCCCTCATGGAGGACCTTCCAAGGACAACAGTGATAGCTTTAGGACTAGGGTGCTGCCTTCCTGCTTAGGCCACGGTGCCAACCATGCCCGCGACCCTTGCTACCCAACCAGGTATGGCGTGGGACAGGGCGCGACGTCCTGCTCTGACTGAGCTTCATCCGACCTTTATTGGTAGGGGGCGGACCTCCTATCTTCCTTGGAGGGCCTACAGGATGGACTATCATCCTTTTCCTTGGAGGAAGAGGAAGAAGCTGAGATCTTGGTTCCGACATCTCGGGCGACGACATTGGTGGCTCTAGCTCGACAACAATGGGGTTTACTGGGACGTCTCTTGACCCCGAAGCCCCCACGAAAGGATGTGCTCTTGCGTGTCATCACTAATGCATAGGGAAGAGCCACGGAGGGCATGGTGATCAAGGATTTAGGACCGGCCTGTTCAGCTTCTACTTTAGGACGGCGGAGTCACGATCATGGGTTCGACACAATGAACCTTGGTGCTTTGATGGCAAGGTCCTGTTGTTGGAAGACTTGGACCCGTGCGCTAGGGAGCTTCCCCTGCTGGACCGGGTACAAATGTGGGTGCATGCTAAAAGGCTTCCACAACTGGTTTGGACGAGGGAGACGAGTTTCTCCATTGGCAATGCATTGGGATTGTGTGTGCAAGTCCCATGCGACCAATAGGGGATGTGTTGGGGTGAGACTATCAAAATCCGCTTATGGCACATCCTTGAGAAGCCGTTACGGAAAGGGTTGGTCTTGAGGTTCCCGGAATTTTCGGACTCAATCAATGTCGACCTCGCGTATACAAAGCTGCCTACCTTCTGCTATAATTGTGGTCGAGTAGGCCATATCCTGAAGGACTGCACGAGGGGAGTTAGAGGACACCCGAAGTTTTGGGAATTTATGCTAGAATACCACCAAGAGAAGAAGGTCAAGGCGTACGCCACAGATTGGGGAGAACCAGTCCGCCTGCCTGCCAGTGTTCCACCAGTTCCTGACCTAAACGGTCTCTTGAACTCGGAGCCAAGACCTATTATGTCCCCTCGGTCAAGCCACCTTGGCTCGACGAATGGACCACCGCCTAGTCTGTCGCCCCTCTGGTGCTGGGAGCTCCACTACAACATGAGGATCAGCTGGCCGGGAAGACTCGGACATAGTGGGGAGCTCGTGGGGATGATACTCTTGGGAGAACTGAAGATGAGGACAACCGGAACGCTCTAAAACGTTCAGCAGCTGGGGTCCCTAGGGTAGAATAGTTCAGGGCGGGGAAGAAGCCCTGTCAAGAGGGATGAGTGGCGTGTTATACATCAGGGACTGGCTCTGGGAGGGGTCGTTGTATGATGCATTGCCTCCCCACTTCACCCCTACTGTTGAGGTCCCTCAGGATCTCCGGTCTCCCATTCCCGCCCTCCGCTTTCTGTCATGGCCTATAAGGCATCAAAATATCGCTTTCGTCGGTTATGCTCCGATAAGGATTAGAGAACCTTTGTTCATCTGTTCTAATCCTTCACTCGTGGTCGGGGAAGTTATTCCTCGGGCCACACCTATGTAATCTTTTGATATCAATAAAATTACACAATCGTTCAGAAAAATCCAAACTTGTACTTTATGACCAAATTATGCATAAAATGATATTTCCAACCAAAGTGAAGAGGCGGCGTCTCATTGGTATTTTATGTCTTTATTATTTTATTTTGATCTTACGTTGCCTTTAAGAAAACACTTTTTTGTTTAGATTTAGGTTAGTCTTCATGGTTGATTCTCCATTCTTCCTTGTAATCTTGTAGGCTATCACTGTCGGAGCATAATGGAGCACATAAGAGGAGCATTAGAGCACAATCCGATAAAATGAAAACTAAGATAGGAGTGAGGAGCAAAGAGTAAAGTTACTCTTCACATTTGACATATTTTTTTAGCAAATTTTGACGCATATTAAGCATCACGCCAGCCAAGCCTAGAAAGTTTGGGACCTTATATGTTCATATTCTAGGTCTAGGTCAAGCCAACGTGTATCGGTCATCTTTCGTGTGCTTACACATACGCCCATAAAAATGCAGTAGCCGAATTTGAAGAAGATATTTGTTTTTTCACTCTTACTGTCACACCCCAAATCCGGTTCTTACCCGGACTCGAGGCATGACTAGTAAAACATGAATAAAAGAGATAACAATTCACAAAAAGTTCCAGAAAACTCCAATAAATGACTCGAATCCACCAAATGTAGTTTAAACGTAAATAACCCTCTAGGGGTGTAATAATAATTCTCTACAAAAACTGTTCCGAACAAAAATAGAATAAACGAAGTCGCTATGGACACCCCCACCGAGAGCTCCCGAGCCTCTACTCCTCAATCAAGCCTGTAAACACAACAGTAAACTCACAGGGGTGAGCTTGCGCTCAGTAGAGAAAACCCATAACTAGGTGGACCTTAAACTCAAAATAAGTCAACAGCAAATCAATAATATAGATCTTAACGAACACGGATAATAGATAACTCAGTTCAATGCCGTGGCACATGAAGTCTCCACCCTCCGATCCACATATGACGTGTCCTCTTGGATTTTCCCTCAAATCCAGAGGAGACGCATAACATTGAGGCGACCGGAAACAACCATTCGGGGCGCTTATCATCGGGATTCTCAGAAACGTCTCCAAAGGATTTTATGTCCTCGGGAACCAAGGTATTACTCCCATAGAAAGCATACACTTGGGCAATTCACTAAATAACCATTATATCATCCTACACCGGACTCCTCAACGGTGTAGGCACCAAACCGTATCAACAATAATCACTATCTCACCCGACACCGGACTCCTCAACGGTGTAGGTACCATACCGTCTCAACCATAATCAGATAACAACTTGGTAACGCACTCAACCGAAACACGACGCAATCCAAACCAACCACCACCAATCCACTAACACATATACCTCACACATCACCGATTCACCATAGCACACAGCACACGAATCACTAAGTCATATCACACCAATCACACAATCCCAACTTACCGTTCACTTACCAGTTTCGAACCACCGGGGCATCGATCACCTGATTGCACCGCTCGGTACAACCAATCATACTCGATGCTCCAAACAACAATTTAAGTGAATCAAGTAATCATTCGAATACAATCAACGAGCAAGTACGAGTGTAATCAACTAATCATATAAGCCTTCAAAAGAGCATTCACACATGCAATTCAACTAGTTCTGTTAGACTCTTTAGCCTATCCACTAAGCAACCAACAACCAAGCATGTGATCCTAACACGCAACTAATCCGAGGGCTTTGCCAAGGCTCCTCTACCAGACAATCAAATCCCAAGTATTGAAAGCGAATTATACTAGTGATTGGCATCCTAATCGGTCACCACTACACACTTCCGGTTATTAGTAAAAGAAAGACGATTATGCTAGTTATTCGCATCCTATAGGCATTTCTAGGACCTTTCCAATTTTATTAACCTAACATGCATACTAAGCATCATAAACGAGAGGTTAAGGCTTTCCCTACCTCAAGGTCCTCCTCTTCAACACTTTGATGAAGCCCGGTGAGCACCACTTCGCTCTTCACTCGGGTCCCGGCGTGATCCTTGCTCCTCTAGCTCGATCCCCAAAGTCTTGGACACAAAGAAACGCTAATTAGGCTCCACTTAAACAGCAAGAAAGACCCCCCAAAACCCTTCCAAAGTTCAGCTCAAAACCAAGATGCAAAACCCTCAAGAAACCCTCACCCTGGTCTGCCACGGACCTGGTCACGGATCCGTGAGGCTAGCCATCACGGTTACCATCACGGAGCCGTGACGAGTGCCATCACAGACTCCCTCACGGAGCCGTGACGCCGCCCGTCACGGGATCCATCACGGATCCGTGGCGCACCAGGGCAGTTTCGCCCTTCTTCAACCTCCAGCTCCTTTTCTCCGAAAAACCACCTTCAAACCCAGAATTTTACCCCTTCCAACTCCCAAAACAGTCCAAATCCTTCAATACTCCTCTACCCATGGTAGGAATCAACACACAAACAAGTTTCCAATGATTCATCAAATCAAACCCAACTCAAAAGCTCCAACAAACCAATGATTTCTCAACAAAAATCCAACAAAGCTTCTCATCAACAACATCTCCCACCATTTCTACTCAAACCCAACAACATCTAGCAATTTTCACCCAAAACCCATGAAAATAGATGAAGAGAAATGAGGATTAGAGAGTTCCATTACCTCTAGAATGTTGAGATGAAGAAGATGCTAGTGATTTTGAGGAGGGATGGCTAGAGGAAGACTTCAAGTGGCCTCTTCTTCCTTGATTTTCCTTCAAAGCTCCATGGGAGCTCTTCTCCCTTGCTCCTCCTCTAAATTTCGGCTACACCAATGTAAAAATGAATTGATTTTGCTTCTCCAATCCAATATAATACCTAGATGTAGCAAAGACCTAAAAGCCCTTGAGCTAGATTCCCTTGTAGTAGCTTTTGGGAGGGTAAAAGGGACTATGACTATCCCTTTTTCTCTCTTTCAACCAAAAGAAGACAAGTGTCCACCTATGTCATTTAATTTTCCAAAATAATTTCCAGCACTTTAAAAATAAAGCTTTTAGTCGATAAAAAGTCTCGTTTTGACCAAAATTGACTTTATCCAATATTATACTCAAACGAAAGGGATTTCTCCCCTGAAGCCAACCGTGATAATGGCTAATTCGTTTGGGTTCCGGAAAAGTCCCGAGTGACTTCTTGAGTCATTGGTTCGACCGGAAGCGGGTCTTACAATCTACCCCCCTTAAAGAAATTTCGTCCTCGAAATTAAAAGCAAGGTACCTCAATGTCGAACAGGTGGGGATACTTCACGCGGATCTCATCCTCGCGCTCCCAAGTGGATCCTGCTCCCTGATGTCCCCACTGTACTAGTACCAACGGAATCGTCTTGTTCCGCAGGATCTTCTCCTTCGTACCCAAAATCCCGACGGTCTGCTCCTCATAGGTGACATCATCTGCTACCTCGATGTCTGACCACTCAATGATGTGCGAGGGGTCTGCTATGTACTTCCGCAGCTGGGACACATGGAAAACGTTATGCACGTTCTCAAGCTGTGGTGGCAAGGCTAACCGGTAGTCTACAGCTCCAATCTTCTCTAACACATCAAAAGGGCCGATGAAACGCGGTGCCAGCTTGCCTCCGTTGCGGTTAAACCGCACAAGACCCTTCTTCGGGCTCACTCTCAGAAATACGTGCTCCCCGACCATGAACTCAAGTGGTCTGCGACGCCTGTCGGCGTAGCTCTTCTACCGACTCTGTGCGGTCTTCAGCCACTCTCTAATCAAAGTGATCTTCTCGGTCGTCTCCCTGATCATGTCTGGCCCGAGTAAGCTCCGGTCCCCAACCTCAGCCCAACACACCGGCGATCTGCAAGGTCTGCCATATAAGGCCTCGAATGGTGCCATACCAATGCTGGACTGGTAACTGTTGTTGTAGGCAAACTCTGCCAAAGGCAAATGATCCTCCCATGATCCCTGAAAGTCAAGCACACAAGCCCGAAGCATGTCCTCAAGAATCTGAATGGTGCGCTCTGACTGTCCATCTGTCTCAGGATGGTAAGTTGTACTGAACAGGACCTCAGTGCCCAAAGCCTTCTGTAGACTCTTCCAGAACCTGGATGTGAAACGGGGGTCTCTATCCGATACCACTGACACGGGTACACCGTGTAGACGAACAATCTCCCTGACATACAAACGGCCCAACATGTCCACATAATCAGTCATCCTCATGCCCAGAAAGTGTGCCGACTTGGTCAGTCGATCAACCACTACCCAAACGGCGTCATGCCCCTTCGGCGACCTGGGCAACCCACACACACAAAATCCATAGTCACATGCTCCCACTTCCACTCAGAGATCGGTAAAGGCTGCAGCAAGCCTGCGGGACGCATGTGCTCGGCCTTCACCTGTTGGCAAGTGAGGCATCGGGAAACAAAATCTGCCACTGCCCCACGCATCCCACTCCACCAAAATTGTCGTCACATGTCTCTATACATCTTATTGCCACCGGGGTGCACAACCAGACGGGAGTGGTGGCACTCACACAATACGGTGTCTCTGTACCCACTAGGCACAAACAGCCGTCCTCTAAAGCGGATACCCTGATCGGTGCCCATCTCCCAACCCTCGAGCTTGACACCCTCCATCAATCTCTCCCGAATCCCTGCTGTCTCGGCATCCTCGGTCTGTGCCTCTAGCACTCGAGCAAAAAGTGAGGGTTGAGCCACTAAGGCACACAGGGCCATACCCTCTGTGACCTCCTCCAACTCTAGTCTGAAAAGGCTCAACTGTTCCAGCATGTCCCACTCTCGGACTGCCATACTGGCAACACAGTGACTCGACTTCCTGCTCAAAGCATCGGCGACCACGTTCGCCTTGCCCGGATGATAGAGCAACTCGAAGTCATACTCTTCAAGCAGCTCCATCCATCGCCTTTGGCGCATGTTCAGATCACGCTGCGAGAAGATGTACTTGAGGCTCTTGTGGTCTGAAAACACCCTGAACTGCTCACCGTACAGATAATGTCTCCAGCTCTTCAGCTCAAATACTACCGCTGCTAGCTCCAGATCATGGGTCGGGTAGTTGCGCTCATGCACCTTCAACTGCCTCGAGCCGTAAGCAACCACCTTTCCACCCTGCATCAGAACACAACCTAGCCATTCGCCTGAGGCGTCACAATACACGTCATAGCCCACTCCCCGCTCTGGAACAATCAACACTGGGGCGGTAGTCAATCGAGCCTTTAGCTCGCAAAAAGAGCGCTCACACTCATCCGTCCAAAGGTACTCCGCTCCCTTGCGGGTCAAAGCTGTCATAGGTGCTGCAAGGCGGGAGAAATCCTGAACGAAGCGCCGGTAATAAACTGCCAACCCGAGAAAACTCTGAACCTCGAATACACTGCTGGGCCTCGCCCACTTCGACACTGCCTCAACCTTGGCTGGGTCGACCAAGATGCCCTCCCGAGATACCACGTGCCCGAGGAACTTCACCTCTGTGAGCCAAAATTCGCACTTCTCCAGATTGCCGTACAACTGGTGAGTGCGTAAGAGTGTCAGGACGGTCCGTAGATGCTCTGCGTGCGCCTCCTCACTGGGCGAGTAGATCAAGATGTCATCGACAAAGACTACCACGAACTGGTCTAGATAAGGTCTGAAGATGCCATTCATCAAGTCCATAAAGGCGGCCGGCGCGTTCGTCAAACCGAACGGCATCACCAGAAACTCGAAGTGTCCATAGCGAGTGCGGAACGCTATCTTCTCTACGTCCTCAGCTCGGACTCTCAGCTGGTAGTACCCCGATCGAAGGTCGATCTTCGAGAAGTACTTTGCTCCCCTCAGCTGGTCAAATAAATCATCAATCCTCGGCATCGGGTAGCGGTTCTTCACTGTCACCCGGTTCAGCTTCCTGTAGTCGATGCACATCCTCAAGGCTCCACCCTTCTTCTTCACGAAAAGGGCGGGCGCTCCCCACGGAGATACGCTCGGGCGGATGAAACCCTTCTGCTGCAGTTCCTCGAGTTGTCGCTTAAGTTCGACCAACTCGGCTGGCGCAAACCGATACGGCGTCATCGAGATCGGCGCCGTACCCAGGATCAGATCGATCCTGAACTCCACCTCTCGCGCTGGTGGCAAGCCTGATAGTTCTTCCGGGAAGACCTCCGGGAACTCACGCACTACCCTCGGTAGCTCACTGCTACTCCGCACAATCTCTGCCTCAGAACCCGTAGTCAAGGCGGATAAGAGAACTCCGCTCTTGCTACCCAAAACACACGTGATCACCCTATCACCTGACCTCACCGTCACCTGACGTCGATAGCAGTCGATCGTCGCCCGATACCTCGCGAGCCAGTCCATACCAAGAATCACATCGAAGGCGTTCATATCAAGAACAAGTAAGTCACCCAAAAAGGGGCAATCTGCCACCCTAATCGCACAGTCTCTACAAACGGTGCTCAACACCACCGCACCCGTAGCCGGGGTCTCCAAACAAAGGGGTTGGCTCAAAGCCTCCACCCGCAAACCCAAAGAAGCAGCAATAGACGAAGATATGAACGAATGGGAAGCTCCCGTATCAAACAAAAATGAAGTCCACGCATTATAAAGTAAACACATACCCTGGGTGGCCTCATGGCCGGCGTACGGCCTCTCAATCCTGAAATCAGTAACTGCAAAGACTCGGCCCTGCCGTGCCGGTGGTCCTCCTCTCGGTGGTGGGGGAAGTGCCACCTGCTGCCCAGCTCTCGGCTGGTGCCTCTGACCTGCTGCTCCCGCCGCCTGACGCGGAGCTCTCTGCTGCGGTGCCTGACGTGGTCTGCCAGGTGGTGCAGTGCGAAGCTGAGTCTGCAGGGGCCTCGGTGCAGGTGCTCTACCAGCTATCTCAGGGCACGCCCGGATGAAATGATCAGATCGGCCACACTGGTAGCATCCTCTCTGTCCTCCCTGCTGTGCTATCTCAGGACACGCACGCAGGAAGTGATCGGCACTGCCACAGTGATAACATCCCCTCGGCTCACTCGGTTGTCTAACTCTGGTCCCCTGGGGATGATCATCGTGGCGCTCTACAGGTCTATTGCCCCTCGGGCAGTCTCGTGCCAGGTGGCCCTGCCGTCCACACTGAGGACACAGCTGTGCCACCGGGGCGGGTCCAACTGATGCTACGGTCCCTGCTCGGCGCATGCCATCCTGCTGAAACTGAGGCTGAAAGTGTCCTGCAACTCTCTGTCTGCGTCGGTCTCGACGGTCAGACGGCTGCACAAAGCCACTCGGCCTAGGCCTGGTCTCTCGCACCCTGATAGTATCTCTGAAGTGTCTCTCCATGGCTAAAGCCTGATCCAAGAGTGTGGAGTAATCTGTGGTCCTGAAAGCGATAACCCGGTCGGCTATCGACGGAGTCAGCCCGTTCTCAAATCTCCTGCAACGGTCGTCTGCGGTCCGAACCAACTCTAGCGCGAATCGGGCAAGAGAAGTGAACCTCACCGCATACTCCGACACGCTCAAGCCTCCCTGGCGTAGATCCAGAAACTGCAGGCGTCTGTCATCCCGAATAGAGCGGGTCTTACACTTACATAAGGTTCCATTTATTTCCAAGGTGCATTTAATGTTTTCAAGAGAAAGAAAAGTACAAAGGAGAATAAAGCATGTACAGTAGTTAAGTCAAGTACTTGGCTTACAATTTGACTTAGCTATACTACCACCACTCTAACACCCTTTTTTTAAGTCAACCATGTATAATGGTTAAGACAAGCATTTGACTTAGGATTAACCTCATTACATCTCTTAACCAATCAAAGTATTGTTTTTCCTTCTCCCTCTAAAAATGGACTAGAGTACATATGTTAAGACAAGTGCTTGTTTTAGCACTTG
Organism: Erodium maritimum; assembly: GCA_963921825.1. Taxonomy (NCBI): domain Eukaryota; kingdom Viridiplantae; phylum Streptophyta; class Magnoliopsida; order Geraniales; family Geraniaceae; genus Erodium; species Erodium maritimum. Next base: position 21,213,337 of record OY997595.1, read on the forward strand.
ACTTAACAACTTGGTGCAACTGACTAAGCCAAGCTACTACATCATCTATCTGGTGCAACAGTAATGCTTCGGTGGTTATGAGGAGAGAGAAAAGGAAAAAAATGTTTTCATTGGTTAATAGATGTAGTGGGACCCATCTATAAGTCAAATTCTTGATTTAACCGTTGTAAATGTTTGGCTAAAACCGAGCTAAAACCATTGTAAATTCTTGATTCGGTCGGTGTGGAAGATACAGGTCAGGTCTAAAACCCGAGCTCCACCAACTTCGGATCATGCTTCCATACCTACCGAGGCTCATCTGAGTAATCCCAATTTGTCTACTGGGCCTGGGCTAAGGCCTAGTCTGAGCCCAATTGTTTCAACAGATCATGTGGTTGATACAGTCGCTTTGGAAGTTCCGGCTCTTCAAACCCAAGCTGCAACGCCATCAGATCAAGCTCCCTTACCTATTGAGGTTCATCAGAGTAGTCCGTGGAAGGAGGTGCTTCTTCAACCGCCTCCGCCTAAGGGTCGTCATTTGAAGCAGTCTAGAACTTCGAATCGTCAGAGCCGACCTCCACCTTTTTTAACAGATTATTATACTGTTGAAGTTAAACCATCGCGTTCTTTGGCTCGTGCGCGACCTGTAAATCCTGTGGGGAAAAGGATTTTACAATGTAAAGTTGAGCAGTTAGCTCATTCAGCTAAAGCCTTTGATGATCCGACCCTAACATCGGAAGGTGAATAGTGGGTTACAGATGGTTGATTTTTGTTCCCTTTATGGGTTTTTGGTTCGGGTTTTTGTTCCCGCATGATTGTCTTTTGGTTAGATCCTGCTTGGATCTAATTTCTTCTTAATAAAAATTTTCGAGCTTATCCAAAAAAAATACTTGGCTAACGAGGGGGATAAAAGGAAAGGATGTTATGATTACACAAAACTAGAAGTCAAATACTTGACTCAATCATTCTACATGCTCTTAAGATAGAGAATTCATCATCTTCCTTATCAAAGAAATTTGAATATTTCAACACTTATTTGGGTACTATAGGTTTGGGTTCTTCTTTTATCTTGGTTTGTCCATGATTAGTTATCATATGATTATGGAGTAGTTTAACCATGATTATGGATGTTAAGATTTGTACAAACGCTAGGATTTGACATGGATTCTTGGGATAATTGATAATTAATGGTATTAAGTAGTGTTTTTTTTATTCAATTGTATGTCTTTCAAAATTCATCCTCAATTGCTAGCTCCACATTCATGTATAAATTTATGTGCTAATTGGTGTTCAATTCGTATATATTCTCATGAATTCTTTACATGAGTGATTGAAATTCCATACTAAAATTGTCTTTAGATGGTTGGACCACAAAATATATCTTGTGAAAAGTAATATGTCATGAGACATTGGAACATTCTAGTTCTTTAAAGAAAGTCCAAATTAATTTTCAATGACCCTACACATCATCGTCGATCCAGAATGATCATGACGAATACGTCGACGTATAAAACATTTTCATTATTGAACTTCTGGTTCAATATAGTGTAGGCATTGAATGTTCTCACTCGTGTATTAATCACTTTAGGTGATACTTGAGAAATACAGTCTCATTTGTGGTCTCAACATGACATGTATCAAAATGTATGTCGTTAATGCTGAGTAGATGCTTCTGGATCTACTTTCATATAGAGCATTAATGCTTAACTTCATTGTAAATCTCAATGACATGGTAGCTCTTCCGGAGCCCTTAATTGCACTAATGGCACCTGTATTATGTAGTGATACACATATCATTTTCATTTTTGCACATGAATTGATCGCTTCAGGGATCCATATATAATCGGCGAAATGAACCATGATCATAAGGACTACATCGTTGTCTGAGACATTAAATTCATTTAGATCTTCTGGATCTAGGTCGTCAATTAGACTTTATCTCTATCACCCTTTTCTTTTGCCCTTGTTTGATGTTTGATACAAATCCATCAAAAACAATTGGTCATACAACATGTAATCGAAAAATGATTTCTCTCATCTCATATATAGCATATACTTTCATCATTTCTGGGAGTTCAGGTTTGTATGAACTTCTGGCCATATAAATTGTGAGAGTGCATCTTGAATCAGAATCTCAAAGTTCTGTGAAATTTTAAGTCGGTATGAACTTCTGGCCATATAACATTTAACAACACTGCAGATATTAAATTCTCATGAAACTAATGGTTCAATACATTTATCTCAAATTCTATGAAATGTTAAGTCTGTATGAGCTTCTAGCCATACCACATTTAGCAATGGTGCACATATCTATTCCATTTGAACGATTGTCCCAATGAATATATCTTTAACAATTTTGGAACTTCGGGTCCAGAATACCTCAATATTTGTAAACTACGGGTTACAAATATACAGCATTTGAGTCATCACAATTAGATATATAACCGCACAATGAGCGAAATCATGGGGTGAACATAATAAAGTAAATAATAACAAGATATAAATATAAGCATAACCACACACCGAGCGAACTCGTGGGGTAACCATAATAAATGTCGCAATTAAATATATGTATAACCGCACAACGAGCAAATTTGTGGGGTAGACAGAATAAATATAAGTAATTGCATATAAATTTTAGGCTTCAGGCTTTAGACACAAGTTACAGGCTCCAGGCCTATGTTTCGTCTTGTGACCTTAATACAAGTTACAGGCTTCAGGCTTGTGGTCTATATTCTGTCTTTAATGCCATCTTACAGACTTCGGGCATGTGGTTTATCAATCGGTCATAAATACAAGTAACAAGCTTCATGCTTGTGATTTATCATTTGACCGTATAGGAAAGTATCAGGCTTCGGGCCAATCAGTGAAGGAGCAGGTTGAGAAACCGGCTTGAACAGTTCTCATTGATGGCGAGGGATCTCTGATATGCGGCGGGTCTCCAAGAAGCAGCGGGTCATAGAAGTTCTAAACCCTAGACGATAACGAGATCACAGCCTCAAGACCGTCTGTGGTTGGTGGGGTATAGTGTTACGACGGCATATGGGAGGGAGGCTTGGCAGGGCGACCCCGTTTGGGTTTGGTCGGAGTAAGGTCCGACGAAGTAAGTGTTGGGTCTCGAGGTAAGGTTGGAGATGAACCAACTCGCAGCGGAAAATCAATGAAAACCAAGAGACAATTAGAACCATGAAACAACTAACAAAGAATGGATTAACAAGAGAAAAATTCAGCACTAGTTCTTACCAAAACAAGAACACCGGTTAACGAATGATTGGCTTGAGTCTCCAAGACGCCTACGTATCCACATGGGAATCAAAGCCACGTAGTTCTTCTCTTTGAGGACTCAAGAACACAAAAATGGAGGAGGAAACTAGCCAAACCCGAAATGGCCATGGAAGAGGGAGAGAAAATGTGTTTCCTATTCTTGTCTTGTCTTTGTTATGTTGAAAAAAGATGACTTAAACATAACAAAACCCATACTTGTCCAACTAAAGGCATGGGACAAGTATGGTGTCAAGTAAGGTGTAAATAGGACAAAGTATGGCAAGACAAGATTGTGTTAGGTGGTGAATCACCAACACCTTAATCCTTGTCTTGCTTACTTAGTACTAATTAATCAAGACTTGATTAATTAGTTCCATGGGCCTTGGTTGCATGGGCCTTTCATGGGCCTCTTGGAACATGGCCCGTGACCATTTCCAACGAGGTCCCGTGATTCGCTCATCGCCTCCATGCCTTCCATACCGGAAATGTCCAACATTATCCGACGCGATCAATCCCAAGACTCCAAGCCTTGTCTCGATCCGTAAAGTCCTATTCACTTACGGGCACATGACCCAAAACCCAGTTTTGGTCATGTCCCGAGACAACTCCCTTTTGGCCATTCTCCATAAATGTGTCAATGAGTTTCATCCTCCGGTGTGACCCTTAGGTTTATGCATGTCAATAGATCAACGTAAAATCCCATTTTACTTGATCCTATTTAAGTGGCAACTAACGAGACTTTAGTATTGCCTGACACTACATAACGAATCGACCCTGTCGATTCTAACCTTTCCGTCGTCCCTGTCATTATCCTTTTATCTCCGATATCCTGATTGAGATAAGGCATAGAGCCGTCATCCTTATTATTCTCAATCACCGTTCCTTGATATGTGAGATGACTGAAGATATGATACCCAGTATCATGTGCATGGCCATGCTATTCTTCCAGTCACTCTCGATCAAGCGGCCGAGAACCGATATCTTTCCCATACCTCAGTATGAGGGATAAATCCCTTAGCCGCCTTTCGTGTCACTCATGTAGCCCGTCCCCAAGCCAATCCTGGCCGTTATGGAAGCCCTGTTACGGACAACGTTAGGCTCAGGTCAAACTCAGTTGTTGACTACATAGCGATCACAAAGACTCCTTGGTCTAAGGATACATGACAAGCTACGACACTGAATATGTTCATGACTTAATCTATGGCACATATTCAGGGCGGGTCGTCCAATATCATGTCCCACATGATATCTATGATCAGACTCCGAAATCCCATTCCAATGACTAACAGAACGTAAGCCATAAAGAGCCATCTTTCATACTAGTCGCTTCTAGTGAAGCTTTGTTGACTAGGGACCCATCGAGTGTGATCTATCTCGATCTATGGTTCTATTCGCATGGTGGGCATAGATCAGAGCACACATCGATATATTACTCCAACACATAAGTAATATAAAGCCGCTTTAATTTTATTGCTAACGATGATATATACATTTGGACATTTAGGATTGAACTACGGGCACTAAGACTAACAATCTCCCACTTGCCCTAGTTCCAATCTAAACTCCTATATGTCCCCATCGACTTTACATGTCTAACATGTTCAGGCAGTGACACTGCCTTAGTCAACGAGTTGGCTATGTTATCATCTGTTGCAATATCGGTTATCTTCACTTCACCTCAGTTCAGTATTTATCTGATGAGGTGGATACGCCGCAGTACATGTTTGGATTTGTTATGCGATCTAGGCTTTTAGCTTGCGCAATGGCCCTTGTGTTGTCGCAAAATGGATTCACCGGACTGGATGGGTTTTTAATTACACCCAGCCCTGCCATGAATTTCCAAATCCACATAGCCTCCTTAGCTGCCTCTGCAGCATCCATGTACTTGGCCTCTGTCGTAGATTCGGCAATGGTATCTTGCTTTACGCTTTCCCAGCTAAAGCTCTGCCATTCAGCGTAAACACATATCCTGATTGACTTCTAAAGTCATCTAGATTTGTCTTGGAAAACTAGCGTCTACTCATCCTTCGACGACTAGTTCAGCATCATCTTTCCCCCGGGTTAGAATGATGTCTACTGGTACAACATAAGGCTTACGAGACGTCTGGTCTCATACATGTCATGGCATATATGATCGATCCTGCCCCCAGGCGCATAGGATTCTCATCATCCTTTTCAGCTCATCAGGTGTCTTAGGACACTGAGTCTTGCTGAGATGAATGCCATGACTAGTGGGTACGAGTCCTTTCTTTGAATCGAGCATTAAGAACCTACTCAATGCCTTGTTCACATAGGTTCCCTGACTTAAATCCAAGACCCTCTTGGTGCGATCTCTACATATCTTAATCCTTAAGATATGAGAAGCATCGCCTAAGTCCTTTATTGAAGAACACTTCCTCAACCAAGCTTTAGTCTCGTGCAAGGTTGGGATGTCGTTTTCAATGAGAACCAGAAAGGTAATATTGCTCCCACTAGCCTTCTTATAAACGCAAGATTCATCCTCGTTCTTGATTAAGCCAAATCCAATTACAGCTTCATCAAAACGAAGGATCCAACTCCGAGAAGTTCGTTTCAATCCATAAATGGATTTCAACAACTTATAAATCTTTCCTTTATTCTTCGGATCGTCAAAACCTTTGGGCCGAGACATACAAACGTACTCAGTCAAATTTCCATTTAGGAAAGCGGTTTTGACATCCACTTGCCATATCTCGTAATTATGATACGCAGTTATGTCAAGAAGAATTTGGATCGATTTTGACCATAGCCACTAAGGAGAAGGTTTCCTCATAGTCAATCCATTGGATCTGCCTATAACCTTTCGCCACCAGTTGAGCTTTGTAGGTCAGAGGGTTGCCGTCCATGTCAAACTTCACCTTGAAGATCCATTTGCATCCTATGGTCCTCACACCATTGATGGGATCAACCGGTTCCCAGACTCGGTTGTCCGACATGGATTGCATTTCCTCCCTCATGGCTCCCAGCCATAACTCGGAGTTGGGCCCATCCACGACTTCCTGAAAGGTGGCTGGATCATCGTGATCCACCATGACTTCATTGTCACCTCCGGATACCATATCTTGGAGGTGGAAGATTGATCCTTTCAAATCGCCTTGGACCTTCCGGAATTGTAACAGGAATTGGTTCTTACTCTACGACAATCTCTGGCTCCTTTCTACTGGGTTGCCAATTGGTTTAGACAGATCTGTACCATCCTGAATTTCTTCGAGATGCACAGTCCTCCCAATGACGTCTTTGGAAACAAAACTTCTTTTCCATAAAGACCCCACCCCAAGCGACGAACACCATGTTCTCACTGGGATTGTAGAAATAGTATCCCCTTGTTGCTTTGGGATACCACACGAAGGTGCATATCTCAGATCTTGGTTCGAGCTTAGTCGAAACCAAATGTTTCACATAAGCCTCGCAACCACAAATCTTTAGGAAGGACAAAGCGGGCATCATCCCGTACCATTTTTAAAATGGTGTCCATTCCACACCATTCGTCGAAGCCCGATTCACTATGAATGCGGTCGTCTCTAGAGCAAAACCCCTAAAAGAGATTGGGAGATCAGTCCAACTAATCATGGAACAGACCATTGTCTAACAATGTCCGATTTCTCCGTTTGGCTACACCTTTCAACTACAGTGACCTAGGAGGAGTCCATTTCAAAAGGATCCCATTCTCTTTTAGATGATCTAATAACTCTGTGGTCAAGTATTTTCCACCTCGATCCAATCGAAGTGCCTTAATACCTTTGTCGAGCTGGTTTTCTACTATAGTCTTAAACTCTTTGAATTTATCAAAAGCTTCAGACTTATGTCTCACCGAATAGACATAACCATATTTACTGTAATCATCAGTAAATGTGATAAAGTAGCTAAAACCCCTCCTGGCAAGTGAACTTATTGGTCTACACACATTCGAGTGTATCAGCCCCAATAATTCACCCGCCCTTTCATCGCGATCGATAAAGGGCACTTTAGTCATTTTGCCCATCAAACAAACCTTGCACCTATCGATCGAATGGAATTCGAATGAACCTGAAAGCCCGCACTTCTGAAGTGCTGATAGGCGCTTCTTGTTTATGCGACCCAAATGACAGTACCATAACAGAGTTAGGTTTAAATCGTTGGATTTAGGCCTCTTGGTATTAACGGAATATATAGAACTTGAGGCATTGTTACCCATATCTAATATGTACAATCCTCCAACCATGTCAGTACTGGTATAAAACATATCATTGCATAGAACATTGAAAACTCCATTTCCAATATTAACATTATATCCTTCCTTGTCAAACACGGATACAGATATAATATTCCTACTAAGAGTAGGTATGCAATATACATTATACAATACTAAGACAAGGCCTCTTGGCAAAGCAAGACTCATGGATCCTACAGCAGTTGCCACAACTCTGAGGTCCATTTCGTGCTTTCCAAATCTCTCCTACTTTCAGCCACCATATATTAGTGCATGTGTGAGATTCAGTCATGGTATCTAATACCCATGAATCTTTGGAAGTAGAGAGATGTAGCTCTATAGAGTTAATACCGAATGAAGGCACGGTCCCACCGCCCTTACTTAGATCATCCAGGTTTCCTGATGAAGGCGCAGTCCTACTGCCCTTCTTCAGATCATCCAGGCTATTTGATGAAGGCGCAGTCCCACTGCCCTTCTTCAGATCAGCCGTGAACTTCCTGTAATCCCGGTTCCAATGACCAGGCTGTTGGCAGTAGAAGCAGACATTCTCAAGTGTCTCATCTTTCCTGCTAAGTGCGCATGGGCCCAGCCCTTGCCACTTCCAATTCCCTTGTTGACCATCAGAATATCCTTGGATCCCAGATCCCTGAGATATTCTTCTCAGCAGCTGATGACACTTCATGTAACTCTGATATGGTCTTAGAGACAGCCTTGTCAAGGACATATTCTTTGCGTTCAGACTTGAGGACTATCCTCAAAAATTCTGTACCAGTCCAAATAGTTTGTCCCATTTAGCTTGACCCTGTCAAGAATGGTTTTTAATGACAAACTATTAATGTTCGCTGAATTTGCCATTTGATCTACAACAGATAAAATTCAATCAGTAAACTGAATAAATTTTATGAAGATCAAGCTTAAACACCAACAATCAATTCTAAACCTTTAGAATCTGAAACCAAGATCCTTGATTCACTCGATTAAGCTGAACTAATGCTCACCACTTAATCGAGCTATGTAGGTAGGAATCCATCCAATCACATCCAATGTGACTCCTGGCTAGGGTATGTACTTATGTACACGACTTACCCTATCTGTTACCCTAGCTCAACCTCAGGCTAAGAATCGTAGTCGGGTCCACCAATTTTCAACTATGGCTCGTCACTATGTAGGTGCTCCGCTAATGCGCACGACACCCACATATGTCGTCCAAACCTACTACCCCGCTTTCCCATGGATGCTCCGCTAATGCGCACGACACCCATAGGACGGGGAGGTAGTAAGGTGTTGATGATTGGGAGGTATCGGACATGACCCGCTTTTACTTGTCCAGTTGTGTTCAAAACTTTGGCACATCCTAGATGCGATGAGCACATCAACTACATTCCAAATGCAATGATGCCTCAAATTACATCCAATGTAATTCTTCCTTTGAACCCGTCAACTACATCCAATGCAATGACGGTTCTAAGGGTTCACACACAAGGATTAAAATTCCAATTTTATCTTTGCATGTGAGGTGATATGCTCGGTAAATAAAGTTAGGCATGCAATTCTAAAGCACATAGAATTAATCATGCATAAACTAAACCAAGCATAAAGCGATAAATGTGCACATAATAGCCCCCTAAACTAACTCCCACTAGCTTCTTGAGCTCCACCGACTCCAAGCCGATGCCAACACCCGAAAAGCCACCAAATGACCTTTTCGCCCTTTCTTCATCTTGAGTAAAATATTACAAGTTAATACACGACTCGCAGGTCGGGAATAAATAAATATTACAAACAAGTGGTTCGACGACCACACCTTGAAAGAATAATTACACGTTACCTCTAACGGCTCGCAGGCCGTGAAAAGCGATAAATAATTAAATTGAGCTCGGGGCTATTATGTGCACCATGCCAACATCACATCACACATCGTGTTATCAAACAAGAATGTTATCAAACATCATGTGATTTTCCGGTTTTAATTAATAGCCAAGTTTCGAAAATTTTTGATGCTCGGTTTATCGAAACCGTTCAAAAATGAAACTTTTGAACATTTGATCTTCGAGTTCGTCATGACGGTTCCAAACTCGTCATAACTAAAAAAACGGTTTAGCCTTGGCATATCAACCATCCAATGGTCATGCTTGGCCTAGCTCCGTCCAACGGAGCCCCGTTCGGTCCCGGTTTCGGCTCCCCGAGAGTCCCGCTCCCGAGACCCGAAAAATCAAATTTTTTTCAAAATTTCCAGATTTGAAATAATTTTCAAAAATTCATTTTACATGCATTAAATCCATAAACAATAATTTAAAACATGTTATCAAACAATTTAGCAAAACAACATGCCAAAAACGAAACTTTCAAGCAAAACCGAAACTTTGAACACCGTCTTGTGAATCCCGAAGGTAGCACGGCTCTGATACCACTGTTGGGTCTCGAGGTAAGGTTGGAGATGAACCAACTCGCAGCGGAAAATCAATGAAAACCAAGAGACAATTAGAACCATGAAACAACTAACAAAGAATGGATTAACAAGAGAAAAATTCAGCACTAGTTCTTACCAAAACAAGAACACCGGTTAACGAATGATTGGCTTGAGTCTCCAAGACGCCTACGTATCCACATGGGAATCAAAGCCACGTAGTTCTTCTCTTTGAGGACTCAAGAACACAAAAATGGAGGAGGAAACTAGCCAAACCCGAAATGGCCATGGAAGAGGGAGAGAAAATGTGTTTCCTATTCTTGTCTTGTCTTTGTTATGTTGAAAAAAGATGACTTAAACATAACAAAACCCATACTTGTCCAACTAAAGGCATGGGACAAGTATGGTGTCAAGTAAGGTGTAAATAGGACAAAGTATGGCAAGACAAGATTGTGTTAGGTGGTGAATCACCAACACCTTAATCCTTGTCTTGCTTACTTAGTACTAATTAATCAAGACTTGATTAATTAGTTCCATGGGCCTTGGTTGCATGGGCCTTTCATGGGCCTCTTGGAACATGGCCCGTGACCATTTCCAACGAGGTCCCGTGATTCGCTCATCGCCTCCATGCCTTCCATACCGGAAATGTCCAACATTATCCGACGCGATCAATCCCAAGACTCCAAGCCTTGTCTCGATCCGTAAAGTCCTATTCACTTACGGGCACATGACCCAAAACCCAGTTTTGGTCATGTCCCGAGACAACTCCCTTTTGGCCATTCTCCATAAATGTGTCAATGAGTTTCATCCTCCGGTGTGACCCTTAGGTTTATGCATGTCAATAGATCAACGTAAAATCCCATTTTACTTGATCCTATTTAAGTGGCAACTAACGAGACTTTAGTATTGCCTGACACTACATAACGAATCGACCCTGTCGATTCTAACCTTTCCGTCGTCCCTGTCATTATCCTTTTATCTCCGATATCCTGATTGAGATAAGGCATAGAGCCGTCATCCTTATTATTCTCAATCACCGTTCCTTGATATGTGAGATGACTGAAGATATGATACCCAGTATCATGTGCATGGCCATGCTATTCTTCCAGTCACTCTCGATCAAGCGGCCGAGAACCGATATCTTTCCCATACCTCAGTATGAGGGATAAATCCCTTAGCCGCCTTTCGTGTCACTCATGTAGCCCGTCCCCAAGCCAATCCTGGCCGTTATGGAAGCCCTGTTACGGACAACGTTAGGCTCAGGTCAAACTCAGTTGTTGACTACATAGCGATCACAAAGACTCCTTGGTCTAAGGATACATGACAAGCTACGACACTGAATATGTTCATGACTTAATCTATGGCACATATTCAGGGCGGGTCGTCCAATATCATGTCCCACATGATATCTATGATCAGACTCCGAAATCCCATTCCAATGACTAACAGAACGTAAGCCATAAAGAGCCATCTTTCATACTAGTCGCTTCTAGTGAAGCTTTGTTGACTAGGGACCCATCGAGTGTGATCTATCTCGATCTATGGTTCTATTCGCATGGTGGGCATAGATCAGAGCACACATCGATATATTACTCCAACACATAAGTAATATAAAGCCGCTTTAATTTTATTGCTAACGATGATATATACATTTGGACATTTAGGATTGAACTACGGGCACTAAGACTAACAGTAAGCCCTAGAGATAAGACCACCATAGTCGAGGTCTTTTTAGTTGGCTAGTCAGGTTGGAGGAGCAGCGACGACGATGATGTGATCGATGAGGCAGGAGAGGGTACCTTAGGGGTCATTTTCTTTCGGTCCTTTTCGGGCGGATGACTTCAGATAAAGGTATTGGGGGCATTATCAATGGAGTCAGAAAGACATCCACTACAAAAGGAGGAAGGGGCATGGTGAGCGTCAATGGTGTGGAGAACAGCGGCACAGTAGTCGAGGGGGAGGCGGGTGGCATTGTAGGTGATATAGACAGATGTATGGTTAAGGCTAAGAGCATCCACAATGGTATACTATGACTAGTAGTATGGAGTCGTGGTAAGAGCACCTTTTTTGCTTTTTCTCTCTTCCATACCACTACCTCATACTATGACCTCTCCATTGGTATACTATGACTAGTAGTGGGAGTCATTGTATGAACTTTCCATATTTCTAAAACCACCCCAAATATAACTACTATTTTTATTTAAAGCCAAATATAAAATACATAAAAATTGACAATTAATATTTAATTGTCGCCGCCATCTCCATATCTAGCCCAAATGTGTTAGATGAGATCATCGTGGAGTTTGTGATGAACATCCCGATCCTGAATCCTTGTTCTATGGCCCATGATAGTCTCCACGTTGTCCCCTGGTGGTGGTCCTCTACGGGTGTTTGGGTCCGGACACCAATATCTGCAAATGGATCAGTGGGTCACGGCCTCCGTTGATCCTCAACGATCATGTTATGCAGGATAACACAAGCAGTCATGATCACTGCGACTGAGCTTCTATCCCACATTCGGCTCGAACAAGTGACGATGTAAAACTCGGCATGTAGAACTCCAAACGCTCGTTCGATATCCTTTCTACACGCCTCTTGGTATCTAGCAAAGCATCTTTGCTTCACCATTTGTGGAGCAGGTACTGACTTCACAAATGTTGCCCAAACAGGATAAATTCCATCTGTCAAGTAATAAAGGGTTTTGTATTCTCTACCGTTGACCTTAAACTTCACATCTAGAGCGAAGCCTCGAACTGCCTGGTGAAACAAGGTAGACCTATTGAGCACGTTGATGTCGTTGTTGGATACCGGTGTCCCGAAAAAAGAGTGCCAAATCCAAAGGTCTTGGGATGCAACGGCTTCTAGCATGACTGTGGGGACGTTCCCGTGGTCCCTACTTGCGAACTGCGCAGACCATGCCACAGGATACTTCTTCCAATCCCAGTGCATGCAGTCGAGACTCCCTATCATCCCCGGAAAGTCGCGCTCTTCGTTGATTTGCAACAAACGGCAGACATCTTCCTCGGTCGGGCGTCGTAGATATGTCCGCCCATAAACCTTGATGACGCCCAAGAAAAACTTCTTTACGTAGTCCAAAGCAGTGTTCTCCGCCATTCGCAAATACTCGTCGCAGGCATCGACGGGACCTCCATAACAGAGCTGACGAAGTGTTACCGTGCACTTCTGGTGTGGAGAGAAGGAGCTCCTCCTCGTAGCATATGTTTAGTGACGGAAGTAGGTGTACCGGTCACTCAAACCATTCATGACACGTAAGAACAATTCCCTCGACATCCGGAACCGACGCCGAAATTGTTGGTCGCTACACACCGGTCTAGGCACGAAGTAGTCACGCATCAACCCCTCGTGTGCATCTTCTCGATTGCGCTCATTCACTCTCCGCTTTGGTCGCGTTGCCGACCTTGAGCCCTCGGCCGCATCATCATTTGCTGCCCTTGGATGTATCCTTGACATAAGTTGATCGTGAATATGTTTTGTCGTTGCCACAGTCAGCCTACTCATCGCTTCATCTAATTGTTTGGGAGTCATTTACTGCATTTCCTCCGTCGTTAGAAAATTCTCCATTGAAAAAAAAATGCACACAAGATTTGAGATTTGAGAGAAGAAGAAAGAGACTTTGTGTGTAGAAGAGAATGATTGATTTTTGAGCTAGGGGTCAATCTGTATATATAGTAAAAATTTGTTTTTTTTTTAATTCGGTGCCGACACGTGTCGGCTTGTGAGTGGGCCGCCGAGTAGCCGTTGGTGCTGCAACGACACACTGCCACTACCCCTCTATAACGACCCCCTGCAACAACGAGCCGTGGCAGCGAGTCGTGGCAGAGCCATCGTAAGCCCTGCAACGACACGCCTGCCACGACCGTTGCAGGTGCTCTAAACGAGTCCAGAGAGCACAAAAACGTGGGGAAAAAATTTCTTTTGACGATCCCGACCATCAAACTTTGTTATAATGTTAAAATCAAACTCACCAAAATAAAATAAAAAAAACTCAGAACAAAAAGAACATAAAATGTGAACATAGGACTGAGACGACCCTAATTACTATGGCAGGTAACCGTGGTTCTTTCTGAGCTGACTTTGGAAACACTAAACAGAATAGCAGCAATGCATCAGAAAACATCAATCCGGTTCCTGTAATAGCAGTGAACTCCTAAGTAATGGTTAGGTCCTACAGCTCCTTGAAAAATAACAGAATAGCAGCAATGCATCGGAAAACTTCACACCTCTTTCCCTGAAAGGGGAAAGAGAAAACAGGCTAATAACGACTGACAATGATGAAATCATCATCATCTAGAATTTGCACATCTTTTTCTCCTACAAAACTCTCCCTGCCAATTTGCTTAACCAAATTGACAAATTCTGCCCTCTTAGCACGTGGAAGAGGCACGTACGGTAGCCTGAATATGGGCCTGATGACCCCGAGTTGCGCAAGAGCTGTGTTTAAGCCAATGGGGTTTGGCTCCTTGAAGAGCCACTCCATAAGGGGCCTGACCTTTGCATTTAGGGATGGATTCTTCCCTGAGAACATGAGATCTCTCATTAAACCAGGAACCAAGTTGCTGGTAACAGATATAACTCCTCTAGCCCCGTGGCTCCACCTAGAATCATGGCACTGGTCATCATTTCCACTCCACACCACAACCCCGTTGCTTGTGTACTGCTCAACCCGGTCATTTCCAACGCATTCCTTGACTCCTGCCAGGTTGGCACTTTTCGCCATGGAGTGGATCACGTGGGGAGGAATGTCTTGCCCGGTTCGTGAAGGTACATTGTATAGTATGGTGGGACCGAGGGAGAGCACACTGTCAAAGTGAGCTATCAAGCCTTCCATTGAAGTTTTACCGTAGTAAGGATTGATGTGGAGGGCTGCATGCATCCCGACAGCAAAACCCTGTTCAGAGGCATGGATTGCTTCCTGAGTGGAGTTGCTGCCTGTGTTTCCAATTACCTTGATTGATCCGCCAAAACAGTTAACCGTGTGGCCTATGAGCATTATGTGTTCATCCCAACTCATTAACTGCCCCTCACCTGTGGTTCCACCAACAATAACTCCTTCAGCGCCATTTGCAATCTGCATGTTCATCAAGTCATCATATGCCTCGAGGTCAAATCTACCGTCAGGAAGATATGGTGTTTTGATGGCTGTTATCAGTCTAAGAGACTTTATATCCTCTGCTGATGTCCTGCAATATGGTAAAGCATGCAATCACTTACGACTTCAGTAGCTTAGAGCACGAATATACAACATATGTTCTCAAAAGCCAAAACCACATGTACACAATGGATTAGGAAACCTAGGAAATCATAATAGTGAACCATTTCGAAACAAAACACCAATTAAAGCTCAGCAACATTCTAAATTCTAAACAGACGCGTGAAAGTGCAAAAACCAAGAGATAGCACAATCCAATTCACTATAAATGATATTTCATCCCATTGGATTGTGAACCGGGGCTTTTACCTGTTTTTAACTTCAAAACTACGCATCGGGAGATGGAAATTAGGTACTACAGCTGCTTGTGGAGATTTCCATCTGGTATCCCTCCTGCTTTCAATGAACAAGAAACCTGATGTTAGCATATAACAATAACTTAGCCATTTTTCCAATCAATTGGGTAGGTGACGTTAGCATACTAGGTAAAGCTGAATTACACTTGCTACACTATCAAACGCCATATATGGAAACACAAATAGGTGCCCACATAGCTATTGTAGCTTAAAAGGCTTGGAGCCATATCCAACAAGGTAAAAATAAGCTCCAATAACATACAAAATAAGTTTCAATTTTTTTCATTAAAGCCACTTAACATTTCTAAGGCCAATAAGTCCTCACCACATACAAACTGAAATGAAACCTCAAACCCCATAATGGTGGCAGCCTCATGTAGTTGGCCGCCATCTTTTTACATGTGTACTCCTTTTGGTTTATCCAAATTTAATTCCAGTTCTAAATTTCCATCAGCTTCGGTTGTGGCCAACATTAGAACCTATACAAGTGATTCTATGCATTGGTTTTCAACGTCATAACAAGAAAGAATATCTCATAATTTCAACTAAAATTATAGCTTCAAACAGGGAAGGCCTCCGAAAACTTGTGCTATCGGCAATCAAAAGTCATTTCTAAGAGTTTCTTTGCACATATCAGATTAAGGACTCGATTCACCAGGAACAATAACAAATATCATACTAACTTTGTCACTTAAACAAATAAGTCAAATACATCCATAAGTATTGCTTTTATTTCATAAATCTAATGAATATAACAATGAGAAATGAACAGCCCCGAAACGTATAATTTCTTAACTTCACCACAGAAAATAATGATGCTGCCTCATATAATAGATTACTCAATAAATTGATGAGTATATGAAGTAACCTCTTGCGGGCATAGCTAGGATTGAGACTTGGCAATTGAGTGGTCTCTCTTAAGCACACACAAGAGCTTTTCAAGGCAGCCATCTCTCAGCAAAAGAACAGCGCAAGACTAGCGTTCAATGTGGCTATTCTGAAGGGCTTACGCTGAATCAATAAGCTGGAGAAATGTAAACAACAAATCATTGGTGAAAACAATTCTTAGAACCCAAATAGCACCTAGTAATTTCAAGGATCGGTATCCACTAACTGGCATGTCCGCGTGTCCAACCAGTTTACAAGAGTATCTCAAATATTTAAAATAAATAACAAAACAACTAAATTTTCTGTATTCTTATACCTGGATAGAATACAAGAAAAATATGTTCAGTATTAGAACTTTTGTGAAGCATGATGCTTTTTTTTATTTTCTGCATTACTTACAGCTACAGCAAAAAAAATGTCAGTGAGAGTCTAAATTACAGCTACTTTTCTACAGCACACCTGCTCCAGTTCCACTAAATTGATTTGAGAATACAAAGTTCGCTAATCTCTTGAACTGACATAACTAAAATATGTGATCTGGGGCCATGATACTCCCCTGAATTTCACTTAACTTTTCATCCAATAATCACAATGTCCCCAACAGGGGAAGACATTAAAGCACTTGCAAATTAACTGACATTGGTAAACAATTTCTTTGATGACAGAACGTAAACATAGCACCATTTTAATCTATAATTTACATGATATTTTCTTTTGGTTTCTCACATTTTATTTGGATAGAAGAACAGAAAAACAATAAACCAAAAGCAAAATAGATAGGTGATACTAGAGCACCAAAAATATAGAACAAATTGATCGTTAGATAGGAGGTCTTAGTTAAAGCAGAGCGGCTATGGTCTATGAGCAGGGCCGGCCCCACCACTTGGCCAATTAGACAGCCGCCTAAGGCCTCCGTAAAAAGAGGGCCACATTTTAAAACAATTCCGGGCTTATTAGTTTATGACTAATTAGGCTTAATAATTAACTAAAACAAAAAAAAAAGCTGCATTATACCACACTATTACCATTTACCACTAGAACCAGGCGTGATCTTTACACGTGTATCAAATGTGTAATTAATATTTAAATATCAAAGGTTCCTTTTCTTTAATCAACGACCCCGTTTGAGATTTTCTTTTCCAAGCCAATATTCAACCAAAACACAAAACCTAATTCAAACGTTTGTTTTCTAAAACTACTTTCCTTCTCTCTAGTCAATCTCTACAATTTCTAGATAATTTTCTTATTTTTCTCTCTTTCAAATCATATATAAATATAAGAGTAGTTTTAAGTTTAGATACCTCTCCAACTACTTTCAATCTTTTTCCTCAAAGTTTATTATTATTTTATTCCGATATTTTTCTCAAATTCTACTTTGTTCTTAATAATTCCTCTATTTTTTTATCAATATTTGATATTCCTACCTTGGTTATAGAGAACAAAGACACACACTCGAAGAACAATATGCAATATAAGGTCAGTAGTGTTAATTAGTTAATTCATGTTTATTTGTTTTTACTGATTAATTTATAGTTTATAACAATTTATTATAGATGTTCTATAATTAGTTTGAATCTGTCAATCGTTTAGTTTGAAACTGTCAATCATTTAGTTTGAAACTTTTCAATCATTCTCAAGATTAGACTTATGAGGAAATAGTTGTTTGAAGAATATAATTTTTAGGTTAATTTTTTTAATTTACTCCATCCTAGTAACTTGGAGGACTCATGAGCCACATACATGTTGAAAATTATTTAAATATTTTGCTCAAGATATATTTAGACGAATTATTACAGTAAGTTTTTTTTGTCCCCTCTATATAAATATATTTTTATTTACAATAATAATAATAAAACATCGGAATACCGTCTTGGTTTTAATTTTTAAAAGGCCCATTTTCGATATTTTGTCTAAGGCCACAACATGTGTGTAGAGACGGCCCTGTCTATGAGAACCAGAGGAACACACTTGGCCCATTTTCCATATTTTGTCTAAGGCCACAAAATGTGTAGAGACGGCCCTGTCTATGAGAACCAGAGGAACACACTTGGCTGATGGCTACTTGTAAAGCAAAACAAGTAGAAAAGTACAATAACAAGATTCATATTTCATTTACCCATCAACTTAGGCCACTTCTTCCAGTGATTTCAAGAATACTAAGAGAGGCAACATTGAAGAGACACCCTAATAAGGATGTTGTGAAGAACAATCAATAGAAGGTACAGAAGTATCTAATGACAGTTAAGATGAACAAATTAGGATAAAGCCAAAAACTATCTTCAATGTCTATATGCTTTTACTCCAAAAAAGTCAAAAGGAAAAAAATATATATGGCCACAAGAACTTGTTTATAGATAGATTATGGTGACCATGTTGAAAACACAGGCTATGATAGGTGGTAATAGATTACATGTAAATTTTACAATAACAGATGACCCAATTATGGTAAGAAACCAATTAAACTGGCTACATAGTGATCTATATATGCATTTAAGGGCTCTAATAATGATGATGACTCTGCAGCCAAAAAATCTTAAATTAAACCCAAAGCCTTGTTAATATATTACTTGCAGATTAGACTATGTCAGAATCCCTTGAGGCATAAGAAAGTCGCATGCCTTTCATATTTCTAATTACATTTAAAACTTGAGAATCACAAAATATAAAATAAACACAAATTGCCCTTTATTGTCTTCGCATCTCGGCCTCGGGTTTCTATATAATGTTTATCTTGCAGGTTTGAAATTATTTAATATGCTAATTTATCAGGGCACCTTGCTTATAAATAAATCTGCTTAAGAGAGGCCAGCCTAATTTTAGAAACAATGTAAGAATTGGGTACATTTCTTGTTGCACCATCCCTATCCAACAGGTAGCTATGTGCCTTCTAAATTTAAAGTGCTTCAATTCATAAAGAATAATTGTAATTGAAGCGAGAACCCCATCAAGAAATAAGACTCCCAGGTCATGTATACAGTTAACACTATCTTTCACTAAAAACAAAAGAAAAATTTGTTTATTCCATATTCACTTTCATTTTTCTTCTGATTTTTTCTCGTCCCAAAATAAGTTCACTTTATTATATTATGTACATTACAATTGCAAAAATGAAATTTAATTGAACTATAGTCAATCAACATACAAAAAAACAACTATACAAATTATATTAGGCTGGTAATTCGTTTTTTTGTTCAATTAGTTAATTCACACTCTCGGAGTCGGCTAGTAAGGAAAAAAGACCAGAAATGTGACAAAACCCATATCATTGCTTACACAGTAACTCTATATTATGAGCTTATTCCCATTACTACCTCCCATAATCACCCAGAGAGGGAATAAACAGTACATTCCCAAAACATGTAGCGACCACCACAAAAACCTCCGAATTCGATTTTGATGTCAGGCAAAGGATAGGTGGTAGTGGTAGTGGTAGTGGTAGCAAAAAGAAAAACTAACAGATGCCCAAAGAAATTGAAATGGGGCGAAAGAAGCTTACATGTTCTTCTCCGGCCGCCGGCGACGTGAATGGCTGCTGACGGAATCGATGGCGGCGACGTCAAAATGGGTTCCTCTTTACCAATCAGTGATAGTGACCGAGGGATTTGGGTATTTCTCGTGACTGTGCATGGTAAATTAATCATCAAATAACCACGAGGGTACGTGTTAGTAAGACCATGTACATCGAGTAAACCATGGTTGTAAAAGTCCCCGCCTAGTCCGCTTAAGTCCCAGTCTAAGCCCCAAAATCTATAAGAACGTCCAACTTGTCGTCCAACTTGTTTGTAATGGTCTTAAATATCTTGATAAAAAGAATATGACACGTGTCCCTCTTTGGTGGTTCATCATTATAACTTATATTTTTATTAAAATAAGGGAAAATTTCAGTATAATACTCTGGCATAAATTTTTTGCACTTTCATACCTAAACCAAACATTTATTTTCACTTTGGTACCCAACCGTTAACTTTCTGTTAGTTTGGATGGAAAAAGTTAAAAAGACCATAATACCCCTAACTATTATTCCATCCAAACTAACAGAAAGTTAACGGTTGGGTACCAAAGTGAAAATAAATGTTTGGTTTAGGTATGAAAGTGCAAAAAATTTATGCCAGGGTATTATACTGAAATTTTCCCTTAAAATAAAGAGTAAAATCAAAATGAGAGCATTATTTGGTTTAGTATTTTGTAATTTGATACTTTATGTTTTTTATATCATACAAATATAGTTTATATTTTGAATTTTTTTATTATATTTGTGTAATATATATTTATTAATAATTAAAAATATTAAAAAGTTAAATCTGCCTAGGCCCCGACTAGTCCCCGCCTAACGCCTAGGGGTCCTCACCGCCCGACTAGCGCCTAGCGCCATTTACAACCTTGGAGTGAACCACAATCCCGCACCACGATGCGGTTTGCGAGTCGCACGATGTGATTTGTAGTTTGTGGGTTTGTGAGTATCCGTCGTTCAATCAGAGCGTGCCACGTGGTACGGTAAAAAAATCGAACCATTGACAGCGGTCCAAATTTTACAACGATTATATTTTTTTAATTAAATTCAATAAAAAAATTTATACAAAAAAAAACATTTTTCTCCACGTATAAATATCATTTCCCCCATTTATCCAACTCACACCATTTCTCTTCATATTCTCTCAACTTTCACTCTCAAATTATCCACTTCCTCTCTACAAAATCCGATCAAAAATGTTTGACGATTTGACTCAACCGCCGATCTCACAGGAGCAACAAGAAGACTCGATGGATGACGTCAATCCAACTCTTGAGGTCAACATACCTCTAGGAGAGGGGCTACCAACAAATGTTGAACGAGCATGCTTTCAACCAATTCGTGTTACAACATTGGAACACCGGTACTTTGAACTTCTCGTTTTTAATTTTTAATTACAAATATTGTTAAATGCATTTAGTTTCATTAATTAATTTTTTAGTTATAATGTCGTCAAATGCATTTAGTTTCATTATTTAATTTTTATTTATTATGTATGTTAAATAATCATTTGAACATAGGTTCAATCCAACAACCGTCCAATCCAACAACCGTCCAATCCAACAACGTTCAATTTCGGCCAGCGACTTTCAACCCCATTCACTTCCTACCGATGATGGCAATGTTACAGCTCTCGGTGGTGAGTTCGAACCTGGTGGGGGATCCAACAATCTGATCGAGGACCCAAGTGCCCCAATTGGCCCAAGTACACCAATAGCCCCAATGTCACTCGTGAACAAGAGCGCCCAATCGGCAAGAAGCACACGAAAAGGTTGTCTGTATACAGCGCACAAATTGACAGGCTTCAAAAGCAAATTGACGACGTCCAAAATTAAAATTGTAATACTTTTATTATGAATGAATGTTTATTTGGTTTTTATTGAATTTTTTATTATTATTTACAAGTCTAAGTTTAATTTGTATTTTAGTTAATTTATTTATTATTAATTAATTTTATCATTTTTTCAATTTTATTTAGTATTTAGTGTTTTGAATCTGATTTTAATAAATTCAGCAAAAACATAATTAATTATCCAGTCAGCATGCACTCAACATTTCTCCAAACCATGATCCTCATACTTGATCCCCTTGATGTGGTCCGCTCTTAGTTTCAGGGGTTCGCATCACAATTCATCCTAGTCACCACATGAATCCTGAGTCCTAATCTCCTATATATGATCCCCTTGATGTACAAGCTCTAAGAGGAGTGGGCAAAAAGACCAAAATTGTAAAACTGATCACCATCGACTTGGATCGACACTGAAAAACCAAAATCAGAGGTAGTTTGGTTGGTGTGCGGGTTAAAAAGTTACAAATTGGTGATAGTTTGGGTGGTGTATGGATTAGATAATGGAAAAATGCTATGTCATCTTATTGTACTATGGTCAATTATTTAATCATAACGCATACGTATAAAATGTATTACATAGATTATGGGGTTGCACCGGATTTGGCGTTGGAGATAGTTGGCCCCCAGAATCAGCACTCTAATTGCAAATCTGCTGATTTGATTTATAAATCAATTCAAAATCAGTTAGTTGGAACCGTGTTTCCTATTTCAACAACGCAATGTGTGCAGAAGAAGATTGATTGTGCTAGTGGTGGGCTTATGGTTGATGGGCTTCACTCTTCAAGGCCTAACACAGTTCATAAGTCTATTGTATCAACAGATAAGAGTGAAGTGCAGGCTTTGGAACGTGAGTGTGTTCGTTCGTCTGCAGGGTCTATCGCACCTCATGCAAATGAGCTAGGCCAGGCCCATGTCGTTTCTCCATGTACGCGGAAATTGGGCCCATAAGTTGTTTCTAGTCTATCAAGCCCCCCTGAAAAGCCTCAGGTGATGGCCTGTGAGGACCCTAGTTTGGTTGACGTTTTCAACCGAATTGGGACTGATTTAGACCGTGGGATCGGGTTTGAGGCCCAAATCAAGGAGGCCCAACTAGAGTTGGCGGGTCAACAGTTTTTGGCAGCCCATGGGGTGGCTTTGGTGGATGGACCTCGGGATTTGGTTGTCGGGTTTCAAGGCATCCAATGGAATGAAGCTTTGTCTAAACCCCCAAAGGGTGAACCGAAGAAACGAGGTTGTCCTAAAAAGGCTCAATTAAAAGGGACAATTGCTTCTCCAGTAGTTTTCTATCAAGCAAGAGCCAAGACCTCTAACAATGTTGGAGGCAATCCCGGAAGCTTTACGGTTGACACTGCAACAAAAACTAGCTTGGGTGAATGGAGTTATTGCTCGAAAGTTGGAAAAAAGGGTTGTTAACCTTGGTCCTGTGGTGCTTGAACAGATCAACCCGCATCCTATGCTGGAGGACGTCGACGGTAGCAAGGACGAGGTTTCCCCTGTATCGACAGAAAAAGCTATAAGCCTTGTCCCGGTATCTAACATGTTTGTCTACTTGGACCCGAGTAGAAAGTAGGCTAGGAGGCTTGTTGTTTGCTTCTGTTTTGTTTTGTTATTTCTGTTATTGAGACATGTATGTCTCGTTGCTCTTTTGAGCTTGTTTCAGTTTTTGGGATGATCCATTTCTAAGGTAGATCTCATGCCTTGTTTTTCTATCTTAGGATAGCAAAGGTTCAATAAATCTTTCGCTTATCAAAAAAAAATGAAATGTATTACATAGTAACAAGTTTGACAAATAATTCTCAAAATGTATCAAAATTTGTTAAGTGTGACTGACTCCGTGAAATACCATTCACATGCTTGTCACGTGCCTCTAAAAAAATTCCTAATATGGCATGAAAAAAATTGATGTCATAACGTATACCTTTCATTTATTCTCAAATCATAACTCAAACCTATCAACTTTTCCTGTTACTCACTTAACGGTCGTTAAACTTTTAGACAGAAAATGTCAAACGTTACAGTCAACGTTACTACATCAGAATGAATGTTTGATTGGGTTATGATTTAGTAATAAATGAAAGGTGAGGGTACGGACATCGAGTTACCCCTTAAATAATCAAAAACCAACAGTGTTAGAGCATTCACATCGTCTTCGTGACTTACAACGTGACTCAAGGTTCGATGTTTATGGTGTAGTGAACTGTTTACCGCGTTCGTCAAAAAAAAACTGTATACCGCGAGACGCAACGTTGTGGGTATACCTAATGTGCGACTCGTGGTTCGGGGTTCACTAAACCATAAACCCGAACCCGTGAGTCGCGATCAACCAACCAGATCTCGCCACGTGTCTCGTCTTTTTAAGATTTATTAAATTTTAATCCAGTTGTTAATAAATCTATTCCCAACTTTATGCAAATGGTGTTCATAATTTAAAATTTTATAGTCATTAGGTTTATATTGTTCTAAATAATTTATATCTCGTCTTTGATAAAAAAAACATTGATTTACACGTCGAATCGAGAAAACGGACAAAAACTCAACATCCATTAAGAATCATAAACCCACTGTGAACCTCACCACTATGGGATACAATTTAACTAAAGGGTTCACATTCACTATTTTGTACAGTCAGTAGTATAAACCCCGAAACTCATCGATGTACATGCTCTTGAAAACCGATCAGACTTGAGCCTTGTTTTTTTTCCTCTAGTTTTTGAGGGATTGTATTCCTCTCAATTCTTTCGCGTGTTTATCTCTTTCGTTCTTTTTTCTTTTTTTGGAGGTCTTCTTGGATGATCTCATTTTTTGGGTTGCATTTCAAAGTTTTAATAAAATTGTCATCTATTTTAAAAAAAAACTATTATCAAGATCAACCTCTTCTTCAATAAACCACCAAAAACTTATACTACACCATATTTCACGTTGGGCGACTAAATAAAACATATACTCACCTATGACATTCACTTGTGCAACGATATAACATGCATTCTCCCAAGATTCATACTTCCGCTACGGTACGGTATAAAGTCGTTCAAGATGGTAATTTCAGCGACCATTTTGTATACACTCGCAAAAATAGGCATCTTGTGCAGCTGCAAGTTATATCGTTGCAGAATTAGGCTTCTTCTATGACTGTATGCTATATAGCCACAGAAGAAACAACTACAATGACTGCATACCAACTTTATTATGTATGTAAAAAAAACTACAAGAACTAACAAAAAAAACAAAAGCTATAAAACCATTAACGAAAAAGTAACTAATTTACCAAAACAAAAAATCCCAATAGGGACTAATCAATTAGAGTTATTTGTTGATGCTAGTGATAAAGGGTGGGGAGCATTCCTCATACCCTATGGAAAAAAGGATATTCATGAGGAAAAACCTCTTATATGTGACTATGGTGGAGGAACATGAAAACCTAATGAAAAGAATTATCACATAAGTAAAAAGAATTATTAGTAGTAAAATTTGGAATTACGAAATTCCATTATCACATGTTACTAGTAAAATTTGTGGTTAGAACAATATAATACCAACTAAAAGCCTTTATTACTAACAACATAAATTTATTGTCATGATTGTTTAGAAGAAAAAATGGAAAACTTTTTTTTGTTAATATGATTTTGTTGTTAAAACTATATCTGCAGCTAAGAATATATTAG
Source organism: Erodium maritimum (assembly GCA_963921825.1). Lineage (NCBI taxonomy): Eukaryota > Viridiplantae > Streptophyta > Magnoliopsida > Geraniales > Geraniaceae > Erodium > Erodium maritimum. The sequence goes on from OY997595.1 coordinate 21,238,630, forward strand.
CTGGCTTTTTGAGAAGGTACAACCATGGAAGCTAAGAACATTGATAACTATAAAAATAAGGGAAAATTTTAATATAACATCATGCCAAACATTTATTTGCAAATTGATATCCTAGCATAATTTTTTGTAATATAATATCCTGTTAAACATTTATTTTCAGTTTGCTACCTGACGTAAATATTTATTTTCAGTTTGGTACCTAACGTTAATTTTCTATCCATTTTTGGACGAAAAATGGTCATGTATCTTCTAAACCATGACTCGTAGCCGCAGCTACATTTTTCTCACAAAACCTAAAGAGGCCACAACAAGCTCCTGATATGCCAGAGCAAGTTCGTGATATGAAACCACTGACCACCACTACTTGTTGTCATGGAGAGGCCACAACAAGCTCTCTAGTGAGAGGAAAGACGGTGAGGTCGTCTTCTCCAGCAAAACGAGCTCCATCCACGGTGAGATCTAACGCTGTTAATTTGCAGATCCATGGTCGCTTTCTGATTTCCATACACTCGAAGAACACGACTGGCTGGGCTCATATCGTCTTCTCCGTCATGTCGAGTTCTAGATTTGTATCGTCTTGATACCCCTTCTTCTGTTCATATGTGGGATTTGATTTTGATTAGGTTTTATTCATAACAGATGTATTTATTAAGTCTTATATGAATTTTTTAAGTTATCCTGAAACATTTTAATTGTTAAAATTGATCTAAACAGTTTCTACATAAATGTTCCAAGAGCAATTGGGTCAAAAATAACTTTTAATCTTTTATATGGCTCTTTTTATAACTTCAATCATGACTTTGAATTGGCTCGGGAGTATAGAAACATTTCAACAATGGAAATAGCAATATAGATGGTGTATTATTGGGACCGAGAAGAAGACGAGGCGGTATGGTGTGTAGAGGAGACAACAGGATGACCATGCTGGCAAAATGCTTTGTTATTCCAAACTGATGGACTCGAAGATGACTGAGGTCCTTACTCTTAATGAGGCTTTATCTTGGACTTATAAGGAGGGACGACTAATAGGTACTATGGAGTGTGACTGCCTTGGAGTAGTGCATGTAGTTAGTGGAGAGATGGCCATGATTTCTCTATTAGGCCTAATGGTGATGGAGTGCAGAGCCAAATTTAGAGCGCTTCCAAGGTTCAGGCTTCAACTTTTTATAAAAGAAGCTAATAAGATAGCTCACATTTTAGTCAAAAATGATTGTGATTGGGACATTATAGACTTGTGTATTTCTTTGATTCCTTTTGTACCTTATCGGGTGATCTTCATTAATATAAGAGACGTATTTTTCAAAAAAAGTTAATTAAAGTATTATTAAATATCAAAGAATTAACTAAGATTAAAATAAAAAATATATATTATCATTATTAAATGAATTAATAAATATTAGTATTAATTGAAAATAAATATCTTATGAAATATTTAAAAATTTTGAAAGTTAATATGGGTATTATTGATATATTATTATTTATAAGTTCCAAAAAAATCAAAGACATGGTTTTAGAAAAAAAAAAGATTGTTAAACCAGAAAGAGTAAGACAAAGATTTAGTCTGTGGACAATGATTGCTAACTTTATGATAAAATGCCCGGTTATACTAGGATGACTAAACCAGAGGGTGATGCCTCGAAAGGTTGGGTAAATGATAGACGTATGTTATATCCACTTTCCTGTCTCGACTGTACATGTTTGGAGGTATGGATTTGGGAGTGTTGATGAGACATTAGACAACCAGGGAGTAACCCAGGGAGTGGGGGAAGTAGAAGTTTAAGTGTATTCCAAACCTACCAGGACGAGGTGTGTTTCCCCTAGCACGCCTCATTGTTGAAGAGGTCCCTCATAAGTGTTGACGAGACTGTTGAGAGGGTCTCGTCTTGATCAGTATTGAGATCATTGGGGCTATGCTTTCCTTTCCCGGTATTTCCGATCTTGCATCGTCGGTTAGGCTTTTGGAAGCTTCCAAGGATCTTCCAGCACATGTGATGAGTGAGATCTAGGGATAGTGTTTGGTTTTTTGAGGCGTGGAGTTCGTTGGATGCGGTCCGGTTTTATAAACTCCTCGTGGGTGTTGGTGTCATGACCAAGGGCGACGGGACAAGACGAGGGGCAGTCTCGAGCCCATCATTTGTCTCCCTGAGTGTCACTATTGGTACAAGTGTTGCAGGGGGCTTCAAGTGGTGTGGTAGGGTCATGGAGAATCGTAGGTGGTACAATGGTCGTTGGGTGGAGGAGCGTGCTATCGGAGGACATCAATGACATGAATATGCTAGATAGAGAATTAGGAGAGAAAATAGGGAACCCTATTAAGATCGTTTTTTATTTATATAATTTTTCTTTATGGTTTTAGAAATTTGATTGTTAATGAAGTTATATCAGGGACTTTTATATATGTTTGATAGATAAATAATAAAAAGAGTAATTTACATTTGTTGTATCGTTAGTATAAAGAGAAAAAAGTACAAGCTAAATATATTTGAAAACGAAATGCTTTAAGATAACCAAACGGAAATTATCCCTCCTACACATTAAGAGCGGCTCCACCTATCGCTGTAGCGCCCGTGGTTTGCGTGTCGTCGCTAGAGCCGTGGTTTGGCGTGCCGTCGCAGCGAGTCGCCTCAGGATCCTACCACGGCGCTGCGAGCCGGCGCTGGCCCAACGGCTAGTCGACGGGCCTCCCACGCTGACACGTGACGCCGACTGATTTAAAAAACCCCTAAATTTTCCTATAAATACACAACCGCCCCTACCCAAAATTCACACCTCTCTTTTACACACCCTCTTATATTCTTCTCTCCTTTCAACCTAATTTTTTCCACATTGTTTCCCCAATGGCCGACCCCTCCAACATCGAGTTCGACTTGGACGACCTTCAACCTCGAGGACTCGGTGCACATGGAAGAAGAGCTTACATGCTACATCTAATCCTACTCCTCCCTCCTCAACCTGACCCACTCAATGGCCCGCACAATTCAACCCGCTCCAACATTCGTAATGGCCACAATCGCAAACCCCAAACGAACAACCTTCCCAATCTGCTACGGCCACTCAACCGAATAAGATCGAAAAGAAGGCTACGCCGACAACAAGTTCAGGGGCCACGACTGAAATGGAGCATCGAGGAGGAGGACGGTTGGCGAGGGCGTGGCTCAACAATTCTCTGGATAGCATCACATGAAGAACCAGAAGAACGATATGTATTGGAAGACGTCCGGATCTGAGTTCGAGTCGACAAGGAAAGCACACGAGCCATACCGTACCTGGACGAATTGCAAGGACCACTAGCATCCGATCAACAGAAAAGTAACCAAATGGAACGTAAAATATCAGGGCTCGAGGACCATACCATTAGTGGGAGAAGCAAGCTAACATCATGGCAGTCGCTAAAAAGGAGTACAAGGGAGGAGGATTACCATGAGTTTGCTTGGAAGCATGTTTGGGAGGATCGTGAGGGATCAACCAAAAAGAACCTGAAGACGCCGCACTATGACATTGACCTAGACGCTACAAGTGAAGCAATCAAGTGTACAAGGTTGGACGACAACTGCAGCTACACATTGGGCAACATGCATGAGCACGAGCACGAGTTGACATCACTTCCACAGATGAGTGTCCAACCGGCTAGAAAATGACACAAATACCCTCACTTTCTGTCACATGTCATACGAGATTTCTTATACTATGAAGTCGTATGATAGTTGTTTCTTGGAGTTTTCACGATTTTTCACTAACGGTCGGTGTGATATTTGACAGAAAATTATGGTTTTTGGTAAATATTAGTCGCAACCATGTTTTTTGAACGACAAAATTGTCATACGATATTTCTTGTACTAGGAAGTCATATGATAGATGTTTCTTGGAGTTTTCCCAAATTATGATGATAAACCACCAAAGAGGAACACGTGTCATATTGTGTTTATCAAGAAATCAAGACCATCCTTGAGTGCCCTACCCCTTTATTTCTTCTCAGTCCTAAAGGCTCCAAAACCTGTGATCAGATCATGTGAAAGCTGGAAAAGAAGGTTTCTATGGCATGGAACTTCTAAATCAAGAGTATTTTGTAAACTCAAGTGGTTCACAGTTTGTAAATCAAGGAAAGAGGGTGGTTTGGGAATTAAGAGGCTTTCTGATTATGAATTTGGCTCTCTTAGCAAAATGGTGGTGGAGATTTTCTCTTGAAGATCGGGCTCTTTAGAAACAAATGATTTGTGCCAAATATGGTTGGGAGCTTAATGAGTGGAACCTCTCAAACTTTGCATGCTCTGGTATATCAGGCTTCTTCTCTCAGATCTTACCCTTATCAAGGGATCCAAGGTTCACAGATATCTTTGGATCCAAGGGCTGCATTGGAGTTTAGGAAGAGGAAATAAAGTTCACTTCTGGGCTGACCTTTGGTGGGGAGAGATCAGCTTTAAAGTCTTATTTCCAAGGATCTAATTGATCTCAAATCAAATTCAAGTCTTATTGAGGATCTTTGGTCTGGTGAAGAGTGGGATCCTAAATTTGAGGAGATCTCCAAAAGGTTGGGAGGAGGATGAATGGGGCATTCTTTCTTCATCCTTGCTGGGGTTACTCCATCTGATCAAGATGATTCCCTCTCTTGGTATTTTGATGATAAAGGTTATTATGTCAAGAGAATGTATTCTTTACTTACTCCACAAGGCATTGCAATTCCAGATTGGACTAAAAACCTTTGGAACCCTGGTGTGCCTCCCAAAATTATTGCCTTTTGCTGGTTAGCTTGTTTGGATGCAATCCCATCAAGATGCTTCTTGATTCTAGAGGAATGTAATTTTCTCTTGATCAACTGATTTGTCCAGCTTGTCACTGGATTTTGAAGATGCTGCACATATTCTCATTCATTGCAGACAGGCTTGGGAAGTATGGAGCTCTATTTTAGCTGGTGGGGGATTTCTGGGTTGTTCCTGGCAATTTAAAGTCTCTCTTTCCTCCTGGTTCTATCTGTTCAGACCTCTTGCAGAAGAGTTTGGGGAATTTACTAAAACTCTCTTGTTGGTCTATTTGGTTGGCAGAAATGATAGGGTCTTCAATGATGTGGAAGCTACTCAAAACGTAATTTTTGCTAAAATTCAAAGCCTGATTTACTCCTGGGAATGGTCATCCTTTAATTCTACTATCACTTCTCTTTGAGGCTTGGATAGATTCTCCTCTTCAGTGCTTGACACTCTCTCTGTGATTGCTTGGGGGCTTGGTGGGTTGGATTGGTTTTTGGGTGGTTTAGGTGAGGGTGAGGAGTGGCTTTAGATTCTTATGGTGAGGTGGGTGTTGCTCCTTTGCCGATCCTCTGTGTGTGGTAGTTTATAGGTGTCTCTCTTCTGTTTGTGAGAGGGTAGAGTTTAGGTTAGTGGTCTCCTTTTGTTGCAGGTTTTGTCTACTGATGTGGCTCTTCTTTCAGGCCTTATTTGATTTGTAGCTCCTGATCCTTTTTCATTTGATCTTGCTTGAGTTATTCTGGTTTGATAAGTTTTTAGAAGGGTCGTTGTATTTCAAGGTTTTATGCAGTTAACTCAAGATCTCCTCAGTTACCATCCGAGCACAAGCCCTGCAAGTTTGCAGATTCATATAAGTCCAGCAATTATGCAGTTTCACTCAAGTTTTCACAATTACAATTGATCTCGTGGATGACTGAAGTTTCCTTTATGCAACTATGCCTCATCTGTCACATTGGACTTCATTTTAAGGCCTCTTGCAGATCAAGGATGACTGAAGTTTCTTCTATGCAACTCTACCTCATCTGTCATATTGGACTTCATTTTGAGGCCTCCTGCAGATCAAGTGCAATTCATTACCCTGTTCTTTGGGTCATCCGGTTATACTTTCATTTAGTTCCTCTCTCTTTTAGTCATATCGCTAGAATCACTCTTGTATAAGAACTTTACATGGTTTTTGTATTATCTCTGGAGCTAGAGACTTTGTCTCTCTTTTCAACCTTTGAAAAGAGAAGATTTAGAATACTTTTTGCTGATCAAAAGAAAAGAAGAATCAAGACCATTACCTTTTCATCTCTTTACAAATGTCTAATTCACAACTAGAGACAAAGTTTTCGACCATCGTATGGGATGACGAATCAGATGGTTTTCAGATTTTGAGGCCTAAACAGATTAGGCGGATATTTTACAACAATGGTTAGAGATAGTGTTTCAGAGGAGAAAAAGCTAAAAATGACTCAAACCACTACCTACTACAAACCATGTATCAAACAATTTACACATTGCAAAATACTCTCTCATTTTAAGACTTCTTCTAGCCCTAGCACCCGATCGCTATGTAGCTTTCCCCAAAAACCTCTATCGTCGTGCCTGCAGCCAACAATAGGCCGGTGATACCCGCCGCTGTTCCTACCAGTGGTTCTCTTCTCCCCTCTCGTGCCCCCACTAACCCACCGCAGCAGCGAAACCTGGGAAGGTGGAGCGTCGCTAACGGAAGCCGAAGACGACCCTCCAAGCTGGGATCCGTCCGCCTCTTGGATAGATCTCAAGGAGGTCTCCTTCGCTGTAGGGTCAACATCTCCTACCCGGGTGGTTAAACCGAAACGGGGGAGGCCTCTACGTCGACCACTGATACCTTCTTCCCCAAGTAAGGGCCTTCTCGCCCTACCTCCTCTAAACCCTAGCGGGCTGCCTTGCACGACAAGCCATGACCTCGCTCTAGTTCCTTTGAGCACCAGAGGGCCGTCGTGCCCTACAAGCCATGCTACCGCTCAGGCTCTCCCGAACCCTAACAAGCTGGCCCATGATCCTACTCTGGTTCCCCTGAACCTAGAGTGTCGAGCACCTCGCTCCTCCCTCTGTGCCATGACCTTGCTCTAACACCACTTCCTAGCGGCGAGGCTCCTAGGGTTTTGGCGCCGACTAGTGTTATCTTAGCCCTGCTTAGGGTTGAGGGTCCCCTAGGTCCGGTTCCCGGTCTGGCACTTGTTCCTAAGATTACTTAGGACCATGTACGCATTCCCACGGATGAGGCTCTGGCTTCCAACCCTAATGCGCCTCCCTCGTTGCGGAGGGACCCAGCGAAGGGGAATGCCCCCATGGAGGAACTACCAAGGACGGAAATGATGGCCTTGGGACTAGGGCGCTGTCTCCCTAATCTGGCCTCAGTACCAACCATCCCTGCAGCCCTCACTACCCCGCTGGGTATGACGCGGATAGGTCGCGACACCTGAATACCACTAAGCTTCCTTCATCCTAGAATGACGGACCTTCAATCATCCTTGGAAGGTCTGCAGGATGAATTATCATCTTGTTCCTGAGGTTGATGAAGAAGTCGAGGTCATGGTCCCGACATCTCGGGCGACAGCATCAGCGACCCTCGCTTGCCAACAATGGGTTTGTTGGGACGTCTCTGGGCCCTTAAGCCTCCATAGAAGGGCCTGCTCATGCGTATCATCACAAACTCATGGAGAAAATCTGCAGAAGGCTTGTGGTTAAAGACCTAGGGCGGGGCTTGTTCGGCTTCTACTTCGGGTCTTCTGAGTCTCGTTCATGGGTTCGAAGCATGACCCTGATGCTTGATGGCAAGGTCCTGCTGCTGGGAGATTTAGACCCGTGTGCTCGGAGCTGTCCCCTCTGGACCGGTGCAACTTTTGGTACATGTTAGAGGGCTGCCACCTCTGGTTCGGACAAGGGAGACAGGTATCTCCATTGGCAACGCATTGGGAATGTGCATGAATGTCCATGTGACAATGAGGGAGTGTTGGGGATGGACTGTCAAATTCGCTTTCTGGCACCTCCTTGAAAAGCCACTACGGAAAGGGTTGGTGCTTAGGTTCCCAAAGTTTCCGGACCTAATCCATGTGAAACTCACGTATACAAAACTTCCAAGCTTCTGTTATAACTGTGGTCGTCTCGGCCAATTGTTGAGGATTGTACGTGGGCAGTTAGAGGCCCCCTGGGTGGTCAGAGAATTCATGCTGGAGTACCACCGAGAAGCAAGTCAAGGCGTACGCTACAAATTGAAGAGAACCGGTCCGCTTTCCTGGACCGCCGGGTTTTGGCCCTTAGGGTCATAGAACTGTGATCAGGACTGTTCTTTAAGACCTTTCGTAGGACATAGATCGGACTAAGCGTTAGGGTGGTTGGATGCCTCATAGGTCGATGGACATGAAGACGAGAGGAGAATGGAGACCGAGATCCCTGAAGGACCTCAACGGGTATAGTGAAGGGGATCAACACTTCGGATAGGAACCCCTCCCAGGTCCAGTCCCTGATGCACGACGTACACTCATGCCTCTGTGGGGCTGTTTCCCCGCCCTAATTGTTCCT